>QRDG01001371.1:789315-977246 GCA_012064385.1 Puccinellia tenuiflora
CCCCGTTCGCCCCATGTGGGAGTTTCCAGCTATATGCCCAGAAACTCGCTAAGGAAACAGTGACGCTCGTGAAGCCGGTCACACCTCGGGGAAGGATCTTGGACATCTACAACCCAAAACACACTTGTACACATGTTATATGGCACCCCCTAGATTTTGGTGGGGTTCCGATGCTCCGGAGCACCTCTCCGGCGAAACCCTAGACCCGCTGGAGAAAACCCTAGCTTTTCCGTCTACGGCCGGCACGGGCGTCGAAAGGGGGTAGCTCAGTGGATATTTTTGCTTGGTTGGGTTAGGTTAGTCACTAGGTACAAGAAAAAAACACATATACCCCAACTCTTGCAAAGATTCGCCCCATGTGGGAGTTTCCAGCTATATGCCCAGAAACTCGCTAAGGAAACAGTGACGCTCGTGAAGCCGGTCACACCTCGGGGAAGGATCTTGGACATCTACAACCCAAAACACACTTGTACACATGTTATATGGCACCCCCTAGCTTTTGGTGGGGTTCCGATGCTCCGGAGCACCTCTCCGGCGAAACCCTAGACCCGTTGGAGAGAAAACCCCAGCTTTTCCGTCTACGGCCGGTACGGGCGTCGAAAGGGGGTAGCTCAGTGGATATTTTGCTTGGTTGGGTTAGGTTAGTCACTAGGTACAAGAAAACACACATATGACCCAACTCTTGCAAAGATTCCCCCCCCCCCCCCCCCCGTTCGCCCCAGTGACCGAAAGTCTGCTGTGTCGTTAAACAGAAAACATAAGAAAGAAAAAATAAACAGAAAACATAAGAAAGAAAAAATAAACAGAAAACATAAGAAAGCAAAACACACGGTTTATATAGGGTCATGTGGCTGATCCAACACTGGTTTTTCCCATCCAGAAGCTTGCGCATCCGTCTCGCGTCGTCGTGAGCAGCAAATCGACCTTCGATCCAAGCAGCCGCAAGACTTCTTTGATGATCTAACGACCGTACCGTGTTGGGAATGTTGTAGATCATCAAAGAGCCTTGCAGCTGCTTGGATCCGACCGAGGGGCATGGCTACCACTTCCACCACCACCACTCCCACCTCCTCGGCAATTCATCATTGTGTCACCCTAATCCAGTGGTTGGATTCAACCTACCTGAGGGCTTGTGTTTCCAACAGCGTCGTTGTGTTGTCCTTATTCACCGACCTACAGGAGGTGGCTCCAATGGCTGGCCGACGAATAAGGAGAAACACAATAATGCCAGGGAACATGCCAGCAGGTAGGCTAAATCCAACCATTGGGTTCGGTGGCAAGGTAGACGCTCGTTGTGTGCCGTTCGCTGCAGGGACGTCGCTATTTATAGGCGATTAGAAGGTGTACCTGTGGATGAGGTGGGAGTGCAGATCCAACAGCTCACAAGCCCTCAAAAGAAACACACCCCTGATCCAACGGCTCACAAGCGCTCGAAGGAAACACACGATCCGTGTGCTTCCGATCCAACGGCTCACAAGTGCTCGAAGGAAACACACGATCCGTGTGCTTCTGATCCAACGGCTCACAAGCGCTCGAAGGAAACACACGATCCGTGTGCTTCTGATCCAACGGCTCACAAGCGCTCGAAAGAAACCACACGATCCGTGTGCTTTTGATCCAACGGCTCACAAGTGCTCGAAGGAAACACACAATCCGTGTGCTTCTGATGCAACGGCTCATAAGCGCTCGAAGGAAACACACGATCCGTGTGCTTCTGATGCAACGGCTCATAAGCGCTCGAAGGAAACACACGATACGTGTGCTTCTGATCCAACGGCTCACAAGCGCTCGAAGGAAACACACGATCCGTGTGCTTCCGATCCAACGGCTCACAAGTGCTCGAAGGAAACACACGATCCGTGTGCTCGACAAATCTATCATCAGCTGCTATTGTCTGTAAGTAATTTATTCGTGTAATTTAATTATTTATAGTTACAAATAAACACATAATATGGAGATTGTAAAAAAAATACCTATGCCGACGGCAAAGCCGTCGGCATAGCTCTGGGGGCATAACCCTAACCGGGCCAGCCTACGGCTGACCTGTGCCGACGGCCGCCGTCGGCACAACAGCATCTACGCCGACGGCTAATAAACGCCGACGGCCGCCGTCGGCATAGTTATTCTACGCCGACGGCCATTTCTGTGCCGACGGCTGCCTCGGCCGGCTGGGCTGCCAGGAGTCTACGCCGACGGCCCCGACCTTTTGCCGTCGGCGTAGAAACTGGCCGTCGGCACATTAGGCCGTTCCCGTAGTGATTGTGATTCCCATGGCTATTACAAGCTGCTAGTTTTTCCCGTGAGAAAACTGGACTACATAGTAATACACTAGCTCTTCTTGATGTACTAATTAACTAAAGCTTGAAGGCTGGCTAATGACCCGGCCATCCACAGCACTTCCGTGAGAGGGAAAGGAGTTGTCATCTGATTTCTGCTCGGTGCAATCCGGGACGTCCAATTAGTTTAGTTTGGTCGAACTTTAGTTACGGTACTAATATAGTGTAATAATGGTTAACCCCTTCCAACAAAGATTTATTCACAATCGAAATTACTGACAAACTTCCTAGGAGCGTGCATGAAGGCGTGTACTATTTAACACTTGTTTATAAATAGAGAAAAACGTACAAGCTGCAATTACCCAACAACTCCAATTTTCTTCGTTACAAAAACGTCCACTTTCTATTGGAAATGAGTTACTTAGGCTCAGTTTGAGATTGTTGAACTGTGTTGCGACGTGCTTATTTTATAATCTACTCCAGAACATTAACCACAAAACTAGACAAAAGCAAGTCAAACATAACTAAAATATACAGAACTAGATAATTTGGCAATGTCCTAATGTTTTAGGGTTAGGGTTAACCATAAAACGTTCAAAACGTAGTAACGTCCAACTAAAATATAGAAACATGGATAGGGCAAATGGGATTAATCCACCGTAATATGAAACAACAGCCTTTAGGTGCCCCCAAGAAAACATGAACTATCAATGGTTACCATTCACATTACAGAAGTCATCTAGCAAACTACACATGAACAAAAAGTCACAGATGACGGTAATTATGCAAGGTATCATCCAAAAATACCGAACGCGACGACGCCTACAAATTTAAGCCTAAGTGAAAGATTTCTGAGTGATCAAGAAGTAGTTTGTCAATCAGCATCCATCATTCTGGTCACCTCATCTCTCAAAACGGGAACCTGCCCAAACAATATTATACTGTCAGTTCAGTTTTCAGAAGATATATCATAGTGAAAATGTGAAATTTCGTCCAGCTAGTATGCAAACTAGGACAAATAAATGTAGCGTGTTAAGTCAAGTGAAATGGTATTTCAGCCGGACCAACAAACATGCAACTTATCATGTATTGTGGAGTTGGACATCTATTAAAAAATTTCTTTAGTAATGGAAATAAAAAGTCCCTATTAAAGCATTCCTGCCTCTATTGCTGGGATTCTTATATTTCTTTTATTACAACTATGGAGCTCCTAGAGATCCTCTAGGCTCTAGTATGATGTACACAACTCAGTATGCGGTACTAGCAGTGTACCTAGTGCCAATAGGTACTAAGTAATGCTACAACTCAAACAGAATAATAAATATGATGGCACATCTACGGTTTTGCGGGTTGCATGCCAAAAGGCAAAAATGCACACCATAATTCAAATCAAACAACTGCAATCTATTTGTGTTGCTTGAAAACAATTCCGATGCACAAATTACTTTGTCACAAAGTGTTGGGGTTCTAGCTTGGAACAAACTTGGACGTCTCTAGCTAATACTTGTCAAGTTGTTATGACGTCTCTAGCTAACTTACAACATGAAGAGTGTGAAGTTATTTACAGTAAGACCATACCTACTAAAACTTTTGGACTTTAATTTTCTGCAGAGATACGCTGCTGCAGCTCAAGATCTTGAAAATATTACGAACCCGTTCATCGATCGTTTGACATTTAATTTTGACTATCTTAAGTTGCTTCAGTGTAAGTGATTCCTCCATTAAACCACCGCCTTCCAGTTCCATGTCGAATTTGGGTTTCTGTAGCAAATAAATACTTTAAAAGATCAATCATGCATCATAGTTCTTTAAAGGCAATACACACCATAATTACTTACAAGATATGTACCTTACAGAGTTGAAGAATGAGTTTCTCTAGAACTGGCGTGTGATGGAGAAAGTACAGTAGTGTTCGGAAGTCAGCAACCAAACACCAGTCATTGAGTAGCAAAGATTTTAGCTTATTAAAATATGTAGGGCAGTACTGAAGATCCCTTTTGAATGTAATCTGTGGAAAGTACAAAGAAGTAAGAACAGTTTAAGATTTAATTTCCATACAAGATGAAATGATAATGCGGGGGATATGATATTTCAACATGTAGCATGTATGCTCAAATGAACTTGCGAGCATACCATTTTAGAGGAAGCTATCAATTCCAAACATGTAGGAGCGGATAGGCCCGCAAGATGCACAGAGACGTCAGGTGTACAATCATTGTCCGAATACATCACACATGCCACAGTCACAATCTCCAAGGCCACTTCCATCACAGAAATCGCAGTATTCCTCATTGTGGTGGCCAAGGTTGACAGATGCTGTTTCTAGTAATGGCATGCGTCCGAGGATTGGAGTCACACCGACATAATCATCTAGCTGCAGTGAAATAAGACTTGGAGCATATATGAGAGTGGGGTGTAATCGCCAGCAAAGCTCACAGCTCACGATGCTAAGATGTTTCAAAGACTGGGACAAGATCTTATCAGTATCGAAGACACAATTAGTGATATTTAGATCTTCCAATACCGAGCAGCTTGAGAAAGCAAGGAAGCTATATTCCAACAAGACACCATTGAGCTGTAATCGCCTCAGGTGCTGGGAGAAGAAAGGTTGGTTGGCCAGTTTGACCAACAACTGGTCAGAACAGGCTGGTAGATTAGTGTAGAGATGGACTTGCAGCACCCGGGTATGGCACATCAAAGGAAAACGCTTGATTTAGGCCCACCTATAGCGCGCAGTTGTAGGTCGGTTTCCGTCACGCGCGTTCGTCGCCATTACAGGTCGCTTTGTACTGTTATGTCACACGTTCTCTTTCCACTCCCTTCGCTTTTCACTGTTTTTTTTTTTTTTTTTTGCCTTCGCTGCACATGGGTGGTCCTACCATAGCTGTCTACGGTACTACTATTGTCCATTAGCATGCATGCATGATGAAGTACTACTACTAGTAATTCTGATCCTTTGAGGTGGAGTACGGTACAAAGGCCTCAATAGCCTAGGGTACTTTTTCACTACTCTCATATGCATGCAGCACTTGCATATTTGATCTTCGCTATATGCACACATAACTACTCATTGTTTGTTATTTTGATATTTTTTTGCCTTATTCTCCCTTTTGGCCGCTTTTTATTTTTTCTGCAACTCGGTGCACCGCCTCCTGCAAGCCGGTGTTGTTGTTCAAGTCCAGATTGTGCAAGCCGCCACTGACACTTCAATGGGTTTGCGGCGATGCTGCGAGACCGTTTGCGTCATCGGAGACGATGTTGCGAGGCAGCCGACACGGGACTCTACAAGCAACTACATGGTGTGCGAGCCTCCACCAAATTTGCTCGATCATTTTCGGCTATGTTTTGTGCTGAGTTTTTGCTATAATGCTACATACCTATTTATTTTGTAGTAAAATTTTAGAAAAAATGCTACAGACATACCACAAATTTGTTTTGATCTTTTTTATTTTTTATGTGATTATTTTGCTGCAATGATACAAACGTGTTTTTTATTTGTTGTAAAAGTACAATATTTATACTACAAACATCCAACCCTTTTGTTTCGATAGTTTTCGGATTTTTGTTTTAATATTTTTGCTGTATTATACATGAATGTTTTTTAATTGTTGTGAAAGAACAAAAAAATTGCTACAAACATACAACCCTTTTGTTTCGACAGCTTTCAGATTTTGTTTTAATTTTTGTTGTAATGATACATGCATGCTTTTTAATTGTTGTAGAAGAACAAAAAAATTGCTACAAACATACAACAATTTTGTTTCGATAGTTTTCAGTTTATTATTTACCTTTTTTCTGCAATGATATATATGCTACAAAAATGATTGTATGCTCTTTATTTGTTGAAAAGGTACATAATTTATGCTACAAAAATACAATGATTTTGTTTTGATACTTCTTAGTTTTTGTTTTGATCATCTTGCTATATGCATTTTTTTGTTGTAAAAGTATTTAAATAATGTTACAAATATACAACTCTTTTGTATCGATCATGTATAGTATTTTTGTGAGCTTTTTGCTACAATACAACATATTGTTTTGTTGTTGTAAAGTACATACAATTTTGTTCAAACAAACTCCTATTTTGCTTCGATTATCTCGGTCGGTGTTATATATAAACTACCGGTGCAATGGTACAACTTACAATTGTGCCTTTTTTGTTGAAAAACCATGTTGTATTCATGTTCCAAGGTTCAATTTTATGATTTTTTGTTGTACAAGTTCAATTCTTCTATTCTATTTGTGAATCTAATTTATCTAGTCCCTGAAATATCATGTGTAGTTTTTGTCGGTAGGAGTGAAGGTCTGCAGGAGCTAGCACCGATTCGAGGCATGCATTAGCTGCCAGTGTGCCTAACTAGGATTCACGGGTCTGCATGTTTGCATGCATGCAAGCAACGCATGAGCAGGAGAAAAGGCACTAGGCGGGCTCCACGCATGACCAGCAGCCGCATGCGACACAATCACAGTGTGGTGAAAGCGACCCGTCTACGGATGATTATTTTGTGAGCGTTAAATGAGCGAAATCAGACGACGGACGAGGGGACCTATCCGTGCGCGGGATATGTCGACCTACGCCTAGCGTGCCCCCACATCAAAGCGCGCCGGATCCAAAGATCAACACGTGCGTCGTCCAGTCGCAAGAACCCATGAAGATCGAACTCACACTCGTCCAGAGCGGAGCCGTTGTTGCGATGCAGAAGCAGCTGACCCATAAACTCATTGAGCTTCTCAACGCTCCGAAACGCCTCGACGTCGGTGACGCGCAGGCGAGGGATGAGCCTCCAGAGGTGGCGCCAGCGCCGGGCGAGCAGGCACGTACGCACGGCCTCCCGCGCCTCAAGGAAGCCTAGGGCGTGATGCAACACAGAATCCGGGAGGGCGCTGAGGTGGTCCCCGCTGCTCGACGACGACGCTTTCTTGATCATGCCCCAGTGAGACATTCCGTCGAGCAGGTAGCGGGCGTCGGTGCTGCACAGCTACAATAGGTTGGAACGGGCAAGGAAGATGGAGCGGGAGTTTGTTTTAAGAGCATCTCCAACAGAGACGCTAAATAAAGCACCCGCGGAGCACGCGGGGCCAAAAACAGCGCTCCAGCAGTCGCGTAATAATCACGCGCGCGGTAAAAAGGGTCCAGCGCGTGCGGAATAGATGCATCGTGCGCGGTGTATTTGGTGCGTCCGCTCCAGCGCAATGGCCACGGAAAAAGTTGCGCGCGAACCACCAACCGCCAGATCTGAAAATTCATATCGCCTGCGCCGCCGCCCGCACCTCTCCCCCATCTCCTTCGGCCACCATCTCCCGCGCCGCCGCTCGAATACCAGCCGCCGGTGCTTCCCCCCGGCTTCTCCCCAGCGCGCCGCCGCTTCAGATGGTCGCGCGCGGGCCGCCGCTGCGGTGAATCTAACTGCTCGTTCGACGCCGCCATCGCTCCCGTGGCCGCCGCTGCTTCGGCGGCCTTTCCCCTCACCGCCGCCATCGTTTCTCCCGCGGCAGCCACTGCTTCAGCTCGCTGTCCCTCGCCTCTGCCCTCTGCCCCTCCAGCGCACCGGTCAGACAATTGTTTGTAGCTCCGCGCCCGCAAGGTGTTTGACAAAACACTTGCAAGGTATGTGTATAAATTGTCTATATTTGTAGACAAATTTGATGCATGTTGTTTGTAGTTTTAAATTAGTTGAAATCTATGTTCATAGATGAGTTTGTCCTACACTTCTTCCGATGAAGAATTTGATCTTGAAAAGGAGGAGAATGTTTTGATGCTCCTATCTTTGCACGCGAATAAAAGACCGAAACATGGTGGTTCCGTTTACGGCCGTAAAAAATTATGGAGGGAAAGTATTGATAGTCACAATAGATTGATGAGGAGTTATTTTGTGGACAATCCCATTTACCCTGAGCCCTAATTTCGACGCCGTTTTAGGATGAGCATCGAGTTGTTCAAACGCATTGCGGATGAATTGAAGAGGCATGATCGTTTCTTGTATTGTCATATGTTTGCTGTATTGTTGATTATTTATTCTTGACTATTGTTGAATTCAACATAAACTATTTATTTGAGTTGTAATAATAATTAAACTATTTATTGTTGATTTTATTTTGTAATCGTTTGATCTGTTTGGTTGTACGTTTGAGTGTGAAATGTTGTTTCTGCTGGGCGCGCATGCTCGAGTTTAGCGCACCTGTTGGAGCACTACTTGTGGCGCGCAATAGTTTAGCGCTTCCGGAAAAGCGACCGCCCTCTCCCGCGCGCTAAAACGCTATTTCGGCGCTGTAAAAAAAATTAGCGCACGGGCGCGGAGCGCGTCTGTTGGAGATGCTCTAAGAGCATCTCCACGGGGGTCGTAAAAGGGGTCGTAAAGTTCAATTGGGGCGCCGGATAGAAAAATAGGCCATACCGGGAATGGCAAAGCCTTTGTCTGGCCCAAAATCTGTCCGGTACCGCGAACAGGGCCTCCAACTTTGGGGACTGCCTTCGCGGTGCCGAACACCGTCCGGCCCGAGCCTCCGACAGATATGGCCCACCCGTCATATACACGAACGGTTTCTTCCCCAGCTTAATGAGCGGCGTAAATGTTGCCGGTTTCCCAAGCGACGCGACGCGGCGGAGGCAGACGGCGTAGCATGCAGGCGGCAGGCGACGCGACTAGCTGGCCACGCGGCGCATTAACATGTCGGCAAACCAAGCGCCAGTCCACGCGCCGGCACCGCGGTCTGCCCAGCTGTCAATACAGTGCCCCCCCTCGGGCGCCCCGTCGCCGCTCGCCATTATACCTCGGTGTATAAGAGGAGCGTGCCCGACGGTACCACCCTCACATCACCTCCCTCCACACCGTGCCACTCGCCATCTCCACACCTCTCCCGCCCCCCGCCACCATGAACAACTACGAGGCCGGTGGCAGCTCGGGCGGCACGTACCGAGGAGGCCGTACCCTCCTGATCGAGGGCGCGCAGGCCTTCCACCGGTACGGCCTCCTCGTGCCGCCGGACTTCCGCCTGCCCAAGAACTGGGTCATCAGCTACGGCGGCCTCGGCGTGCCGCCGCTCCCCAACGGCCCGGAGGCCTTACGCCGCGTCATCCTCGAGCGGCGGGACACGATGACCACGGAGGAGCACCTCCGCCCGGAGAACGCGGCCGACTGGTGGTTGAGCCTCTCCCGGGAGCGCGATGAGGCTGTGGAGTTCTACGACCACCCCCGTCCTGATCGTCGCTGGAACCCGGAAGGCCGGGACCGCTGGTGGGGATGCACCGGCCACACGGTGGCATCGGCCATCGCGGCCGCCCGCCGTCACGCCTAGACGGGGAACTCGACCCCGTTCAGGCTAATGCCGATCCCGGCACCAGCACCGCCGCCGCCGCCACCGAAGTGTCATCGACGCGGCGGTTGCTTCTCCCTCTGCTCCCGTAGCGGCGGTGGGAGCAGCGGCAGCAGTGGAGGAGGACGGCGCAGAGACGGCGGCGTGGTGATACACGATGTGCAGAATCGCCGGTCGCCGCCGCGACGACGTCCCGATGCGGCAGGTCAAGGAGGAGCCGGAGGATGTGAAGCCCCCAGTGCTTCCGGCGGGGTACGAGGTGCCACCCGCGCTACAGGACGAGGCGCACGACGGCGATATCCCCGGCCTTAGCTTCGCTCTGGTGGCGGCGGTCAGNTGCGGCTGGCCATACATTCACTTGGACTGAATTCCGCACTGCTTTCCGTGCGGCTTACATTCCCAGCCAATCATGGACCTGAAAAGGAGGGAGTTCCTGGAGCTGACCCAGGGACGCATGGATGTCCAGACTTATGGGCGTGAGTTCAACCACCTCTCTTGTTACGCCCCTCGGGACGTGACCAATGATGAAGACAAGCAGTACCTGTTCCGCAAGGGACTGACTCCGCGACTCCGTCATGAATTGCTGCCCTTCAAGTTCCAGTCTTACCAGGAGCTGTACAACCTTGCTCTCACCCGGAGCAGGGTAGGAAGGAACTGGAGGTTTCCAAGAGGCCTTCGCAGGGGGACCACCAGGGCTCCTCTTCTTCTGAGGGCAAGAAGCGCCGGGTATTCGTGCCCTACAGCGCTGTGCCTAAGGCGCCCTTCGCGCCAAAGTCTTCAGGGTACAAGCCACCCCCGCCTCGCCCAGCTACCTCGACCTTGGGTGCGGCTGGAATGTGGTTCCGCCCTCAGTTGCCTGCACCGCCGAGCTCACCTGCTACAGCTGTGGCCAGCCCGGTCACTACTCAAGGGACTGCCCTGGGAAGCCACCTGCTACCGCAACACCTGTGCCAACACCTTCTACACCCGCAGCCAAGGCTGTGAGTACTACCCGTGGCCGCCTGAACCACCTCTCCGAAGAAGCTGAAGAGGACCCCGGTGTTCTCATGGGTATGCTTCGAATTAATGATCATCCAGCTTCAGTCTTGTTTGACTCTGGAGCATCGCACTCATTCATGTCCATAGCATATGCACACAACCATCAGATACCGTTCGTGAACATGGCCAACCCACTAGTGGTTAAAACCCCGGGGTCTAGTTGGCGAACTGACTGGATAGCTCCAGACGTCTAGATTACTATAGGCTATGGTCTTTCCCTTTCCAGCTGATAGCCCTGAAGGCAGATGGTATAGATGTCATTCTGGGTATGGACTGGCTAGTCAAATATCATGCTAACTTGAATTGTGCTGCCAAGTCGGTCACAGTGGTCCACCCAACTGTCGGCTAGTAAGTTACTGGTCCCCTTCGTCCACAACCCCATCCGCTGCCACCCCTCTATCCCTGGAAATCAGCCTATGTTTCTTGGAAGGCACCACACCGCCTGAAATGCATGAGGTTGCCGTGGTGTGTGACTTCCCCGATGTCTTTCCGGAGGATTTACCTGGCATTCCACCTGATCGAAGTGTTGAATTTGTTATTGAATTGGTTCCGGAAACTGCCCCAATTTCCAAAAGGCCCTACCGTATGCCAACGGAAGAGCTAACTGAACTAAAGAAGCAACTTGATGAACTGTTGGAAAAGAATTCATCCGTCCGAGTAGCTCACCTTGGGGCTGCCCGGTCATCTTTGTCAAGAATAGGGATACAAATGTTCCTCGCTTGGTTGTTGATTACCGCCCTCTGAATGCGGTGACCATTAAGAACAAATATCCTATCCCCAGAATGAATGACATGTTCGATCAGCTAGCTGGTGCAAAGGTGTTCTCCAAGATGGATCTGAGGTCAGGATACCATCAGATAAAAATCAGAAAGGAGGATATTCCCAAGACGGCTTTCACTACCCGTTATGGGTTATATGAGTACACCGTCATGTCTTTCGGCCTCACAAATGCTCCGGCTACATTCATGAGGCTGATGAACTCCATCTTCCACGAGTATTTCGACAAGTTCATCATAATTTACATTGATGACATCCTTGTCTACTCCAAAACCGAAGAAGAACATGCTGAACATCTTCGGCTAGTTCTGACCAAGCTTCGTGATCCTCGTCTCTATGCCAAGTTCTCTAAGTGCGAGTTTTGGCTACAGGAGCTCATTTTCCTTGGTCATGTGGTGTCAGCTACTGGAGTAGCGGTTATACCTGACAAGATTCAGTCAATCCTGGATTGGCCAACTACCAAGTCCGTCAAAGATATTCGAAGCTTCCTTGGGTTGGCGGGTTATTACCGCCGATTCATCGAGGGCTTTTCAAAATAGCCAAAGCCTTGACTGACCTACTCGAGATCGAGCGGGACTCCCCGGCTTCCTGGAGACCATGGAGCGCTCGGCGCAGATGGCGGCCTTAGCCTCCACCTCCCGGGCGCATCACGATGGCACGTCCACCTCCCGGGCGCATCACGACGGCGCGTCCACCTCCCGCGGCAATTCGTCCTCCACCCTCATCCTCCTCGACGACAGCAACGACAACGACGACACCTTCGACTGGTCCGCCAGTTCGGAGTAGATTTAGGTTTAGTTTAGGGCTTAATTTCGTTCAAATATTGTAATATATAACAAAATTTGAATAAAATTAGAACCGTTTTGCATATTTGTTTTTTCTAATTGAGTTTGGGGAATTCGTTTAGGAGGTGCCGGTGTGGGAGGGAAAAAAGCGACGGACAAGTGTCCGGCACCCCCCAATTAGGCCTCCAATGGAGATGTGCCGGACACTATTTAAACACTCCCCGTGGAGATGTTCTAAGGGAAGAAACCGTATATATACGCGCAGCTTCCACGCACGGCGGAGTGGTCGGAGGAGGAAGACGACTACTCCGCTTGCCGTCCAACCTTTTTGGGTTCTTTGGGTTCTGGAGCCATTGGACAGTGGGAGCCGAAGATTCACAGTTATATAACCCTGACGGCGGAGGTTCCTCTCTGGTAACCCTGACGGTGGAGGTTCCTCAGAATTTTATTTCTACATATTTTGGGATGTTATACAGAAAATGTATACTCCGTAGTTCCTATGTGTTGCTAAAACATCTTTTAATTGTGAACGGAGGGAGTAACGGAGAACATCCACCCTAAAATTCGTCAACTGCGTCTGGACATCAGCGGGATACGCGTTAGAATGAGGACTACGATAACATGAAGCACAGCAACTGAAACACCTTCTGTTTGTGCTAGTATTTTTTTCCACTTTCTACAGCCTTCCTACCTAACGGTCCCCCAATCAATTTAAGCAATAAAGACCACGATTGGACGTTTCAAAATTACATCAAGTAGAGTAATTAACCCAGGCAGATGAATACATTTGCGTTACAAATTATAAGATTGGTACTCGACAGTAGCCTCAACGCATGGTGGGACTCAACAGTAGCCGGCCTCCCCAAAGCAAAGGGTAGTGAGACCAATGGGGCGATCATCTACTCCATCTGGGAAGTGTGGAAGGAGCGTAACAGGCGTATTTTCAGAAATGTGGCAATCCAGACTGATGCCGTGGCAGCCTTAGTACGAGAAGAGATGGCGCAGATGGCCTATGCGCACACACAAGACCATGGAGACGTCTAGCTAGTTTTTTTTCTCGAGTTTGTTCTTTTTGTTTTGGTCTTGTCTCGGATGCGAGCTTTGGCTTGCCATTGTACATAAACACTCCTTTTCTATCTAATCGAGAGGCAGAACGACAACCGGTTCCTCAAAAAAAAAAAAAGATTGAAACACCTTTGGGTTCATGAATCCATCAAAAGCCCAAAGTAAGATGATGTTCTTTCTTCACCAATTTTACGGTTAACACAATTACACTAAGCATAGTAATCAATCCAGACATCTCAACAGATTTGATTTGCAGATTAATTATAAGATTCCCACGGAAGAAAGACAGCAACAAGCTTCAGCCTTGCAATTCTGAATGATCAAGGGTTGGTACATCCATCAACAGCCCAAAGTTCCTCGCCACCTCTAGAAACTGGATCCTTTATAGGTAAGAAAACAAAGAAACTTCAGGGGGGTGGAGTCATCTGGAGAACGAAGTTTGTTTAACTACTTGACAAGGAAACCTAACCATGAAACCAAACTATAGCGAATGGGAGGTTCAGTTCACTACAATACACTTGATATGACTATTTCAGTCATTATATATAATGATACACTCATATGAAGCTGAATCAAAGTTTAATTAATTATTTTACAATTGATTTTGTAGGGAAACAACAATAAACTGTCTTGTAGCAACACTGAAGGACAACCATGCTTACTCATCTATCGGAGTTTGATGTTTCAATAGAAGCAATCGGTTAGACCCATTGACTCGCGTGGAGTTTAATTAGTTGATACATCTCACTGGATAATAGTAATACTATCCAACAAAAAAATTGATGATGGTTTAACCACCATTATATGAAGAATGTCTAACAACTAACTGTACTAAAGCAGGAAGAGAGTCGCAAGTTAACTTACATTTATCCAACTATCCCATTGGTCCTTTTGATAATAATTTCTATGTCCAATATACTCAAGAACCTTAAAACTTTGCAAACTCTGTCATCAATCTCTTCACATTCGACTCTGATAATCTTCAGGTATCCTGATATAGCAGCTGGTTTCTCCATCAAACTAGAATTTTCTTCCGCTTCCAATGTACGTGCAGTTTCTTCTTGCTGTAACAGACAAAGTGATGCATGAAAACTTAACTCTACAGCAACTCTGTGACTGTCCATTTATTAAACATATACGGAGTAGAACATTTAACTCTCATACCTATAGAAAGGATGTATGCAGTGTCAATATGTCATATTTAGCAAGTTTCTATACATTGAGAAAGAAATGTTGATGTATCATTTAGAAATTTACATCATGAACATGTGGTCTGAATGGCTACTCTCAATATCTCTTGACCTTCTGAACTAAAATTGTGTCAGACCTCAAATTGCAGTGGCATAAACATATATATCAAGATTTCTAATATTTGTATGATGAAACATAAGAGTTCATCTGGTGGCAATATGTGTGGGCTACACTTTTTTATTTGTTAAATGATATGTAAAAGGTGGATACAGATCCTCATAAAGACAATTGTAGAGATCAGAACAATTTTGGATTCAAGTTTTAAGATGGAAGTATCTGTAAGTTTACCATTCCCAGATAAGCTATCAACTCCAAACTTGTGGCACAAGACAGACCTCCAAGAAGTACGCACCCACCATTGTGGTCATCATTACCACAACAATTTGCACAAGTGCCACAACACTCCCAAGCAACACCTTCACAACAGGTATCCTCCCGGGAGCTGTGAGATCTGACAACTGCAGTTTCTAATGACACCATGCTTTCAAGCAATGGATTTCTACCTGCAAATGATATGATTTGCAGAGAAACGAGATTTGGGACAGAAATACGAATCCTGCCATCATGTCTGAAAGCGCATTCCTTGATGCTCAGATGCTTTAAAGACTGGGACAAGATCCTACTAGTCTGTAAGTCACAGCCTTTTATGTTTAGGTCCTCCAATGCTGTACAGCTTGAAAAATCCAGGAAGTTGAGTTTCAACATCACATCAGGAAACTCCAATCTTCTCAAATGCCGGGAGAGCAAAGGAGGCCCATCCAGACCGAGATACATGTCATAATGGGGCTTCACAGTGAGCACCTGAGCTTGGCACGACAAAGCATGACGGATCCATGTAGCATCGTCTTTCAGATTATCATACTCGATCTCGACCTCATCTAGGGTCGAGCCAGGGTCACGGAGGAGCAGCAGGCAGTTCATAAAGTTGCTAAGGATAGCGTCGTCGGCCTCCTCCGACCTCTCAGTGTAGTTGACGCGAAGACAACGCATGGATTTCCAAAGGTAGCGCCAGCGCCGAGCGAGCATGCTAGTGTGCACCGCCTCAGCGACCGGCAAGAAGCCAAGTGCATGGTGGAGCACGTCGTCCGGCAGTGAGCTGATCCAATCCTCCTTGCTGGAGTTTGACGCTTTCTTGGTCTTGCTTGTGTGAGGCATTCCGTCGAACTAGTGGTGTGCGCCCGAAGCTGGGAGGGCAGGAGGGGAACGGCTTAAGGGGCGGCAGCACGGACGAAGATGGAAAAGGATAAAAATCACACATTTTAACAATTCACCTTCCAGGCCTTAGCTCGGTCCTCGGCGGTGGCCGGCGGCAGCGGTGATGCGAACGAAAGAACACCGCCCTTGCTCCCTCTCGACAGAACAGGAAGCTCCGCCCGCCCCCTTGGTCTTCCACTAAGTAACGGCGAAGGAGCAGATCAGCACAGCGCAGCCGTCCCTTTTGGTCCCTGATTCCCATGCAATTTGGTGTCCATTCTGCGACTTGGTGGCTGGTGCTCGCTCATGCTCTGGAACACTAAGAAATGTGGATTTTAACCGTTTTTTTCGTGATTCGTGCTACTTTGGGAGTTGTACATGTTTTACAACTGTATGCAACTGTTAATTCTCAATCGTCTCCATAACCGTTAGATTTATGTCGTGATTCGTGCTAGCCTATGAGTTGCACATGGTTTATAAATGTGTGCAACTAACTGAGATTTAACTAAATCTAAGTCGATTTAGAATTAGACACTCCCTTCTTTTTTTTAGATAACTTAAGAAATGTGGGTGCTTCCCTAAGAAAAAGCCACTGAAACTCGAGTGCAGCGTTTTGGGCTGTTGGTACCCTTTTGGCACCCGCGCTCCATGGAGACCTTAAATTAAACATAATAAAATAAATTTGAAATTTCAAAAAAATCACAAAAAATAAATACAACTAATGTCAAAACCGATGTCACCCTCCAACCAAGTTCCAAAACTCACCTAAAACCTTAGAATTTAAAAATGTATTTGCTATTTATTATTAAAAATAGAAAATGGCCATATTATTTGATAAGAAAATAGATGGACAAGTTTAAACTTGATATCTAGGCACTTGATCTTTATAAGCTCTTACAAAATTAATTGCAAGAACTAGTGCCGTTAGTTATCTTTGTTTTTTATTTATTTTCTTGCACGGGTCCTCAACTGAGATTTGGTTGGTGGTCCAGTTTTTTTTAAACGACCCAAAAGACTTGTCATTTTTATTAATTAAGAAGAAAAGATGTGGCCGATTAACTAGCAGGTACCCGGTCAAAAACCGGTATAGACACCCTCACCAACCGTCATGGATCACGAGCGTCGCAAGTGCACATATGGCCACCCTGACTACCAAAAACTGACCCCACACACAAACCGATGGAGACGAAAATGTCATTGAGGTTGTCCGCCAGCATCATCGTCATCACTCCACCGAGAGTGACTCCGACTTCACCGAAGACACGACCCCTAGGAAGACCACACCTTAGCAGCCTCGTGAAGTCCACGTTGGCCTATGCCAAACAAATGGCCCATCGCAAGGATGACTGACATCTCCATTTTTTTAGGATGAGCTCGGAAGAGGAGATGGGCCAGACCCGCCACACACAGGTCATCATCGCCGCTCGACACGCCGGTCAGCAGCTGATTTAGATCACTCGTCCTAACCATGTCACACTTTTTCCACACAAGTTAGTCAAGTTTGACTAAATTACACCGTTTGATTCACTGATAAGATTTTTCCCTGTCACGCCTGGAAAACCTGTGGCAAAATGTGTTGCCGATTTCGACGGTTTTAACTTTATGTGTGCTCGTCTAAGAAGTGTTGCCAATGACGGAAATTCAATTCAGCTCCCAGGTGCGTATGCTCACTATACCTAAAAAACACATTTTGAAATGTCGAAAAATCATGACAAAAATTCGTGCATAAGTCACGACATTTTATGTGGGAACATAAAGTTTCGCGAAAAACCGACATTTTTTATGTGCTACGTAAAAAGGACAAAAAAATGTGTCGCAAAAAGCCTTATTGTACCACTGAAATTTGACTTTTTATATCGGCCGCATAAAAAGTCGCTTTTCCGTAAAACGACTTCATGAGTATATAGAATGTCGATATGTACGTACGAAACTTTTTATCCGAATTTTTGAAGTTTCAAAATTTTCATAAATTGCATTTTCAAAACCGGGGCATATGCTCCCAGGTTCCAAAACTCCACCCCCGCCAATGATGACGACCTTAGTATACGAACCAAACTGTCACAAAAGCGTAATGTGAGGATGTCCTGAATTGTTTATTTCTAGACAAAACAGCACGCAAAAGTTGTAAACAATGTTGTACAAAAACGTTTTACGAATTTAAAGAGAAATTACATACGAAGCCTCTTGCTCGAAACTTGATGTTACTTCAAATTGAATTCACCGGTTGACACATCATATATCTTTTTTTTATAAAAGGAATATATTAATATCACAGAGATACCAATTACACATAGACTCTGCACCAACAAGATATCGAAAGACATCAAAGATGCAGACATCAAAGAAAAAATAAAAAATAATAGAAAATTAAAACAAAGACCCCGTCGGAGTGATGAAACACTCGCAACAACAACACTCGAACCACCACCATACAACACCCGGATTACAAAAGAGGTTCTCCAAAACAATGCCTTCAGCAAGGCCATAGCCAGGTACAACTAATGAAAACTAGACCTTGGCTTTCACCCCGAAGAAAGACCAGGATTTCAAAACAATGTCTTCAGCAAGGCCATTGCCAGGTACAGCCAATGAAGGCCAGACCTTAAGCTTTCACCCTGAACATCATGGCTCGGTACTTAGTACCACCAGAATGTAGTCCACTTGTGTTGCTGCCCCCTCTTTTTAAGGTCGCTGCTGCAAGTCCCCAACACCAGGAAAACTGTGCCTAGAGTCTTCATCGCAACCAAAAAAAACTCCTCTCCGCCAGCACAAGCCTCCGATCACAACCACCATGACTTTCTTCACTACTATCAGTGTCATGAAAATCTATTTTAGACATATCACATGACCACGATAAGATAGTGAAGCTTCGCGCCTCGCCCTCATGAAGCATCTCTGGCCATAGATGAGGGCGCGCACGACCAGATCAATTCCGATTTAGATATACAATGACGCCATGCGCCAAACTACGGAGATCTCCGATGGGAAGACCGGAATACGTCGGCAGCCAGATCATGGAGGACCACATGTAGAAAATCGAAGATTTGGTGCTCGAAGACCAGCAGGGCCATACCAGCAGATCGAAGTGGGATCCCAAGATCCACCACCCAGATCTCAACGGGGCCGTTCGTCTACCTCCGGAGAGGAGGTCTCCGCCGCCATGCACGGGGCTGCCGCCCTGGCTACCATATGTTGCGGACGGAGCATCCCATCACGCGGAGGAGAAGGCGCAACCGCAACCCCAGGCCCCAATGGCCAAGATCCGGCCACGCCGCCATCACCTCGCTTTCCAGTTGTCGACGCCACACAACACCACCACCGTAGAGGTCAGGGGCACCGCCCCAACCCCTCACGGTTGGGACCATCTGAGGCCCCCGCCGCCGCCATGCCGCACGGGCTTGGCCCGGCAACACCTCCGGCGGCGGCGGCGAGGGGAGGGAGGAGCTGGAGAGGGGCTGGAGGGTCGCGGGGGAGGGGCTCCTCGGAGTGGCGCGGCGCCGCCACCGGGGGGAGAGTTAGGTAGGGGGAGAAGTGGTCTCCTCACAAGTTTACTTCATATCATGATCTTCGTCATATATCTACTATCATCGCCTAAAAATATAACTTCAAACTTGACTCACGCATTGAGAAACAGAAAAAATAAGAAAGACAAATTCAGATAGGAATAGATGTTCGACTTGGGAGCAGGTGATCACCCAAGATCCCAAGTCCCCATTGATCACTCAAGGATTCGATGGTGAATTTTGTCAGTACCTTTGACTACTACTCCCTTTGACTACTACTCCCTCCGTTCATTAATGTAAGACGTTTTACAAAACTAAATTAGCTTCCTAAAACGTTAGTGTTATACTAGGGGCCAATCACACCCAGAAATTCCAGCGGTAGTATTTGTGAATCCATGGTGACTGATGCATCGCGCATGATTCTGGTGGTGGACGAGGGGTACCAACATCACACTTGGAAATTCCAGCGGCGTATTTCTGAATGATAAAAGGACAGGGCATGTACAATGGTTTTATCATAGACATGCCGCGTAGGATAAATGCTGAGTTGGAGGAGAGAGAAACGAAAAAAAAAGGTTTGCCTTCTCTTAGCTAAGAGATGATCTCTTAGCACAATTTGTCTCACCACATATTTAGGGATATCTGGTTATTAGAGATAAGACTAAAAAATAACCATTGTACAACATGTTTTATCGTCATATCTATATTAGTTGGCAGGTTTATGATAAGACTGTCTTATCAACCATTGTACATGCCCTAACATAGTAGACCCATCCCCAGAGTTTGTGCAGGCCATCCCATCACGGATCCTACACCATTCTGGTATGGCAAGGTACTAAAGAAGGTGAGCGACCATGAAAGGAAAATGCCCACCGGTGCAGTTTATTAGTTTCGTTGCAGTTTGCCCCTTTTCCGGTGTACGGTAATCAGGGATTTCACATGGTGACCTACATTTAGCAAATTGAAGACTCTGCTAGTCGGTGACTGGTGTTCGGTTTGTCACGTTTCTCCAGCACTTACCTATTCTATATAGCGAAGCTCATGCTTCAATTTTGTAAGGTATATATACCATTTAGAGCATGCTAGTTGCTTCTTGCAAGCAAACAGTTTCGACCCAAAATGTTCAATTATAATAAGTACTCCAGTTGAAATAGATGTGTAGCGCTGTTATAGTTTTTTAAGAAAAAAAATGTACGGACCATAGTATTTTTTTTTCGAGGTAAACAACAGTCGATTGCCTTCCGATTAGTGAGAAAAGAGTGTTTTTAACAGATTTTGTTAACGAAGGACAAAAACAAAATTAAGTATGTATTGGCTAAGTAGGTAGTATTGATTTCGATTTTGTTTGTCAAAATTAACTGCAGTATTCCACGAGACCACAACTACATTACTTTTGAGCTTTGACTAAGGGCTACCCGCAAAACAAAACAAAACAAAACAAAAAAGACTAAGGGCTGTGGTTTCTACTTGATTAAAGCTAGCACATTCATCTGAAAAGAAAAAAAGTAGCACATTCAATTGACTGATCTTGAAGAAATATTTTGCCTTCTAAAGAATGCCAAAAATATAGTGTAAGCAAAAGGTCACGACACACCGAGGCAACAATGTTCTTAGTCTAAGGCTCTAAGCAGTAAGCAGCTTATGAGTCAAGAACGTCGGAACTCTGTATATAAATTTGTGCATCCTCGAAAATTTCTAACTCGAACGGGTACGTACGAGAAAGACAGGAGAGGAGGCGATCGTGGCGGCGGCCTAGGGTTTCAACCCTAGCCGCCGCCGCCGGTGATATCTGCAGCTTCATCGTCGTCGCCGGTAAAGATTCGACGGGTCCTCGCCTCCTCTAGGTGGCGTCTGGCACTAGAAGGGGGTGGGGACCTCGGACCTGCGCACGGCGCTTTTCGAAGGTCCTTAATGGTAGAGTTTGGTTTTGGTCGTCATCTTCTTCGTTAATGGAGATGGTATCGTCTGCAATAAGTGATCTTCCACGCTTCGTTCGACGGCGAGATATTCTTCCCGACGTCAATGGTGGCTTTGGAAGATCAAGTCTGTCTAGTTATGGTTATTCAGATCTTGCTTCGCCAGATCAATCTTGGATTGTTTCTCATGGTTGCCGCGAGGAGGTTTGTCCTCGCAATATCTATTCCGGCTACTGCGTCTTCGGCAATGGTGATTCGTTCTCTCGGCTCCCAACGACGTCGGCAAAGTGGTTCGGTTATGTCCCTGGAATATCAGTGGTGGTGCTCTTGCCGATGTTACTTGATTAATCTAATGGCTGCATGCGTGCACAAAGCCTTGGCATTGCAGCTCAAAATTAAAAAGGGAGAACCTTCGGTGGTATTCACAGGTCTATGGTTTGGTGGGGTTGGCGTTATTCTACGGCTACCTTCAGAAAAGTACAAGATTGTGTCATGGATGAAGAAAGAGCTTGAAGATCTCATAGATTTGTTAGTCTCTTTTAGTTTTGTTTTTATAATCGATATAATCGTGTACTTTTTGCTGGTTTAATATACGTGGAAAATAAAAAATAAAAAAAGAACGTCGGAACTCTCTGCCAAATATATAGTTCTTTCATGAAGGCAAATCCTCTATATCCAGCTCCCTCTTACCAAACAGTAGGCAGTTCGGAACTTATTGTGTTTTTTCACGTTTGTGCAGGTTTCAGTTTCGAGCAGAAGAAATACTGGGTGATCAACAGTTGACGCAACACAAAGTGCCTTTTCACAATCGATCATATGAGAACAAGATAACGATATTGTTGTGAAGTGTGTTAAGTATATTATACCACCACTTCCTATAAGATCGGTCTTTTGGGATAGTTGGTTGGTAGAGGTATCTAACATAGTTGCCGCTGGTCTGTGTCCCAGCTTGATGTTCAGAATGCTTTTCTTAATGGCGAGTTGAGTGAGGAGGTTTATATGCAGCCTCCTCCTGGGTATTCTGTTCCTGATGGGATGGTTTGTCGTCTTCGACGATCTCTATATGGCCTTAAACAGGCCCCTCGTGCCTGGTTTGAGCGCTTCTCCTCAGTGGTTATCGCCGCAGGCTTCTCTCCCAGTGCTCATGATCCTGCACTGTTTGTCTACACCTCTCCTCGGTGTCGGACCTTGCTGCTTCTCTATGTTGATGACATGATCATCACCGGTGATGACCCTGAGCACATTGCCTTTGTTAAGGCTCGTCTACGTGAGCAGTTTCTCATGTCTGATCTTGGTCCTCTTCGCTACTTTCTTGGGATTGAGGTTTCTTCTACAGCCGATGGCTTCTTTATCTCCTAGGAAAAGTATATTCAGGATCTTCTTTCTCGGGCTGATCTTAGTGATGACCGTACTGTTGAGACTCCTATGGAGCTTAATGTTAAGCTTCGTCCTACTAATGGTGATCCTCTTTCTGATCCCACACGTTATCGTCATCTTGTTGGGAGTCTTGTTTACCTTGCTGTCACTCGCCCGGATATCTCTTATTCTGTTCATATTCTGAGTCAGTTTGTCTCAGCCCCTACCACCGTTCACTATAGTCATCTCCTCCGTGTTCTTCGTTATCTTCGTGGCACGATTACTCGTCGTCTTTTCTTCCCTAGTTCCAGCTCTCTCCAGCTCCAGTGTTATTCGGATGCTACGTGGGCGAGTGATCCTACGGATCGTCGTTCACTTTCTGCTTACTGTGTGTTTCTTGGTGGTTCGCTTGTTGCTTGGAAGACGAAGAAACAGGTAGCGGTTTCCCGTTCGAGTGTTGAGGCTGAGCTGCGGGCTATGGCTTCGTTGATTGCTGAGGTGACCTGGTTACGGTGGTTGCTTGCAGATTTTGGGGTCTCTGTTACGACACCCACTCCTCTTTTGTGTGACAGTACAGGTGCTATCAGTATTGCACGTGATCCGGTCAAGCATGAGCTGACCAAGCATATTGGTGTTGATGCGTTTTATACACGTGCTCAGGTACAGGATCAGGTTGTTGCGCTTCATTATGTGCCTTCGGATTTGCAGTTGGCGGATTTCTTTACAAAGGCACAGACTCGAGCGCAGCATGACTTTTTACTCTCCAAACTCAATGTTGTGGATCCACCATGAGTTTGAGGGGAGGTGTTATCCACGTCGGATGTGAAGGGGGGGTGTTAAAGTATATGTCAAGTATATAATATCACCACTTCCTATCAGTTCGGACTTTTGGGATAGTTGGTTGATAGAACTATTCTAACATGGTATCAGAGCACTTGTAGCCTGAGGTCTTGAGTTCAAGTCTCAGTCCCCGCACCATTTAATCCCCAATTTCTATGAGCGCCCGGGTCGGGTTCAAGTCTCAAGGGGAGGTGTTATCCACGTCGGATGTGAAGGGGGGGTGTTAAAGTATATGTCAAGTATATAATATCACCACTTCCTATCAGTTCGGACTTTTGGGATAGTTGGTTGATAGAACTATTCTAACATGGTATCAGAGCCTAAGGTCTCAGGTTCGAGTCCTACCCCCGGCGTTTTTCTCCCAATTATTTCTCCGCTCGAAAAAGGGCTGGAGGGGAGCTTTTAGCCACCGATGTTCCGGTGTGCTCTTCTTCTATTCACGTGTTGACTTTCTCTTCTCCCGTCACACGTGAGAGGGGGTGTTGTGAAGTGTGTTAAGTATATTATACCACCACTTCCTATAAGATCGGTCTTTTGGGATAGTTGGTTGGTAGAGGTATCTAACAGATACTTCCTCCAAAATGAAGTGATGGGTCACATATATTCCAGATAGGTTCCTGGAACATTTAAACGAGACTAAGGATGTGTTCGGTTTGGGAACCGGAGGGGACGGAACGGAATGGTTCCATTCCGAAGTCACGGGACGGTTCCATTCCGTTCCATTCCGGTGTTCGGTAGCGCAAAACGAGTTGGTAGGAACGGTCCCCTAATCTAGTAATTAGCAATTAAATTAGCGATAATTAGCAATTAAATTAGCGATAATTACCCTGCTCCCTGCTCCCTGCGCGTCGCCGCCGCCTGCTCCCTGCTCGCGCCGCCGCCTGGTCCCGCCGCCGGCCTGCCTCGCACCGCCTGCTCCCGCCGCCGGCCTGCCTCCCGCCCCCTGCTCCCGCCGCCTGCTCCCGCATGCGTCGCGCCGCCGCCGCCGCCCCCTGCTCCCGCCGCCGGCCTGCCTCGCGCCGCCGGAGAGCCACCCTGCCTCGCCTCGCGCCAGAGAGCCGGAGAGCCCCCCCGCGCCGGAGAGCCCCTGCTCCACCCGCCGGCCTCGCCTCGCGCCGCATGCGTGGTTAGCAATCGGTTCCGCGCGGTCCGGCCGATTTGGCCGGATGCCTCGGGACGGCATCTGAGGCGAATATTCCTTTTCGGAGGATCAGTTGGTTCCGTTCCGAGGCTCAACCGAACACAGGAATCGCTCCTAGGAACCATCCCATTCCGTTCCATTCCCCCATATTCCCGAACCGAACACATCCTAAGACACCGGGGGTAGAATCCACTCGAAAACTCGACATGAAGCCTTTGAGCAATATTTAAAACGGCCTGAGGGCATCCAGCAGCTAACATAATCAAATCTAGGGTGAAATGATGCAGACTCTCGGTAGACAAGGATAGCAACCTCACAGAGGCAAACTTCCGCTAGACTATTCCTTCTCAAAACTGAAACCTGTACCAGCATGAAAAGGCACAATAAGCTAAGTGGCCATACAGAGAAAAAAAAACTCTTTGGTAACAGATATCGATATAGATTTTTCACATTTATCAACGAAGTAAACTTGCAACAGAAGACAACCTAATCTAATTACCGTAAAGTTAGATACATTTCTTATCAACAGGAATGAATTCACAATTTGAATTTATTGTTTCCTAAAAGCTTACTTATGTGATAATTAGTTGTGGGAGGTGGTAAGTATTTATCACGAGTATTGACATTGTCGATTCCATAATCACGAAAAAAATTCAGTTTTCTACTTCTTGTATGCAGATCTTGATATCACTAATAGAGGTACCGAGCTTAGTAACAAAAGCAAAAGGAAGGTCGTAACTCTTCTTTTCTCTATGCAGGAGATACATAGCAAGCTTTTGCCCCATCTGGCAAGGTCTTCTCAAACAAGGACTAAATCACTAAAACATAAAGGGAGAATCAATAGTGACTGTAGTTAACTTACAAGTAGATGGAGATTTCCACTGTTTGACATTAATTTGGTCAAGACATACACCACAGGAACTTAAGACCTTCACAACTTCGTGAACCATCTCATCTATCTCATCACACTTGACTTCAACAATCTTAAGGTGCTTAGATGCAGAACAATATTCCCTTTGTAAGGGGCTTCCTCGTGCATCTGCTTCCATTATATATGTGGCATTCTGCAGAGTGCAGAACAGAATATTTTTACAACAGCACTCAATCAAATTTGCATATGTTAATAAGGCATAAACTACTCCCTTTGGTCAAAACTTAAAATAAGTATTGTATAAAATATGTTGCAGCCAATCTATTTTAATCGTTTACCAAAAGTATCGTTAATAAATATTTAGATATATATTTTCTACACAAAGTATTTTCGCAATAGTATATTTTTACTGACTAACAAGTATGTTACAGTTGAAGTTATGCTGTCAAAATTGTGTTGCTGGAGAAAATGACAATTGAAAGAAGTAAGACTCAGCATGCTTAGGAAATATATATCTTACAAAGTCGAAGCATGAGCTTGTCTATCTTAATTTTGATGAAGAATATCATTTATAAATGTTTAGATATAGACTATTTTTGTTGCACAATATTACAACTTTACTGACTCACAAATACAACCTATTTTCGTAAATAGATGACTTCCTAGAATGTGGGCAATCAAACTTCCCTAACTTTGACTCATATTATATGAATAATTATTTAGTTTCCTCAGGTGAAACTAATATTAGTAAATTGTAACAAAAAATCATAATATCACAAGATTTTATTAGCATATTCATCTGAAACATAACTGTCAAAGGTGGATATAGGAGACCGTGTCAAGTCCAAACCGCCATCTATTTACAAGGAGAAAGGTTATAATATATTTCTGGGGTCCAAATTGTGTATTTGTAGAAAACTATATTTGGAATAACTATCAACTACCATGCTTAGGAAAAATATACCTTAGGAAGTTGAAGCGTGAGCTTCTCTAGAATAGGTGAGTGATCGAGAAAGCAAATTAACCAATTAACATTAGCAACCAACAACCACTCATTGAGTAATAAAGTCTTCAAGTTGCTAAATGTAGGGCACCATCTAAAATCCCTTATGAATGTACAACGAAAAGGTTCAAACTGCAAAAAGATAAGAACAACCATTCAGTGTTAAGCTGGGGTATAAAATTGTATTGGAGTTGTTGAGTATGCATCATAGAAATCAAAAGTGATCAGGAAAAGCTGTGAAAGAAATGTCTAGATAAATTTGTCAAATCAAAACATAAGATTATGTGGAAATCCGCATTCCATGTGCCAGAATCTTAGTTTACTTGTTCCTTGTTTCTTTTTTTCCTTCTCCTTCTCTTTTTTGCTTTCTTTTGTTTGTGTTGGGTTTCATATCTAGCCTACCCTAAATTGCTTGAGAATAAGGCTTTGATGTTGCTGTTGTAAAAGAGAAGATTGATTTACATTATCCAACTGGTTTCACTGCACTTAATCTAAAGATTGGAAAAAATCAACAAACCTGGGTGTACGATCTGAATTGCATAACAATAATTGTATGAAAAAGTCTGAAAATAGACCGAATATCAGAGAAATAGCATACTGAAATCATCACACACATACTATCAAGGGTGTTCTTGTTGAAACATGATGGTTCCAAAAAGCTAAATGACCATAACACATACATATAGAGTTAGAAGCTATCTTAAGTGTAAGAATGCATATTTAATGATGGATATATACTACGAGAGAACCAATAGCAATAGAAAGTACAAATACGACAGCATTAAGCACATGCATACTTTTCCGCCAGCTTCAACAATCAACTCCAGATTCACAGCATCTGATAAACCATCCAGAATCACCGAAGGGTCATTATCATCCATTGTGCTATAATCTTCGGAGTTACTTCCAATTCTAATGAACGCTGTTACCAATGATGGCATGCTCTCAAGCACAGGAAATAAACATTGATCCATTTGAGGTATTTCCAGTGACAGGAGGTTCGGGACAGATATACGACCGCGGGCGTCCCAGTCAAAATCACAGTAACTCATGCTCAACCATTTAAGTGAGTTGGAGGAGAGCTTGGTGCCGAAGCAGCAAGAGACCATCTTTAGATCCTCTAACACCAGGCAGCTTGAGAAATCCATAAAGCAGTCCTTTAACACTACACTATCGAGAGAAAGTTTCCGCAAGTGCTGTGATATTAGAGGTGCGTCAGCCAGCACTGCGAGTCCATCCAGACTGGACGAATCAAACAGGAGCGACCGGACCTGACAACATAGAGCTTGCCTGAGCCAAAGGTCGACGTGCTTACAGTCATCCGTAGAGTGTGATTTGACGTCGAACTGACACTCCTCGAGAGCAGAGGAGTGGTCACGGAGGAGCAGAAGATGGTTGAAAAACTTATTCATATCCTCGATTGTCTCGAACCTGTCCTGCTGGACGATCCACAGCCGAGGCACAGACCTCCAGAGGTGGCGCCATCGGCGCGCGAGCACGCTGGTCTGCACCGCCTCATGCGCCGGCAAGAAGGTGAGCACGTGCAGGAGGGTTTCATCCGGGAGAGCACTGATACGGTCGGCGCCACTCGCCATGGATTATTCCTTGCATTGGCTAGTGCGGCGTTGCATCGAACAGGTGCTGGGCGTCTGGTGCTGCGGCATACACAACAAACAGGTAAACGGACGGACGGAAAGGGGGTTAATACTCCTCGCCGCTTTGCCTCAGAGCAGAAAACAGATCACCGGAGATGGCGCCATGGCGGTGCAGGTGCTGACCTGATTTCGGGCACTGGTGTCCCCTAACTCGCCGGCGCCGGCGAGTCACGCGTCGGACGGATGCGGTGTTGGGGATTCTGACTCGGTATCCTATGCTTTTGGACCGTTGGAATTGTGGTGTAGTTTCCACTACTACGGTACTCCTACCATATCTCAATTTCATTTTTCTTGTGGGGATTTCAATTTTAATACTGTATTGGTTTCACGATAACTTTAATCGAGGTTCAATTTGGCTTTGAAATATTCATTTTACGGCTCCTATTGACCTCTTCGCCCCTACGAAAGGGCCTCTAGTCCTAGCTCCCCAACCGGATTAGGCAATCGGGACTAAAGGCCCCACCCATTAGTCCCGGTTTGTTACGAACTAGGACTAAAGGACCCTTCACGTGGGCACGGCCGGGCGCACAGGTGGGACGATCTTGAGTCCCGGTTGGAAATACCAACCGGTACTAAAGGTTCTGTGGTTTTTTGTTTTTTTTTATTCAGATATTTTTCAGGGTTACCAACCGGGACTAAAGGTTATGTGTTTTTTGTTTTTTTGTTCAGATATTTTTCAGGGTTTAGGGTTCGGGGTAGGGTGGGTTTAGGGTTTTTAATTCAATTATTTTGTGTTTTCTATTCAATTATTTTTCATTTCAAATAAATTTTCGTATACATATTCTACGCTACTACATATTATACGCGTCGATGCATATATAGTATAATTTCTCTTTCAAGCATACATATATATACAATTTGTGAAAATAAAATATATAAGACCTCTCGATCAATTGCTCGTATGCGGTCCTTTGGTAGGGGACCACATATATATATATATACAATTTGCGAGATCATTAAATTACATGGAGGCATTAGCAGGAATGGTATTCTCCGGTTGGTGATGTGACCTCCTCAAACAAAAATACCGCCCATTCCTTTTGAATTGCTCGTTGGCGGTTCTGTGGTAGGAGCTTCTCACGCAGTTTTTCGATCTTTAAAGAAGGAGATCAATGAGAGTGGCGTTTTGGTGCCCAGGCTCATATGAGCCCGGTTTTGTTTTCGATTTTTTTAAAATACTAAAATGCTTCGAAAAATTCTGAAAAAATTGGACATGAACATATTGAAGTATTCAACACTTGTGTAAAAATTCGACAGAACATATCAAATTTTGCGCCCTGTGTAAAAAAGACAAATCTGTCTTTTTGAATAGTGGACTGTTCACCTATTTTGTTTGTCAGATTTTTGTCTTTTTTGCACAGGGCGCAAAATTTGATATTTTCTGTCGAAAATTTACACGAGTGTTGCATACATGAATATGTTTCCGCATAAATTTTTTCAGAATTTGTCGAAGCGTTTTCAAATTTTAAAAAAATCGGAAAGGCAGCCGGGCTCATATGAGCCCGGGCACCGAATTGCATTTCCGGAGATCAATATGAATATATAAGTTGTGTGTATGAATGAAACTCAACACAATCGGTGGTAATAAAAAAATTGTGAATAGAGTTTACGTACTTGAAGTTGTCTTACACTCGTGCTCCGCTCACTGGTCGTCATGTGAATGAATTCGCAAACGTAATATGCACATAAGTTATTCCCCCCTCCCTGCCTCGCACAGTACTTGCTCTTTTTAAAAGTCAGCTTCTCGCTCCATGGACTGACAATCGCCTTGATGAACCGTTTCCAAATCCAGCCCGACAAAGAAAATGAATAAAGGATTTATTAATTACTTGATATCAAGAAATTAATGAAAGAGGCCGATATAGTGCGATAATGATTGAAGTTACCTCTGGAGTGTTTGAATCACGTTGTCGTATTTTTCAGTCTCTTTATCTAATGAGTCCATGGCTTCAACTACTCCATCGTCAACTCTAATGATTAGCAGAATCCAGTGTAAGCTGCACGTTTATATACACAGGCATGCATAACTCATCAATTATACTTAATTAACATCGAGTAAGCAAAATAGAATGTGTACAAGAAAGTAACACTCACTTCTGATTGTAAGGAAATAATATTTCTGTTTTGCTATTTTGTTTCACTAAAAACCTTAGCAAGTTATCCTATGTCTCCTCGGTTTCGTTGCTATCGTAACACAATGAACGATATATGGGTCACAATGAAAATATATACATAAAGTTCATACATAGTTCTCATAAAATAACATACAACTATCTAGAGCATCTAAAATATACATTGAAACTAACATAGAACTATCTAAAGCATTTAAATGCAACAACAAATGCAATCAAAATCGCAACTAAGGTAGTAATTGATCCAACAGCATAACGATACCAACCCTCTTTATTAACGGCATATTTTCTAATCTTTCTAATCTTCAAGCACATTGCATCTATCTTGATCTTGTGATCATCGACGACATCGGCAACATACAACTCCAATTTCATCTTCTCTTCTTCAATTATTTTCATTTTTTCTTTCAAAACATCGTTTTATTTTTGAACTAAATTTAACTTCTCGACAAGAGGGTCGGTTGGAATTTCAGGTTCACATATCTCCTAGATAAAAATATCTATGTCAATTTGGCCGGCATAATTGTCATAAACACGAAATGAAACAAATAGTTATAAAAGATAATATACCACACCCGAATCATAGAACGGACGAAGGCCGACGGGGACGGATATCAAAAACATGGCACTATACATAACAAACAATCATACAAGTAAGAATATTTTACAACTAACTATATATCTAAATCATATAAGTAAGAATTTTTTTAAATAAAGATAAGAACAAAAGGCTCACCAAGGTGGTGCCGGCGACGGGACGGCGCGGGCGATCGACGACGTTGAGGATGGGGACGGGACGACACTAAAATCCACAAATCATCATTTAATTTAAGCTCAAATTGCATATAAATCAAATAAACTCCCACATAATTACTCCCAAACTAAAACCCACAAATGGCATAATTTAAAATGAGCTAAACTAGTTTCATCAAACTTATATAAAAAACCATTACACAACTAACCTAGAATTAGAAGCAACTAAATTAGGCATTTCATCAAACACCTAGCTAGCACTAGCAATGAAATGAGGCTAAACTAGCAATGATGGATGAAAGGATGAAGTTTGCTAACCTTTTAGAACCCTTGGATAGATGGGGTGCCGCCAATCTTGACAAATCGTGAGAAAAAAATGGGGATCAACTCGAGCTCGGTGAGGAAACAGAGGAGCAAAATGGGGATGAACTCGAGCTCCTCTCGGGCAGGAAGAAGAAGAAGTGAGGAAGAAGAGAGATATATAGGAGAAAACATTTACTCATGGTTGGTATCTCTAACCGGGACTAAAGGTCTATCACCAACCGGGACTAATAGGGCTCGTGCTGGCCGGCGCCTGCCGCACCACCTTTAGTCCCGGTTGGTGTCTCCGGTTCAACCCGGGACTAGTTCTGAGCGGCGTCCTAGCCCGTTGGAACCGGGACTAATGCTCACATTAGTCCCGGGCCCAAATACGACCGGGACTAAAGGTTGGGACGGAAGCCCATTTTTCTACTAGTGTCACATTACACATCCCTACCTAAACATAGTTCTAACCTAAAATGTTCAATTATGTTACATTTTGTTGTTGCTATAACTGTGTAATATTGTGATAGTATTTTTAAAATTAAATCATTGGCCATATTGGCTACGTAAGTATAGTTATCGATTTTGTTGGTCGAAATTAAAATAGGATGCCTGCAACATATTCTATAAGACCAGGACTACATTTTTTTAACAAGGGGAGGGGTCATGAAGGACCCCGAATCTGCATTTATAACATCATCGAGGGGTACATTTTTCACGAAGGACCGTGACTGGAAAACAAACTTACAGCCAAGCCTTGAAAATTTGAACAAAGGACCTTAGCACAAAAACTAAAAAAGCAGTGGATAACAAGGCCACCGCATGATGCTCTCCAAGTTGCAGCTGGATACTTCCCCGCCACCTTCCAGGAGCACAGATCGGAGCGTCGTCCTGCTTCTTTCCCTCGCCACCGAGGCCGAACGGAAGAAGCTTGTCTACACCTCGACTTCAACCAAGAAATGGCCACGAACCACGGAAACCACATATGGAGCCCGAGCTCCATGGTGACCTTTTTTGAATATTCGAAATCAGCATTTATAAGTTTCAAAATTTAAGAACAAAAATCGTATGTGTAGATAGCGTTGATCTCTACTGGTGTGCAAAATCTCATGTCAAAATTTGTTATATTCTAGCCTACACAAAAATGACAAATCCGACAACTTTTCGTGTTTTGAAAATGTGTACTATTCACCGCCTCAGACCCACGTATTTGTCAGTTTTGCTCAGCCTAAAATGCAACCAATTTCAAATTAATTTTTTTCTCACTAGTAGATCTCATGATTATCTACAACTAGAATTTTCTCCCAGATGTTTTGAAATGCCATTTTCGAATTTAAAAAAAAAAACAAGCTTTGTGGAGCTCGGGAGCCATTTGAACCATGACTACATTAATTAAGACTATGACTGCATCACTTTTGATTTTTGACTAAGGGCTACATGCAAAACAAAACAAAAATTAAGGGAGATTGTTTCTACTTTATTAAAGCTGGCACATTTAGTTGACTGCTCTGGCAGATATATTTTGCAATCCGGAGCATGCCAAAAACAATAGGGTGGAAGCAAAGGGTCGCGACACACAGAGGCAACAATATTTATTTTCAGTCTAAGCACCTTAAGAGGTAAGAATGTCGGAACTCTGAGCATATGCTCCCGGTTTTTAAATTAAATTTTAAATATATTTGAGATGTTAAAAAATTCGGATAAAAAATCCGTGCGTATATCTTGACATTTTATGAGCTCACGAAGTCGTTTCACGGAAAAATGACACTTTTAGTGTCTTGTGTAAAAGGAAAAATTTTAATGCTAAAAAGACTTTTAATCAAGACATTTTTTTTATTTTTTACACATCCCATGAAAATGTCTGTTTTACGTAAACCTTTGCATATGCACATAGAACTTCGAGATATTCACGCTAAATTTTTATTTGGAATTTTTGACATTCCAAAATGTTTTTTCCAGGTGGCAGGAGCATATGCTTCTTTATGCCAAAACGTATTTTCAGGAACTCTTAGTCAATTTTATAGTTCTTTCATAAAGGTGAATCCTCTATATCCACATCCCTTAGTGAACAGTTGAAATTTGGGAACTTCCTGTTTCTGTATGTGGCCTTTATAACTTTTTGTGTTTTTTCACGTTTGTGCAGATTTCAGTTTCGAGCATAAGGGAGGGTAATCAACAGTTGACGCAACACAGTCTGATTTATCACAATCAGTAATATAAAAACAAGATAATGATACTTTCTAAAAAATAAAGGGATGGATGACATATATTCCAGATAGGTTCCTGAAACACTTAAACGAGACTAAGACGCTGGTGGTAGAATCTGCTCGAAAACTCGACAGAAGCCTCAGAGCAATATTTAAATCGGTCTGTGCATCCAGCAGCTAACATAATCAAATCTAGGGTGAAATCATGCATAATCTTGGTAGACAAAGGATAGACTCCTCACACAGGCGAACTTCAGCGAAACTGTTCCTTCTGCTCAAAACCGAAACCTGTACCAGCATGAAAAGGCACAAGGAGATCGTTTTAAAAAAAAAAAGGCACAATAAACTAGTGGCCTGGCGGAGGAAAAAAGCTCTTTGGTAATGGACGTCGATAAAGATTTTTTTTGCATTTATCAAAGAAGTAAACTTGCAATGGGACTCTTATTGATCTAGTTACCATAAAGCTAGGTACATTTCTTATGAACATGAATTTATTCGCAATTTTCATTTTATTTTTTCCTAAAAGCTTACTTATGTGATATTAGTTGCAGGAGGTGGTAAATATTTATCATGGTTTTGACATTGTCGATTCGATAATCAGCAACAAAACAATATAGTATTCTTCTTCTTTTATACAGATCTTGATATCACTAATAGAGGTACTGAGCTTATAGAAACAAAACCAAAAGGAAGGTCGCAACTTTTCTTTTTTCTATACAGGAAATTGGTGAACATAGCAAGTTTGTACCTCATCTGGCAAGGTCTTCTCAAACAACGACTAAATCACTAAAACATAAAAGGGTGTATCAATAGTGACAGTAGTTTTTTTTTAATAGTGACAGTAGTTAACTTACAGGTAGACAGAGATTTTCACTGTTTGGCATTACTTTGGTCGAGACATACACCACATGTACTTTAAGACCTCCACAACTAAAGGATCCATCTCATCTATCTCGTCACATTTGACTTGGTGCTTAGATGCAAAGCAATATTCCCTAAGTAAGGAGCGTCCTTGTGCATCTGCTTCCATTGTATATTTGACGTTCTGCAGAATGCAGATGAGAATATTTTATAACACCAGTCAATCAAATTTGCAAACGTTAATAAGATATAAACTACTCTTTGGTCAAAACTCAAAATTAGTTGTATAAAATATGTTGCAGTCTAACTATTTTAATGTTTACCAACGATATCACTGATAAATATTTAGTTACACATTTGTTTTCACAAAGTACTTTCAGAGTAGTACATTTTTACCGACTAATAAATATATTACAGTTGAGTTTATGGTGTCAAAAATTGAGTTGTCAGTACGATGACGTTCGGAAGAAGTAACACTCAGCATGCTTAGGAAATATATCTCTTTCAATGTCAAAGCATGAGCTTATCTATCTTAATTTTGATCAGGAATATCATATAGATTATTTTCCTTGCAAAATGTTATAACTTTACAGACTCACAAATACTACCTATTTCGTAAATAGACGACTTCCAAGAATGTGGGAAATCAAACTTCCCTAACTTTGAGTCATATTCTATGAATACTTATTTAGTTTGTTTAGTGAAACTAATATTAGAAAAATTGTAACCAAAAAATATTTCATAATATCACAAGATTTATTAGCATATTCATCTGAAAATAACTGTCAAAGGTGCATATAGAAGACTGTAAGTCCAAAACGCCATATATTTACAAACATAAAAATTATAGTATATTTCTAGGGTCAAAGTTGTCTTTTTGTAGAAAATAATATTTGTTAGAAGTATCAAACAACATGCTTAGAAAATATATACCTTACAAAGTTGAAGCGTGAGCTTCTCTAGAATAGGTGAGTGCTCGAGAAAGAAAATTAACAAATTAACATTAGCAACCAAGAACCACTCCTTGATTAATAGCATCCTCAAGCTGCTACACGTAAGGCTCCATCCATAATCTCTTATGAATGTACAACGAAAAGGTACAATCTGCAAGAATATTGATACAACCCATTAGTATTAAGCTTGATTATCAACTGTATTGGAGTTGTGTCTGCATCATAGAAATCAAAACTGATCTGGAAATCTGTGAAATAATTGTATAGATAAATTTTCTCAAATTAAAAAAGAATATTGAATACATTATCCAAATGGTATCATGGTACTTAATCTAAGGATGGCTTTTTTTGGACAAACATGCGCGTATGATCTGAATTGCATAAGAATAGTTGTTCCAAAAGTCTGAAAATAGACTGAATCTCGATAATTAGCATACTGAAATCATCACATACATACTATCAGGGGTGTTCTCGTTGAAACATGATGATCACAAAAGGTAAATGACCATAACACATAAAGCGTTAGAAGCTATCGTAAGTGTAAGTATGCATATCTAATTATGGATAGATACTGTGAGAGAACTAATGGCAATAGATGGTTCAAAGTAGGGCAACAGTAAGAACAAGCATACTGTTTTATCAGCTTCAACCGTCAACTTCAGATTTGCAGCATCTGATAAACCCCCCAAAAGTAGGGAAGGGTCATTATCATCCATTATGTGATAATCTTCAGAGTTTCTTCCAGTTCTAATGAATGCCGTTACTAATGATGGCGTGCTCTTAAGTAAAGGACCTAAAGCCTTATCTAAATCAGTTATTTCCATTGACAGGAGACTCGGGACAGAGATACGACCACGGGTGCTCCAGTCAAAATCACAGTAACTGATCCTCAACCGTTTGAGTGATTTGGAGGAGATCTTTGTGTGGAAGCTGCAAGAAACCATCTCTAGATCTTCTAACACTAGGCATCCTGAAAAATCCATAAAGCAGTCGTATAACCATACATTATGAAGAGAAAGCTTCCTCAAGTTCTGTGATATTAGAGGTGCATCAGCCAGTACTGAGAGTTCACGCAGACTGTGCGAATGAAACAGGAGCGACCGGACCTGACAACACAGAGCTTGCCTGAGCCAGAGGTCGACGCGCTTGGCGCTGTCTGTAAAGTATGATTTGACGTCGAACTGACACTCCTCGAGGGCAGAGGAGTGGTCGCGGAGGAGCAGAACACGGTGGACAAACTTATTCATCTCCCTGATTGTCTCGAACCTGTCCTGCTGGACGATCCACAGACGAGGCGCAGACCTCCAGAGGTGGCGCCATCGGCGGGCAAGCAAGCTCGTCTGCACTGCCTCGTGCGCAGGCAAGAAGGTGAGAACGCGCAGCAGGGTATCCTCCGGGAGACCACTAATCCGGTCAGCGCCAGTCGCCATGGATGTATTCCTTGCCTTTGCTAGTGCGGTGTTACGTCGAACAGGTGGTGGGCGTCCGGTGACAGGGCACACGCAACAAACAGATAAACGGACGGGATGGGAAAGGGGATTAAGACAGTTTGGCGGCAGATCATCGCCGCTTTGCCTCAGAGCATAAGAGAGATCGCCGGAGATGGCGCCGTGGCGGTGCTGACCTGATTTTGCGCACGGGTGTGCCCTTGACCTGACTTTAGACGGAGTCCGCGTTGATTTTTTTTTTTTTGAAGTGTTGCGTTGATTTATATGAAAAAAATGTGAGGCCTTGTTTATAATGCACCAACAGCCCATCTTTAAGTTGGATCACGTCCCTCTGTTTTTTTCCATCTATCTGGATGCGTTTGATTCTTGCGTGTGTAGCGTGGTGAAATATTGGTGGACTCCGAAACTTTTGACGCTCTCAAAGATTACTGAAGGCATTTTATCTATGATATTCATTAAGAAAAATAACAATGGATACAAAGAAGATACAACTCGACACAATATGATCAGCATAAAACAAAAATACACTAAAAACATATTGGTCGTGTTTGTTCTTCGTTGGATTGTTCGATGACTGTCGGAACTTGAAACATGCACTGAATAAGCAGAATAAGATCGAGACACCCGTAAACGCCCTCGCTAACTAAGTTTTTGAAGACATCGGTAGCCACTCGATCATCGTGAACAACGAGATCAAAATCGGTTGGGAACACACCCAAAGCAGAATGGGCTTGCAATCCTTCATCATGAAATCAGAGGCCTGTAGAAACCGAAACTTATCGCAGAACCAAACGAACGAATATATCAAAGATATTGCACCACAGACCAGCGAACAACTTGTTTTGAACGACACACCAAGCGCCAAGATCTAAAAGAATCCAACAATCTGGCAGCACCTACCCTCACTGGTTCTTCGCTGAGGCGGAAAATGTTGACGAGCTAGGGAGAAGTCGGAGAGACCTTATTACAATGTGTATTGTCGCCACCACCTCGCCGGTGCTGTTATGGAGACCAAAACCAAATTCTAACTTTAGGAACCTTGCAACAGCGTCAGGCGCAAGTCCAAGACCCCACTCCCTCCCGCCGTCAAAGAGGCAACTAGAGAAGGTGAGGACCCGTTTCTTCATGGTCCAAAATGGCGGAGACTGAGCAGACGTCGACAGCAAGGGTTGAACCATAGGTCGCGTGCGGTTTATTTATTTATTGTAACCTTTGAGCCTCTAAACCTTGGTCTAAACGGTTCAAGACTTGAATTTTTTTCCTTAAACTGTGCTTTAATCAAAGACCCGGTCGCTAAGAAAATGATAGGAAAGGTGGCCCATGTCGTACTAGCACAAGTAAGAAAGCTGCCATGATAACTATATTTTGAACTAAATGGGCCCCACTGCATGTAGGGCCAAACAATACATATTTTTTCATTTCTTGGACTCACCCTAAGAAAATTTCTTAGACACGGGTGAAGAGATTTAACCGTTGCACACGCTCTTACTTCCTCAACCTGTTTTTGTGTGGAAATTTAAAATTTTAATCAAGGTTTAAGGACTGTGATACCTAGGACACGTGACCTAGATTAGAGTTTCATGGGCATGGATGAAATATGGTAATTTAACCATGCATGCAGGTAATTAGTCAACCCACCGAGTGGACTTCTTCATTGGTTTCCAAACTTTAAAATGTTTTATCTCTTGAACCGTAAGTCAAAACTCAGATCCGTTTTCTCGGTTAGCTTAGTCGTGTCGAGATCTTAAAAACTAGATCCCACGTTGATATGTTTTGATAAAAAAAAATCTGACCTTACTTGCCAGATTATAGTCACTTGGTCACCATGCATAGTCATGTTTGTCACCAGGTTAAAATCAAATAGTTACCAGTTTTTTTGAACTTCCCTACTCACCAATGTAAGCCTTTTCTGATGTTTAATGTGATCTTTTCGTGTTTAGAGTGGATCAAATACCCATTCTCTGAACATTTTGATCATCATTACGAGCAAAAACATGTAAAAATTATCTGGTAACTGTGTGCTATTTGGATGGTAACTGTCAACCAGTAGCATGGCAACTACGGTATAATAATCCGGCAACAAAAAGTCGCCAAAACATATTAAGATGGGATCTTGTTTTGAAGTACTCGTCGAGACGAACACAACAATGAAAAAGGATCGTCAATTGGATTAACGGTTTAGGAGATAATTTGTATTAAATTTACGAATGACGGAAAGAATCCTTGCATGCATGCATGGTGTTGGCTCTTCCGTCCTATAGGGGCGCGAATGGTACCAGCAAAACGCCGGATAGAGTTAGTTTGCAGGGCACGTTTGTTAGATAGATTAATCGTTTAATCAAAGGGGTATTTTCATATGCATAGAATCAACCGCAATGTAATTTTCAATTTTTGTGTATCTCACTTTTTGAAAAATCAACCGCAGTACCAAGTTTCTCCACCTAAAAAGAGATAGTATATCGGTCTGGCCCTAAGACCTTTTCGATGTTTATAACAGATATACCACCATGGTGATTTACGCCTAGTACTGCAACAAAATTCCGACTTTATAACAAAATCCATCACCCCATGTACAACAAAGTAATGCTACCAAAAATTAGATAAACAACAACAAAAAGATGTTATGGATTGATTTGCAACAAAAATCACAAAAAAAATTAACAAAAATCACAAACGATTATAACAACAAACCATGTGTTTGTAGCATTATAAAAGTGGTTAAGGAACACTTTTGTTTTTTCTGCATTTGATTTGCGACAAAAATTACAAACTATTTCAACAACAACAAAAAAATAATTACAACAAAGAACATTTATTTCAGCATTTTGAAAAGCACATAAAGACCGTCAAAAAATAGAGAAAAAACACAAACTTGTAGAAAACAAGCATTAATCTTTGCAACATCTCAGGTTTTCTTTCACAATGAAACTCAAACAACTTCGTTATATTTTGAAACAACTTATGCAGTATCGAAACAATCTAGGAACACAAGTCGTATCAAATGTCATAAAAACCTTGTAATGAATGCTTTACAGGTCATAGAACTTGTAATGAATGTTGAGCCAAGTCTGGGTTGTTGGTCTATCACGCCACTACATTGTAGAATGTAGATAATAAATATATGTAGGGTTTGTACAACTACGAGATACTCATTTTAGGGCCATTTATTTTTCATTTGAGCCCCATTTGATTTGTCATGATCATTTGAATCCTACCGGACTTTGATTTGTTTGATTACTTTAGAAATGTAAAGTGATCATTACAAGTGGTTTGAATGTATTTAAATTTTCTATGAACTTTTGTCGGTTGTGTAATCAAACAACAAGAAATTAGGGGGTGTCTCAAATAAGTAAGCAGTGCTTACTAGGGGATGTGTATGTGATCCTTATGACGAATGTCATCATACACTTTGCGAGTTAACTCAACAATGTTTTTTTTTATCGGATAGGATGCCTCGTGGGAGCACGGCGTACTCCGATGTTAGGAGAGTGTCAATAGTTTTGAACATTAACCCCGGGTTGAACAAGGCTTTCCGCGATGAAGTCAAGATCCCACATGATGTCAACCCGAGTCGAATGAGACTCCTCTTGTACAAAACAAGAGCTCCTCAAGCGAGTTTTGAAATTCTAGCGCTCTCCCTTTTTTACTGAGTTGGGTGTCAATGAGCCTCCACCCCATTGTAAGCGGGCTTATATTGCTAAGGGGCCGGCGATAAATCATCAAGATGATCCTCAGTGATGGTAGGTGGAAATGGTACAAAGGTTAAACTTTGTTCACTATTCTATGAGGGACTTAGAGGAGAGAGGGGGGTAATCCATGGTCCATGTTGGACTAGCCCATCTATACATCCACCTAATGGGCTGTATGTTTGATCTTCTCTTTATTTCTTCTCTTCTATTTAACTAGTTGACCATGCCATTATCATACACAGAATTATAGGGTCATTTTTGCAACAGAGACCTCCTGATAATTCACTTGGGAGTTTGAGGTCCACTTTACAAAATTACTTTTTGTTCAAAAAAGGACACCCGGTAATTCCTAGAATTACAGTGTCATTTCGCAAACTTTGTCCACAATTTTTATAAATCGTGGGGCTTTTCCACAAAGTTCCACGATCAGAGGGCCATTCCTACATTTCTGCTGGTTTTGCCGAAGTTCTCCCGTGCGCCTTGCTATCTACAGATTGGTCACCTCCCACTGTAAGAATATTCTGCTAGTGATCTTAAATCTGGAGTTTGATCTTGGTGGGCTAAGGACTACGAACTACCAAGTGAATGCTTGTTTTCTCATAATGATGTCACAAATTTCTTTAGATATGGATGTATTTAGACGTGAGACATCCTTTTCTGGACGGAGGGAGTGTGTTCTTTGTATTTCATGGTGACTATCTGGATGCTGCTTTATTTGCTCTCGGTTCAATATTCCAGTCGCTAAAATGACAGCCCGATTTCAAATCATTAAACCTTGGAAGAAGACAGATAATAACCAGATCACACAGAACAGTTCGCGTTACAGGTCATGTGCTGAAGATTAAACAGTATAAGCGAGAAGTGCAATAAACATGATATTACAAAATAGGCTTAATTGGATCTAAGGCTCAAAGCCAGGACTAGTACATTGTCCATCGATCGGTCTTAGTGGAACTCACATAGGTGTCCATAGTTAAAATATGCTAACATCGTCACATTGTAGTAAAGCCTTATAGGTTTCAACTAGTTGAGAGATGGCACATCCACCGTCAAGTCAATTCTCTCGCCCTTACTTAAAAGTGAATCCTGCCCAAAAACCAAAAAGACACGATGAGATAAGAGTAGTGTTATCAGCAATATAACTGTAGTTCTCAGTTAACAACAAAGTGAGAATACTGGAAGATTTATGAGATTCACTTCACATGTTGGAACTTATCTTATTATTTCAATTTTCGAAGTTACTCACTTCCATTTTTCAAAGGGAGCAAGCATAAAGGACGCTACATTAGAAATATGCAACCAGCTGAAAGAAAGGGAATCAAATGTTCCAAGAGGAAACAAACGAAATCAAATGATTCAGAATACAGGAGTACAACGCTCTAAAGCATGTGTCACCAAAATGTCATAAGCAATTTCACAGCAAAGCAAGTAAATACAAGGAATAATAACAGACATTTATAGAAGGTATGTTCAAGTCTTCCCAAACCAACAGAAGAAAAGGAAATCATAGACAAAACTTTAGTATGGGGATACCAGAGAACTATTTATGAAGCTACATGTATATAGAACGACACCCATTGGGGCATATGACTGAATTCGTAAAGAATAAATGGAACTAAAACCACGACAAGAATTATGGAACTGAGGGAGTAGTACCAAGTGTGTGTATGAACAATAACTGGATGATGGACAGTTGCTAAAAAAAGGGGAATGAACTGCTCATATCTAGTGACCTATTGAGACATGTAAGACAAGTCAAAAAGTTTGTTACAAGGGAGAAGGCGTTTTGGCTCCTGGGTGCAAATGCACCCAGTATTTTAAAATCTATTTTAAACGTGTTTTGAAATGTCCAAAAAAATTGCAAAACAAATGTTCATTTATAGATCTTAACATCCTATTGTTCTTGAAGTCGTCTCACGGAAAACAGACATTTTGTGGCCTATGTAAAAAAGAAACAAAATTGGTGCTAAAGTAAGCCTTTTCACGAGACATTTTGTCTTTTTTACACAGGTCACAAAAAATGTCAATTTTTTTGTGAAACGACTTTGTGAACAGATAGAATGTGAAGATGTATCTGAGAAATTTTATTTTGGAAATTTTCGAAATTTGTTTTTTAAAGTGGATTTGTTCCTACTTGAGCTCTTACATGCAGGCGTTCATGTAACACACGTTACTTCCACATGGTCCATGCATATTCACACCTATTCACCCCACCACCACCTCATCCCACCTCTTCTCACATGTAGGCCCGTGCAACGTATCATATCCTTCTAATAGTTCTGAAACTAATAAAATTGTGCAATATATGGTGACGCAAGGAAATCACATATTAAAATTATTTGCAAGGTCCATGGCATTCTCATTGCACAGGCAAATAAAACAGACCGTGCAAATTAGGATGATGCCTTTGTAGAATAAACAGAAGAAAAAGAGGATTTCTAAATTAAAAATCAGGTACATGGACGGGCAAATAAAACAAACCCTAAAAATTAGGAAACATGTCTTTTTTTAATAATAGACAAAAGAAGCAGGATTCCTAATTTTGTTATTTCTGTTTTTTTTTCTACTGATCATAGCAAGTGCAAGTCCTGAAATTTTCCAACCGATGCAACATCACATCGAAGGGTGCAGAGCTCATCTCAAAATAGGAAGGAGCAGAGTTGCATGGTCAACGACATGTTTTCTGATCTATTGAAGCTTTTTGCAAGTTGTGAAAGTCCAACGTTCAAGGAAGATAAGGTATTTTCCTCTATGTTGTGCTAAGCCTTTTCTTTTCTTAACCTTCTGGACATCACATGAGTTTAGTTGTTCTTGTCTCTACTATAATTTAATCCTTTTCCTGCACCTTCTAAAGGTGTAACTTATGTGCCAGTATAGAAGCAATAGCCCGTTTGGAGGATTTGTGTTGGTACGAGCGGGTCCAACCGGAGGCTGAGCCAGAGGAGACACATTTTTTCGCCGTTGCGGGATCGTGGCGCATATATCATCATGACTCGTGCATGAATGTCCCCTTATCAAAGTGGTGTCGAAGGAGCGGGTGCACGGAGACTGAGCTGGCAAAAACACAATTATATGTGAATTCGGTCGAGACCAGCCATATGTAGAAGGAGTAAGTGTGGGGACCCTGGACTAGCCGTCCGAAATACCCTTGTGCCTACATCAGCGATCCCATGATCAGTGTGTCGCTGAGCACAATCAAACTGGTAATCAAGGAACATCCATAATTTACCGAAGGAATATACTTACTTGATTGAAGTCATACTCTTCAATAGGTACTTGCAGCGGAAATCACCAAACAACGTGGAGCCCAAGTCATTCGCCTTAACCCTACAGGCAACTGACTGGGAAGCGCCCTAGTTCGCATTGACGTCATTTCCGTCCTCTTCTTCAAGCTGCTCTTCTTTAAAATCTGGCTAAGACAATAGCCAGGGACGAAACCAATATGAGTACATTTGATTGTACTCGCAAACTACCCCCCCCCCCCCCCCCCCGAATGAGCATGCACTACACTTCTTATAGTTTGGAGTAAAACTTTGTTTGTTTTGAAAACGCTATCCTCATTGAAAAGAGAAGGATAGACTTTTGTTTAATAAAACTTTGTTTGAAAACTCTATAACTTTCGTTGAAGAAAAATAAGGAGAATTTTATAACCTTTCGTAACCCTTGTATAATTTTCGAAAACATCTATAGCCTTTGTTAAAAGAAAAGAAGGCTTCTAGATCTTTCCCATAAATCGGTCTTTGTAAGAAATATCTTCTAGAACGTTTTCACGAAAGTAGATGTTTGTTGAAAAAGGTAAGAAGTCCCTTGTTAAAAACGTTTTCCCAGAAAATCACCATTTTGTTTATTCCTCCAAAACTCCTCCTTTTTCCCGACCATGTATCATCATGGTCCATCTATCTCCAACAACTCATGCCAGCCCATTGGCATAGTTGCATAAAACATACTCCACTTCATTTTCTCTTTCAAAACTCAAATCGTTTCCAAAACTTGCACAGAGGCCTAGGACAGCCTCCCAACTGTCCATATCCGAGAACTCGGCTATTCGAATAGTTTTACCCTCTGCAGAGGTAGCACGCTTTACCCACACCCATCCGGTAACTCATCGTGTCTGCCACGTCCCGCCATACAAGGTGTATGCGCAGTTGAGCCACCGACCATAGCCTGTCCTTTGCTCATGCTAGTATAGGACCCTGCCCTACGAAATTCACCATTCCTTCGACACCTAGTACAGGATCCCCCGTCGAGGAACCTAGATGTAAGGACTCGTAGTTTTGCCCGGCGACCCAAAGGTGGACCTTCAATCCCTCAATCCATCAGATTGCCGGGACCCGGGTCAGGGGTTAGAGTCGCAATGCTCATCCCCTCACGCATAACGGAGTCGTCTCCGTCGATGAGGTGTCCCATACTAATATGAGCAAACTATATGACTACGCCCATTCCCATATGTGGGTAGATGTGGTCGCACAGGTTATTGGCTGGTCGTCATAGTACTAGGACACAATGTGCATTTTTCATAAACATCACCATTCACCATTTCTCCACTTCCATACCGACAATTCGGCATTTCTCATTTGTCCAAGTACTTCCAAAGGAGTTTTGAGTAACAATATTTTCCTTTTCCCAACCTATAGTTTGAAAAAGAATTTTCCACCCAATACTTCCATATGGGGTGTAAAAAAAAATAATATACTTGTATTTTGGAAAAGGGTTTTTCAAAATCATAGCCTTAGTGGCAAAAGCCACTTAAGTCATTTATGCTCTTTATAGGTAAAACATGTAAATCAAAATAGACGTATATAAATGCAAGCTCAGAGAAGTAGCTTGCCTGTTTTCAACATAATGTCCCTGGACTTCTCCTCACCGATCAAAGAAATAAACTCTGATTCTTCTCCAATAAATCCTTTCCAATATCACCCAGGTAGCGTTTATATCTAGCGTCGCAAAAAGGAAAGAACACAATCAACACACAGTAGGACACTCCAATAACAAACATCAAGCAATACTAACAAACAACAATCATGGGAGATGACTATTATTTAACAAACAAGTTTGGCAATTACCAACACTACTCATGCTTATAAAAATATGTTTAAAGTTGTGATTAAGCATCTTTATTCAATTAGGAAATACTTCAGACAAAAGTTAAGCCACCAATTACTTTCTGTAATTCCAAATATCTTACCAAGCTATGGTAGAGATATTGCTAGATACTCAAGCTAGTACTCAACTTAAGACAACTAAGGTTAACAAGCAAGGCAATTATATTAATCACACAAAATAATCTAATCATCAAAATAAACAAGCAATACATACCATTTCTAAACTAATCAATCAAGTGTCACAACAACTCTCAAGCATCACACATAGCTACTGCACTCACAAAGCCACACAATTTGAATTCAATTTGATTCAATTACCCATTATTTAATGGTGTCACAATTATGGCAGAAACTAGGGTTTCATGTTTAATTGCATAACTTGTGTTCTGTTGGTCACAAAAATATGAACTAAATTTCTATAGAAAGCTACTGATGTGTAGAAGACAACCCAATTGGATTTAATTCAATTTGAGTTATTAAACTCCATGTATTGATGTTTTAATCCAGAAAGTCAATTTCCTAGTTTTTGCTACAACTCAAGTTAAGGTTATTTAAAAATTAAATCCTTTTAGGGGTAGCTAGCACTGATTAAATGTGATCTAACAAAATTGGTCCTAACTCATTTGGATTTACCATTATTGTTTTATAAAAGTTTTAGTTCCGAAAGGCTTGCTTTCTTTCAACAGATGTCAATTAATTAATAATGATTAATTAATTCTACAAAATTAGGGAAGCTAAGTTATCACATTACTAAGCTAACAAAATTAGTTTGACAAAATTTGGATCCTTTGAGTATCATAAACAAACAAGTTTATATTTTATACCTTCTGTGGCATTTTGAAACCTATTTAGTGAGGTAGAGAATTTCATAGGCTTTCCAGAACATATTTATTTGCTATTTTTAGATTCCTAGATCTCGAGATATTGATTTTCAAATCTTAATCAATTTTCTGACAGAAGATTCACCTGTTTAAGTTTAACAACTAACTGATTTGATAATTTTCTATCGACTTAACCACAACACCAAATGGGATCAAACCAGTGGCATTGGGTAGATTAGTTGATGTACTTTTGATACCATTTTAGTTTGATATTTTTGGATAAACCAGTTACTGGGAAACATCTCCCAAAGATGGTATAAAATAATCTTTCTGAGTTTTTTAGTTAAAACTAACACATTTGTCATTTTTATTTCAATTGGGATCCATGTCCAACAAGGATCATGGCCTGCATCTATGTAAAGATGGCATGTTATACTAGCTACAAAATTTTAGTTTGCTATTTTTAGGCCTCTGGTTAAATAGTAATTTGCATGGGAAGTAGGCTGTCCCTGTTATTTTATGTGGTGGGAATTATTGCTTAGCCATTTTTCCCAGATGCTATCTCCTATATAGAAATTATTTTAGGGTTCACAACACTTGTTCATGACAGTACACTAACCATACTAACCTGACATACCAATACAAACGTCTAAATAAATTTAGATTAATTGCTATGATTAGATCAAAATCCTAAGCAGTAATCTGTTTTCAGAAGTTTCTGAAAACAGACAGAACATAGCTACTTTGCCTCATCTTTCCGTTGGGCTAAAATAATTATTTTGGAAATATAAATCATGCCTGTCAATCTATGAAACTAGATATTTCCAACCATATCAAGTTTATAAATTTTGGTGGAGCAGATTTACCAGCATTTGTTTGCAAAGATAGCTAATCTACACAGATTTCTGGACTTAGCAGTTTCAGCAGAAAATCGAAAACGGCGGGAGCGAACCAGGGCCGTTGATCGCGAGATCGACGGCCCACGGCCATCTTCCTCAGCCCGACGGGGCAGAGTACAGGGAGAGGGAGAGAAGGCCAGGGGAGGCACCTGCCGGCGGCGAGGGGCTCCGGGGCGGCTTGGGGGCGAGGGAGGGTGGTCGGGGCAGCAGCTTGGCGGCGACGGCGGCGTCGGAGAGGCACCACAGCGGCAGCACGGCGTCGGCGGCCGTGCAGCTCGGAGTGGAGCTCCGGCTCCTCCTCTGCTGCTCCTGCGGCTTCCTGGTGAGTGAGGGGGAGTTGGGGTGGTGGTGTGGTGCAAGGGAGAGCCGGGCGAGCTCGGGCAAGGGGGGGCACGGGCGTGGCGCGGGCATGCTGCGGGCGGCACGGGAACGTGCGGGGGCGGCGACGTGCGGGCTGGGGAGGCACGGGGCCGTGTCTGGGGCGTGCAAGGGGTGGAGTGGCGCACGTCGTGGCGGTCGGGCGGCTCGCGCGCGTGCTGGTCGGCTGGGGTGGTCGCGGTGCGTGCGTGCCCGCAGGGTGTTCGACGTGGGGCTGGCCGGCAGGGCACCGGCGATTGCGGCCAGGGGAGGGGGCCCTGGTGTGAGGGATTGAGTGGGTGAGGTTCTAGGCGACACGTACGAGCTCCAGGACATGTGGTTCCACGGGTTGCTGGCCTTGGGGGACAAGGTGAGCGTGTGGTGGCCATCTCCATGCCATAGGTGTTCTAGGGTTAGGTTTAGGTCATGGGGGTGCTTGAGCTGGTCCAGGAGGTGTAGGAGGTTTAGGGACAGATGCTGGACAGGAGGTCTATAGGTTAGAAACGAATTTTGAAAAGTTTTGGGGCAGTTTGAGAAGTTGACAGAAAATTCAGAAAACTGATAACGTGATAGCCTCAAAACCCTCATGATTAAGTGATCAAAAGGCTAAAAAGATCAAGTAGAAAGGTACTGAGGGTAATTACTATCTCTAGTGACCACAAAGGTCAGTAAAGAACTAGTGAAAAAGAAAGTTTGGATGCTTTTGCAAGGAGGCGAAAAGAGGATAAAATAATAGGTTCAGAAAACTGTTATTTTGATGGCTCAAAAACCATCAAGGACAAGAGACCTAATAATCAGAATAATTAAGAAGGAAGGTTAAAGGGTGATGTACTAACTATGGACATCACAAGTAACACAAAAGATTCGAGGTACAAAATATTTGGATGGTTTTGCAGGAGGATAAAAAGGGAATAAAATAACAGTTTCAGAGATTTTTCTAGGTTATAGAAAACTATATTTTCTGCCAAAAGTTTCAAGTGATTTGAGGGTTCAGATGAATTCTATAAGTTTTGTGAAAGGCATGGGATTGAAGTACATACGTCAGAGAATGAATTGGACATTTTTAAGAATTTTTCAGAGATGACTAAGACACTAATGCATGATGGTTAAAAGTGAACCTATTAACAGTTTTTCAGAAACTGTTAATAACTAGACATCAAGACAATCAGGGAGAAAGAAGGTATTATTCGCAAAAGTCTCAAACAAAACATTGAGGTGAGAGACATTATACCAAGGATGGATGCGGTGGTGGTGCATTGGTTCAGAGGCCAAGATTTATAATAAATATAAAGGTGAGAAAATGGTATTAATTACAGGAGTGGGAGGTCACTGTTTTTATTAGGCTACAAGGTGGACATGGAAAGGTAAGCAAAAGAGTTTGAAAGATTTAAGTTCTAGCTTGGATAGCAAGATAAGATGGAATGCAAGGGATCTAAGATGGTGCATTGTGAAAATTAATAAGATTTGTGATATTTGTGAGGCTCCAAAGATGCTATCTTTTAACAGGAATGAAAATAGGTCCAGAGATGTTTTGGTCAAGGTTCTTCAAGATTTTGAATTAGGAAAAGTGAAATTGATGCTTATTTACATGACCATGGGCATGCTAGGGATCTCCCTTAAGATTTTAGGAAATACTTTTGTTCACAAAATAATTTAATAATCAACTCTAGTCTTTTTTAAAATAGTTATTAACATTATTCAACACAAGCAAGTCAACACAAGTCAAACCATTCAACAAGACAAAGCAAACAAGCAGACTATCATCACAACCAAGATCACGCAAGGTCAAACAGAACAATATAAAGAGAAACACAATCATTAGTGAGGAAATTTCAAAAAGTTTTTTGTTGGTTCTGAATTTTGGGTCTTGTTAATTCTTATTATAAATTTGGGATGTTACAGTAAGTCTCTCCTCGATGAATCATCGGAGTTTGAGGTGTGGCTCGGCAGCACATGGGAGACATGTGCAGGAGGAAGGGTGTGTGCCACACGATATTGAAAATGATTATGCGCATTGTGAGACTCAGATATCATCTGAATATGACTTTGTTCACATTAATGTTATATGTATTATCATGGAAGAGTAATGAAGTGGGTAAAGAGTCTTGCATAGATCGCACGATAGTGAGAAACTTCATGCTTGTCTTTCATACATCCGTCAAAATAGATACCATGTGAACATGCCTAGCTCTCTACGTTTTTTAGATAACCTAGCTTTGTATGTTGTCCTTCCGTGCCAATCGCACGGGTACTTAGCTAGTGTGTTTTAAAAGTTGAGTTGTTTTCTTATAAGAACATTAATATTTATCGGAGTATAACATTCACGCTTGCAAAATGTGGTGCAAAAATATGGCCGTTTTCCTTTTCAGTCATGTACAAATAAAACTTTTGATGCACCTTGGATACTGAATGGTATGCTATTAAAACTATACCAAACAAAAAAAGGATGCACATGGTCATATTCTGTTCCACCAAATGTTGCAAGTCCAATTTTTATAGCATGATATCCATCCATGTTTTTTTTCCTCTCAAAAAAATCACTACTTTTCTAGTGATAAAGATGCATTTCACTATGTTGCAATCTTCGGATCCTCAATATAGTTTGATTTCCTCTAATTATTCGTCAATGAATAAGTGCATTTGATTTCACTCATATCTTGAGAAATGCACATCTTTATGGAGGAACTCTTATTATATTGGCTCTCTAAATTTTTCTTCCCATTTCGGCAATCGATGCCAATGGGGGAGAAGTTTAGAGGGTTTAAGGAAATTTGGGTTTTATGCTTTTGTTGCATTTGCCTTTATTGCGCTTTGCTTCCTTGCTTGTTTGTCGTGCAAGGTTGCTTTATTCTTTATATAAACCCTCTTAAACGGGATTGTCATCAATTACCAAAATGGGGGAGTTTGAAAGTGCATGGTTGATCCCATGCATGGTTTTGGTAATTAATGACAATTTCTATGGACTAATATTTGCATTGAGCTCTATGTGTAGGTTGTCCTTTAGCTTGTGTCAAGATCATTTGTTGATCAAGGCCAAGCTTGCTTGTCTCCATTGGTTGGAGTCAAGGTCAAGGTAGAAGATCATTTGTTGATCAAGGCCAAGCTTGTCTCCATGTGTTGGAGTCAAGGTGCTTTGCTTGATCTCCATTTGTTGGAGTCAAGCTCAAGGGAAGAAATGTTTTGGGTTGATCAAGGCTTTGTGCGGGTTGATCAACTCTCAAGTTCAAGTGAAGATATGCCGAAGAATTCTCTCCCCATCTTGGTGTATGGGGGAGCGTCATGTGATTCTTCACCAAGCGAAGCGCAATCAAGAAGATGGTTCGCCTTGAGGAGATGAAGATCGTCTTCATCGACCTCAAGTGGATTAATGCGCAAGGCAAAGGTATGATCTTGGTAGGGCTTTTATTTTACCGGTCTCATGTTGTTTAGTGAGAGACTGGATTATAGGATAGATAGCCGTACTATCAAGAGGGGCTCTCGACCGAGTATCGTGATCGTATCGTTCGTGGAGAGCTCAAACCTTTGCATCCATGCAATCATCTTTATTGGTTCTTATTTGGCTTTTATCCATGTGAGAATTTAGAGCTTGTGTTCATCTCCATACCAAGCTCTAGTTCATCAAAAACGGATCTCATGAATATCTTCTTGCGTTTTTGATGTCGGAGGTTTTACCGGTTTGTCTCTTCTACGAGAGGTCAAAATCTCTCCTTATGATTTCCTTCTCACATGATAGACTATGATGTGTATATGCATGATCTTGTAGGGCTTGTGATTATCTTCGAAACAAGCCCAAGATCATTGAAAACGGAGTCTTGATGAAAAGCTTGTGCGTTTTCGGTGTTGGAGATTTTGCCGGTGCATCCGCTTGGACGGGTCTCACCATTCCATCCCTCCGCACAATCTCCTCCGCCCAAGATCTAGATTTGGGGTTGCTTTGTGTTCATCCCCTTTGTTCTTCCTCTCTTATTCCCTCCATAGCATTAGTTGCTTTGGTTGGAATTTGGGAGTGAAGGATTTGAGCACTTTGTGTGCTCTTGCCTTTTTGCATTTGTTGCATCGGGTTGCTCTCTCCACGGTGATACGTGAAGTTGAAGGTTGAGAAGCTTGTTACTCTTGGGTGCATTGTGTTCCCAAGAGCTTGTTGCCTCTTGGGTGCATTGTGTACCCTAGACGGTTGGAGGTGCCGCGAAGCCTTCGAGTTGTGAAGCTTCGGCACGAGTTTGGGAGCCCCCAATTGAGTTGTGGGTGTGTGCCCCAAGAGAAGTTGTAAAGGGCTCCGGAATCCGCCCCGAAGGATTCCGATAGTGGAAGGTGAACCAATCCCTTGGGTGAGGTTCATCGGAGAATAGGGTGAGGCCTTTGTGGCATCTTGAGTAGGCCTCTTGTGGCGAGCTCACACCCCTCCAACGAGACGTACTCCCTTAACAAGGAGGAACTCGGGAATACATCCTCGTCTCCGCGTGCCTCGGTTATTTCTATACCCGAGCTTTACTTATGCACTTTACATTGTGATAGCCTTCGTGCTTGAAGTTCATATCTTGCTATCATCTTGTTGCTTGAATTGCTTAGCATAAGTTGTTGGTGCACATAGGTGAGCCTAGTAATTAGGTTGTTGGCTTGTTAATTTAAACACATAGTTTTATTCCGCAATTATCAAGCCCCTAATTAGAAAAAGTTTTAATCGCCTATTCACCCCCCCCCCCCCCTCTAGGCGACATCTCGAGCATAGTTGTTCTTTCACCAGAGTCGGTGCAGGCTTTCGCCCGGAGGTCAATCCGACCATGAAGCGAGAGGAGCAACAGAATGACGTCGAGAAAACGTCGCCGACCCCCGAGCTTCACCGCAAGCCATGGCGGTCGAGGCACCTCAATCCACGACAGCCATGCCGCGCCGCCAAAGCAGCCTTCCATGCCGCGCCAGAAGCAGCCTCCAGTCCGGGGCCGTCGCCCCGGCTTCCACGCCGTCCGGGTGCCGGAGCATGGCAGCAAGAGATGCCACCTCCTGCCTCCGCGCCGGGAACACCACCACGCCCTCCTTCCGCCGCTTCAGCACAAGCCGACCACCTCCATGCCACTTCCAGACCTCCTTCCCTAGACGCCGCCACTGCAACCACATGGGAGGCAGCACCCGCGCAGCCACCAGCAGAGCAGCGCAGCCAACCACACCGAGCCGCCCCCCCGGCGGACACCACCCATGCCCGGGCCCACCAGGCCCAGATCGAGCCCGCCGGGCCAAGAACTGGCATACCACCAGCAGCGCAACGACACTGCCGCGACCCCTCCGGCTCAGAACCATCACCACGCGCCTCCCGCAGAGCACGAAGCCAACACGCCCGCCCTCAAACGCGCCGCCAAAATGCGTCGCCGGCCAGCCTTCCACGCGTCGGAGCGCTGAGAGGAGAAACCGCCCTGCCGCCACCTTCCTTGGGGGCGCGCGCGGCTTCGCCGGGCCCCCCTCCGACGGCGGCGTGGCGGGGAGAGGAGGGTGAGGGGTTCCCGGACCGGCGGCGGAGCGGTTGCCCCCGTGTCGCCAGAGGAGGAGGCGACGCGGGGGAAGCTTAGGTTTTACCTGTTGGATGAGCTGATTTTGTGTTCTTGAGCGAAAGATTGAGAAGAGAAGGTAGATTCACTAGGGATTCGGTGGAGCGCTGGAGAAGAGAAGAAGGGAGAGAGAGGGAGCTCCTTTTTTAGGCCTTCAGCGCGCGTTAACGCGGCAACGCCTGAAGATTGCCACCTCCTAGGCCAGCCTAGGTAGAGTGTTGTTATTTATTTTCTTTTTTCATCTCCTTTTTTTTTCGAGAAACCTCTCGAAGAGGGCAGGGCGTTCCTACAATCCGTATAGATAGAATAGAGTTGACCCAGTTTATAAGGAAAACCAGGCCCAAAAACCATACAGCTATACAATGCCCTGTTTATGAGGAAAACATGGCAAAAAAACGCACAGACGAGGCGACCCATCGTCCACACGACGCAGTCAACCAAAATGCCACAACACACACGACCGGCTCCGGGGCCGCCGCCCCGGCGTACCAACCAAATCAACCTTCGCATTGCCCGAAGACGATCCAGTCATGGTCGACGAACCCTCTGCCCGCACAGTCTTCATCCAGGCTGCCACCAAATCCCACCTGTTTTGGGGCCGCCGACCTGGTGTAGCAACCAGATCAACCTTTGCATTGCCCGAAGGCGATCCAGTCGGGTCGACGAACCTTCTGCCCGTGCAGTCTTCATCCAGGTCGCCCCCCAGACCCACGCAAAACCACGGCCCTACCTCGAAGAACCGTCACAGGGTGGGAGATCGAGGCCGCCGCCTCGACGTCCACCACCATCCGAGGCCGCCGCCCCGAGGTCCACCTCCCCTGACCACATAGCCAACCTACCCATCCGCTGCGAGACCGTCGCACCAGGAGAGCCGATGAAAGTGCATGGTTGCCCCCATGCATGATTTTGGTAATTAATGACAATCTCTATGGACTAATATTTGCATTGAGCTATATTTGTAGGTTGTCCATTTGTTTGCTTGTTCTCCATTTGTTGGAGTCAAGGTTAAGGGAAGAAGGAAAATGTGTGTTGATCAAGGCTTTGTGCGTGTTGATCATCACTAAAGGCCAAGTGAAGATATGCCGAAGAGGTGCTTCTCCCATCTTGGTGTATGGGGGAGCATCAAGTGAATCTTCACCGAGCGAAGCGCAATGAAGAATCTTCACCGAGCGAAGCGCAATGAAGAAAGGTGGTGCGTCTTGAGGAGTTGAAGATCATCTTCATCGACCTCAAGTGGATTTTTGCGCAAGGCAAAGGTATGATCTTGATAGGGTTTCTATTTTACCGGTCTCATGTTGTTTAGTGAGAGACCGGGTTATAGGATAGATAACCGTACTATCAAGAGGGGCTCTCGACCGAATATCGTGATCGTATCACCATAGAGAGCACAAACCTTTGCATCCATACATTCATCTTTATTGGTTCTTATTTGTCTCGAATCGTGGTGTGGTCTTGGTGCTTGTCGTGCTTGTCATGACAAAGCCAAGTTCACCGAAAACGGTTTTCATATGCGTCTTCTATTGCGGTTTCGGTATTGGAGATTTTGCCGGTTTATCCGTGCGGAAGATTTCTCTCTTCCATTTCTTTGCAAAATCTCCATTGCTTGTTTGTCAATTTTCAAAGGTAGCATTTGTCGTCCTCTTTCCAACAAAATTGGTTTTATTTCATTCGGACGTCAATTGCAAAAGTTCCGGCATTTTCGGTTTGCGAAAAAGAGTTTTTAACTCTCCCCATTTGGCTTTATGATATTTTCTTGGACTATGATGTTTTTATGCATAATCTTGTTGTGCTTGTTGTGACGATTCCAACGAGTCCAAGATTATCGAAAACGGAGTTCGTGGGTGAAAGTTATTGCATTTCCGATTTGCAAATGGGAGCTTTTACCTTTTCCCATTTATCTTTATAATATATTCTTGGACTATGATGTTTCTCTGCATATTCTTGTTGTGCTCGTTGTGACGATTCCAACGAGTCCAAGTTTATCGAAAACGGAGTTCGTATGCGAAAGTTATTGCGGTTTCATTTTCGGAAAACTTTTAGACAGAAATTTGAAAAAGAAGAAAAAAATGTGCAGTGCGGCCGGCCAGGCCGGGACCGAGGCCGGCCTCAGGCCGGCCCGTTCGGGCACCTCCCCGGCCCACCCGCGTGCCGGCTGACCGGCCCAGGCCGGGATGAGGCCGGCCGGCTCGGGTGGCCTCCCGGCCCGGCTGCAGGCAGGCCGGTTCCAGGCCGGTTCCTCTATTTTTTTTTCTTGTCTTTTTTTTGCTGGGCTGTGGGCTGCTGCTGGTCATTTGTTGTTCGATCGCTGCGTTTTCTCCCGGCCGGCCTGGCCGGCTCCCGGCCGGCCTTAGGCCGGGTACTCTGCAGCCACTTTTGTCCCACTTTTTCTTCCCCAACGGCTCCTTTTTGGAGCCACCTATAAAAGGGTTTTCTTCCCCATTTTCAGAGTAGATCTCATCCCTTACTCTCTCTCCTCCATTGCCAACATTTTGAGAGCTCGATTTCCTCTAATCCCTCCGATGATTCTTGCCCAAATTTAGGGAAACAAGAGAGGAGATCTAGATCCATCTCTCCACCAATCAAAATCTCCTCTAAGTGAGGGGAACTCGTGGGATCTAGATTTTGGAATTCTTGGTGTTTCTCCTCCGTTCTTCCTCCTAAATCTCTCCGTAGCATTAGTTGCTTCGATTGGATTTTGGGGAGAAGAATTTGACCACTTGGTGTGTTCTTCCCCTTTTGCATTTGTTGCATCGGGTTGTGCTCCCCACGGTGATTCGTGGGATTGAAGGTTGGAAGCTTGTTACTCTTGGGTGCATTGTGTTCCCAAGAGCTTTGTGCCTCTTGGGTGCATTGTGTACCCTAGACGGTTTGGAGGTGCCGCGAAGACTTCGGCTTGTGGAGCTTCGGCACGAGTTTGGGAGCCCCCAATTGAGTTGTGGGTGTGTGCCCCAAGAGAAGTTGTAAAGGGCTCCGGAATCCGCCCCGAAGGATTCCGATAGTGGAAGGTGAACCAAGCCTTTGGGTGCGGTTCATCGGAGAATAGGGTGAGGCCTTTGTGGCATCTTGAGTAGGCCTTTTGTGGCGAGCTCACACCCCTCCAACGAGACGTACTCCCTTAACAAGGAGGAACTCGGGAATAAATCTTCGTCTCCGCGTGCATCGGTTATTTCTATATCCGAGCTTTTACTTATGCAAATTTACATTGTGATAGCCATCGTGCTTGAAGTCTATATCTTGCTATCATCTTGTTACTTGCCTTGTTTAGCATAAGTTGTTCGTGCACATAGGTGAGCCTAGTAATTAGGTTGTTGGCTTGTTAATTTAAACACCTAGTTTTATTCCGCAATTATCAAGCCCCTAAATAGAAAAAGTTTTAATCGCCTATTCACCCCCCCCCCCTCTAGGCGACATCTCGGGCATAGTTGTTCTTTCAATTGGTATCAGAGCCTCGTCTCTCTTGTTTGGCTTTACCGCCTTGAGAGTAAAGATGTCGTCTAGGGATTTAGTGCACAATTCCTTGTTTAGATTTAAATGCACAAATTTTAATGTTTGGAAAACTCATATGCTTAGTCACTTACGGGTCTTGGACCCCGATATTGAGCGGATCTTAGATATAGGTTTTTCTCCTCCAAAGGACTATGAAAGTACGACTTTAGAGGATGAGAAAAACTTATATCTAGATGCTCTAGCATCTAACGAGTTTTGCAAATTTGTGAGTGTTGTAGTTTTCGAGTCAATCATGCCTCTCCGAGATGCTCATGAGCTTTGGACCAAGCTACAAGACAAATATGGGTTGTCCAACTCTATTGAGGATGATTGCTCTCCCTCCACCTCCGGCCGTGACGAGTTCTCGTCTTCGTCTACTTCACCAAAATGTGGTAAGCCACAATCCAATGTAATGGTGAGTAGTGATAGGCTTTGCAATTTGGATAGTGAGCTCATTGTTGATGATCATTCATCTCTATCTTGTTGCATTGCTTCATCTTTGGACTTAAACTCTTCTAGCACTCCAAATGTCATACATGCTAGTGTTGATAGTCCTTGTATATCATCCAAAAATTGCTTAGATAAATCTAATGATGATATGCTTGCTTTATCTTGTTGCCATGATAAAAATGCTTGTGTCTCCTCTAACTCTTGCATGAACAATAATGTAGAGGAAACCCAATTTGCTATGCAACAAGATGTGAACTTGAGTAGTTCAAAAATTAATTGCTCTTCTTCATCCATCACTTATTGCCTTATGGCTAAATCTTCTTCTAGCAATGATAATAATAATGATGATAATGATGATGAAGAAGATGATATTGAAAAAATTAATGCTAGGCTTCAAAATAAAGGTCTAATGATTCTCAATGCCATTCCTAGTAATAAAAGTGCCCAAGCTAAACTCTTTGAAATCATGAGCACTCTTATTGAGCGTGGGGAAACTATTGAGGCCTTGGAAGCAAGCCTTGAAGAAAAGGGTAAGATTGAAAGGGATGATGCTATGGAGAAAGCATCGTTAGAAGATGCTCTTGAGGAAGAGAAAGAGACTCGTGTCTCTCTTGAGGAGAAATTAGAAAATATAGAGGAATCTCATAATGATATAATTGCTAAAATCATTAAAGAACGTGACCATGCTCATGCTAAATATAAAGTGTTTAAAATGGAAAATGCTAGATTAAATAATGAGCTTGTCATGTTATCTTCCTCTACTCCTAATGTCAATGATGCTTGTGCTACTAACTCCACTTCTTGTGAAGCATCTATTATGAAGGAGAATGTTGAGCTAAGGGCTCAACTTGAGTTGCTAACTAGCAAGTATGAGAAGTTGGAAGCAAGTCATGAAAAGCTATCTAGCTCTAATGATGAACTTCTAGCATCCTATGCTTGTCTTAAGTTAGCTCATGAGGCCATCACTACAAAGGTAACATCTAGTGAGCCTCATGTGGATATTAGCACAACTTTAATTAATAATGCTATATTGCCATGTGCTAGTCCTAGTAGTTCATCCACTAAAAACGTTGGTACATCTTGTGATGAACTACTTGCTTTGCCTTGTTGCTCTAACAACGATGCATCTACCTCCTCTAGTACTTGTGTTGTCACTAACCATGTAGAGAAAAGAGGAGAGCTCAAGGCCCAAGCCACTTCTTTGAAGAAAGGCTTGGAAAAGCGTCATGAAGGGAAGCGTGCACTTGACAACATGTTGAGTGTGCAACAATCCCCAATGACAAGAGTGGACTTGGATTCAACTCCAACAACAAGATCAAGTCCAAGGTTGAGAAGAAGAAGAAGGGCCAAGTTCAAATCAATAATCCGGCCAACATCATTTGTTCAAGTGCAAGCTAGAAGGGCACCATGTTCGTGATTGCCCAATGAAGAAAAAGAAGCCTCTTAGTGAGAAGCAACTAGGGAAGCGGCCTCTTATTCAATCTCGTGCTCAACCACGGGTTGAACAAAGACCACCTCCTAAGAAGACTCAAGTCAACGCTCCTCAAGTTGAGGAGCCTATTAAGAAGAAGAAGAGTCGGTGTTGCTACCTTTGCCGTGGCAAAGGTCATTTTGCTTCTTCATGTACTAACGGTACCCCATCCAACCCTATCATAATTGATGATGTTTATTCTATTGGGAAGGATAGAATTGGCAATGTGTTTGCCAAATATGTGGGAGCTCAAAGTGGTGTGAAGAAAAGCACCATTTGGGTTCCCAAACCTATTGTGACTAACCTCTTAGGACCCAACTTGGTTGGGGACCAACAAGCTTCAACTTGATCAATAGGTGATTGTGGAGGACATTGGTGACTTGGTTTCTTTTGAAGAATTAAGGGATCTTCATGGTTTTATCTCATCAAGCCAAGTCAATTGGATCATCACATATCTATCTCATAACCAATGCTTCCTCCTTGCGGTAACTTGTATTTAACTCATATATACATTGAAAGTTGCTTGCTCCCTTGCATGTGTTAGTTTTGTTCCTAGCATGTGCTTGTATATGATATGCTACTTTCCTACTTGTCTTGTTATTCAAGGTTGTGTATGATAGTTGTATATCATGTATGTGTAATTTGTGTGTTGAGCTTTTTAGATCTTGTGTGGATTTAATTTGGCTCTTTGAGATATTAATGGATTATCCCATTTTGGGGGAGTGATGTGCTTTGTGCACCTCACAAACCTAAAAATGAGTGTACATGAGGCACACCACCTAGTTTTGATATTTCATATTATCTAGCTACTATGTGGTATGTCATATTCATGAGAAATTCAAATTCTACATGTCCATTAATTTCTCTAATTGGTTTTATTTGCCTCTTATTTAAAAATAAAATGAATTATCACATTATGGAGGAGTAATAAGCTATGTGCATATTACAATCCCATAAAAATGTGAACATTTGAGGTTTGCCACTTAGAGTTGATATTGTATATTATCCATTTCCTATGTGGCATGTTTACTCAAACAAGTTCCAATTTTCCTTCATGGTTACCCTTTAGTTCTTGTTTGTGTGAGGTTGCTTGGTGTGGTTTTTCTCTAATATGCATTTCCATATATTATGTGAGAATCCATTTGTTTCCTTTTATTCTAATCATGGCTTTGCCGGTTGGTACGAATAATTGAGACTACCAACAAACCTCTTTAAAAAACGGTGTGCTTTAATTCCTATTTTTTGCCATTTGCTAGTTTGTGGTGAAGTTGGTCTTGTACATCATTCCTTTATACCACCGAGAAATATCTCTATATACTCCTTGTCCATGACAAGTGATACTAGTAATTGTGGTGGATTTTGTAGACCATCTTCACATTGGCTCTTGCGTTGATTTGCTTTATCTATTGCCTTCCTTGCCTTTTGAATGGATCCTATCTTTCAATCGGTAGTGTTTAGTGTTTTAGATAAAATATGGAGAGTAATGATCCCTTGTGCATGCATTTTGTATTCAAATGCAAATATCTAAGATAATGCATTAATCTTGGGGGAGCATTCCTTTTATTTAGAACACTATTCTTTCTATCAATTATTGATCCTCTCAATTGGCATTTGATTCTTTATCTTGTGTTGGTACCTTCAATTGGTATTAATTGGAATTTAATATCTCCTCCATAGATATTTGTTCCAATTGATATTTATTGTGGGAGTCTTGATACCTTTTGTTTTTTTTACTTTACTTGATTTCGGTCAAGTATCACCCTCTTCTTGGTATCTTTTCTCCTAAATTGACATTTGTTGTTTTAATTGGTATCTTATTTTCAATTGGTGTCTTATCGATCATTTGTTGTGTTGATTTGATTTCTTTTGATATCACACTTCATGTGTTGATGTGTTTTGGAATCAATCATTTGTTGATTTGATTTTTCCCCAATCATGTGTTGATTTGGATTTTGATATAATTTGGACAACCTTTTTTTTATGTCACACCTTTGTGTGCTCTCTTATTGGTTCACTTGGTGTTTTTGTCCGAATTATATCTTGTTTGGTTCTTGTAAGTCTATGTATGCATATTTACTAATATATATTTATATGGCATGCTAGCCTTTCGTGATCCAATATATAGGGGATACTCCACCAAATCCTAAATCGGCTAAGATGTGCATGAAATTCAATTTCATATCTATATGCACATATTTATGTGGAGTGTTTCCTATATGTTGTAGTTTATCTAACTACTATGGAACCCAATGAGTTTGGGAACCATTTTGTACTCTAATTTTGTTTTAGGTACAATGGAGATGCATTGGATGCTTGCCTCATTCATAAGGAAGGTGTTCTCACCGTGTGATTCTCGGAGTCAAGCTTTGATGACAAACCAACTCTCATCATCTTCATCGTCAATGCATCTCGGTAACAAGTATCCATCTCATGCATACCTTTCTAGTTTCCAACCTTGTGTAGGTTGCCTCTTGGAATGAAATCTCTTATATGCAATTGTTGTGGTTTTGGCCTTTTCCTTCACTTAATATGTCTTTGTGATATGTGTGTGGAATTTGCAAAAACCTTTTCTTCAATTGATATTATTTCCTTGTGATACTTGTTGCCTAACTCAAAGCATCTCCACTATCTCTTGTTCCCTTAGCGATATGTGTGATGCATTTGATATATTTGAAGTTCATTTATATACAATGAGATAAATTTGAGCTTTGTGCTATGCTTTCAAGCAACAATCTCGTTTGTATATTTATGACTTCCTTTTGGATACCTTGTTCTCCTTTTTCCGAACCATTTCGTATGTATATGTTTCTTTGCGGATGTATATCTTTATGGTTTGTCTAATTAGAAACCTATACATATGAGAGAGGTCACCTTTTAGTCGGTATCCTATTTCTTTTTGAGCCACCTTGTGTTTCATCTATAATTCTTTGGTGGCTCCAAATTTGTCTCATGAGTGCTTGTCTTATTGTTTATTGGTATCTTTGCACACTCATGTATTTCTTGAAGATCTTTGATCTCATGCTTACCTTGGTGAGCATGTTGAATTTTATTGGCTAAATGATCTCACTAGCTTTTGGCATTTTCAATTGGTTTTAGTTTCTAATTGGTGTCCCTAAGCTTGTGAACATATTTCTTTAAAAAAAAATCTTTTTATCTTGGTTGGGCCTATCTTATGGTGAATTTTTGAAAATTGGTATCCTTTTATGGCTCAACCACATCTTTGGTGCAAGTGCTATGATTTGCTATTGCATTATGCACTCTTGCACTTGTTGCGTGTTCTAGATAATTTTGGGGAGTGAGGATGCCATATTTGTGCACTCCACATTTGTGCATGAACATTGGGGAGTTTCTCCGGTTTTATTTAGAACTCTCGCTTTGGATCTTTTGATTGCTTTTCTCCTTTGTGGAGATGTTTAAAATGAACTCATTTCTTTGCAATCTTTTGATCCTCAATATAATTTGATTTCCTCTAATTTTTCGTTAAAAGGGATTGTCATCTACTTTATGGAGGAACTCATATTATATTGGCTCTCTAAATTTTTCTTCCCATTTCGGCAATCGATGCCAATGGGGGAGAAGTTTAGAGGGTTTAAGGGAATTTGGGTTTTATGCTTTTGTTGCATTTGCCTTTAATGCGCTTTGCATTCTTGCTTGTTTGTCATGCAAGGATGCTTTATTCATTATATAAACCCTCTTAAAAGGGATTGTCATCAATTACCAAAATGGGGGAGATTGAAAGTGCATGGTTGCCCCCATGCATGATTTTGGTAATTAATGACAATCTCTATGGACTAATATTTGCATTGAGCTATATTTGTAGGTTGTCCATTTGTTTGCTTGTTCTCCATTTGTTGGAGTCAAGGTTAAGGGAAGAAGGAAAATGTGTGTTGATCAAGGCTTTGTGCGTGTTGATCATCACTCAAGGCCAAGTGAAGATGTGCCGAAGAGAGCGTCTCCCATCTTGGTGTATGGGGGAGCATCAAGTGAATCTTCACCGAGCGAAGCGCAATGAAGAATCTTCACCGAGCGAAGCGCAATGAAGAAAGGTGGTGCGTCTTGAGGAGTTGAAGATCGTCTTCATCGACCTCAAGTGGATTTTTGCGCAAGGCAAAGGTATGATCTTGATAGGGTTTCTATTTTACCGGTCTCATGTTGTTTAGTGAGAGACCGGGTTATAGGATAGATAACCGTACTATCAAGAGGGGCTCTCGACCGAATATCGTGATCGTATCGCCGTAGAGAGCACAAACCTTTGCATCCATGCATTCATCTTTATTGGTTCTTATTTGTCTCGAATCGTGGTGTGGTCTTGGTGCTTGTCGTGCTTGTCATGACAAAGCCAAGTTCACCGAAAACGGTTTTCATATGCGTCTTCTATTACGGTTTCGGTATTGGAGATTTTGCCGGTTTATCCGTGCGGAAGATTTATCTCTTCCATTTCTTTGCAAAATCTCCATTGCTTGTTTGTCAATTTTCAAAGGTAGCATTTGTCGTCCTCTTTCCAACAAAATTGGTTTTATTTCATTCGGACGTCAATTGCAAAAGTTCCGGCATTTTCGGTTTGCGAAAAAGAGTTTTTAACTCTCCCCATTTGGCTTTATGATATTTTCTTTGACTATGATGTTTTTATGCATAATCTTGTTGTGCTTGTTGTGACGATTCCAACGAGTCCAAGATTATCGAAAACGGAGTTCGTGGGTGAAAGTTATTGCATTTCCGATTTGCAAATGGGAGCTTTTACCTTTTCCCATTTATCTTTATAATATATTCTTGGACTATGATGTTTCTCTGCATATTCTTGTTGTGCTCGTTGTGACGATTCCAACGAGTCCAAGTTTATCGAAAACGGAGTTCGTATGCGAAAGTTATTGCGGTTTCATTTTCGGAAAACTTTTAGACAGAAATTTGAAAAAGAAAAAAAAATGTGCAGTGCGGCCGGCCAGGCCGGGACCGAGGCCGGCCTCAGGCCGGCCCGTTCGGGCACCACCCCGGCCCACCCGCGTGCCGGCTGACCGGCCCAGGCCGGGGTGAGGCCGGCCGGCTCGGGTGGCCTCCCGGCCCGGCTGCAGGCAGGCCGGCCCAAGGCCGGTTCCAGGCCGGTTCCTCTATTTTTTTTTCTTGTCTTTTTTTTTGCTGGGCTGTGGGCTGCTGCTGGTCATTTGTTGTTCGATCGCTGCGTTTTCTCCCGGCCGGCCTTAGGCCGGGTACTCTGCAGCCACTTTTGTCCCACTTTTTCTTCCCCAACGGCTCCTTTTTGGAGCCACCTATAAAAGGGTTTTCTTCCCCATTTTCTGTGTAGATCTCATCCCTTGCTCTTTCTCCTCCATTGCCAACATTTTGAGAGCTCGATTTCCTCTAATCCCTCCGATGATTCTTGCCCAAATTTAGGGAAACAAGAGAGGAGATCTAGATCCATCTCTCCACCAATCAAAATCTCCTCTAAGTGAGGGGAACTCGTGGGATCTAGATTTTGGAGTTCTTGGTGTTTCTTCTCCGTTCTTCCTCCTAAATCTCTCCGTAGCATTAGTTGCTTCGATTGGATTTTGGGGAGAAGAATTTGACCACTTGGTGTGTTCTTCCCATTTTGCATTTGTTGCATCGGGTTGTGCTCCCCACGGTGATTCGTGGGATTGAAGGTTGGAAGCTTGTTACTCTTGGGTGCGTTGTGTTCCCAATAGCTTTGTGCCTCTTGGGTGCATTGTGTACCCTAGACGGTTTGGAGGTGCCGCGAAGACTTCGGCTTGTGGAGCTTCGGCACGAGTTTGGGAGCCCCCAATTGAGTTGTGGGTGTGTGCCCCAAGAGAAGTTGTAAAGGGCTCCGGAATCCGCCCCGAAGGATTCCGATAGTGTAAGGTGAACCAAGCCTTTGGGTGCGGTTCATCGGAGAATAGGGTGAGGCCTTTGTGGCATCTTGAGTAGGCCTTTTGTGGCGAGCTCACACCCCTCCAACGAGACGTACTCCCTTAACAAGGAGGAACTCGGGAATAAATCTTCGTCTCCGCGTGCCTCGGTTATTTCTATATCCGAGCTTTTACTTATGCAAATTTACATTGTGATAGCCATCGTGCTTGAAGTCTATATCTTGCTATCATCTTGTTACTTGCCTTGTTTAGCATAAGTTGTTGGTGCACATAGGTGAGCCTAGTAATTAGGTTGTTGGCTTGTTAATTTAAACACATAGTTTTATTCCGCAATTATCAAGCCCCTAAATAGAAAAAGGTTTAATCGCCTATTCTCCCCCCCCCCCCCTCTAGGCGACATCTCGGGCATAGTTGTTCTTTCAGCCGATGACTCCAAGACGACGCCTCCAACGTGGAAGTGACGTGTCCGTCACCGTCGCCCGCTCCCGATGGAGCTAAGGTTTTCACCCGGAGACCATCGAACCGCTCCCGTCGGGCCGGGTATCGAAACTCCACAACGACGCAATCAAGAAGGAGAATGACGCAATCGAAGACGGAACCCCCTCAGCCGCCGACGAGAGAAGGAGAGGAGGCGATCGTGGCGTTTGTGGCGGTGGCCTAGGGTTTCAACCCTAGCCGCCGCCGGTGATATCTGCAGCTTCATCGTCGTCGTCGGCAAAGATTCGACGGGTCCTCGCCTCCTCTAGGTGCTGTTCTGGCACTAGAAGGGGTGGGGACCTCGGACCTGCGCACGGCGCTTTTCAAAGGTCCCTAATGGTAGAGTTTGGTTTTGGTCGTCATCTTCTTGGTTAATGGAGATGGTATCGTCTGCAATAAGTGATCTTCCACGCTTCGTTCGATGGCGAGATATCCTTCCCGACGTCAATGGTTGCTTTGGAAGATTAAGTCTATCTAGGTATGGTTTTTCAGATCTTGCTTCGCCAGATCAATCTTGGATTGTTTCTCATGGTTGCCGCGAGGAGGTTTGTCCTCGCAATATCTATCCCGGCTACTACGTCTTCGGCAATGGTGATTCGTTCTCTCGGCTCCCAACAACGTCGACAAAGTGGTTCGGTTATTTGTCCCTGGAATATCAGTGGTGGTGCTCTTGCCGATGTTGCTTGATTAATTTAATGGCTGCGTGCGTGCACAAAGTTTTGGCATTGCGGCTCAAAATTAAAAGGGAGAACCTTCAGTGGTATTCACAGGTCTGTGGTTTGGTGGTGTTGGCGTTGTTCTACGGCTGCCTTCAGAAAAATACAAGATTGTGTCATGAATGAAGAAAGAATTTGAAGATCTCATAGATTTGCTAGACTCTTTTAGTTTTGTTTTTATAATCGATGTAATCGTGTACTCTTTGCTGGTTTAATATATGTGGAAATTTAAAAAAAAAAAAGGAGAACGACGCCCAAAGGCGCCGCCGTCGTCAGCACCGACCGGAGTCTGTGCAAGGCTTTCGCCCAGAGTTTGACCCGCCCGCGAAGCTCAGGGAGCCGCAAGATAGGAGGCTGCCACCGTAGCCGACCGCCAACCTCCACCGCCGACCCTGGTGGCCATGGCACCTCAAGCCGTGGCAACCATGTCACGCCGCCGAAGCAGCCACTGGTCCGGGGCCGCCGCCCCGGCTTCCTCCTTGCAACAAGGTGCCAGAAAACAACAACCGGAACGCCACCACCTGCTGCATCGCCGGAACCTCCACCACCCCAACTCCCGCAGGCCTCCTTCGCAAACCCTCAAAACTCCTGGTCGGAGCAGTGACGAGCGCGGCCCGCCAGCCCAAATCGGGCCCAGATCGAGCTCTCAGCCACGGACAAGACGCATCGCCATGGGCAGCCGCCGACCTCCTGAAGGCGCCGCCCTCACTTCACTGGCCGCCGCCTGCAGCCGCCCCGCGCCGCGCCGCCGGATCGAGCCGAGCCGAGCTTCCCTGTCAGGACCCTATGATCCTTTTCCTTGTGAGATACAGGAACAGCTATGACAACAGCCAACGGCCAAGATGGATAGTTGACGCTTCGTCCTTCTGAACGGCCGAGATCAAGCCTAGTTACTTTACATTTGTATCCAGTGCTTTATCTTTTGTAAAACCCAGGACTAAGGGTAAGATTGTAATAGCTTGAGCCTGCCTTTCGATATAAAGGGCAGGTGGGGAGGTCGGGAGGATCAAGCTAATAGAAACCCTAATTTTATTTTCCTATCTAGTTTTCCCCTTCCGTATTTATCTGTTCTTATTAGTTGCTAGCCTCTGAGCATCGGCTCCCCTTCTTCCCCTTCTACCAAACAAGATGTCAGCGACCATCGGGTCCTGACACGGTGGTATCAGAGCGAGACCTCGATCTCCCTTCCTTTCCCTCCCTTCTTGATCGGTCACTTCCAGAGGTTCCCAGTTCGCCGGATCTGGTGGTAAAATCCCCCTCAACATCGCAAGAGCAAGATGCCGTCGAGCCGGAGCTCTCGTTCCCGATCCCGTGAACGCCAGCCCCACGGCAGAAGATCTGGAGAAAATCGCTGCTGTGGCAGCCGTAGCAGATCAAGAGGAGGAGGCCATCCGTGATTGTCTCCCTCGTGAGGTTATCACCATCGGCCGCAGGCTCGATCAGCACCAAGCAGATACAACCGCCGAGTTCTCCACACTCCATGGTGAGATCGCCAACATCTCGACCATGATGACTGCTATGGCGTCGGATATTTCACGCCTCGCAGCGAGGGATCGTCCTGGTGCAGGTAGCATTCCACTTCACACCCAAGATCACCGTTTTTCCACCCCACCTCCTCTCCAGCCTCACTCCCTTTCCCCCATCGCTGAAGCCATTCCCCCCTCAGCCCAACGCCAACTCAACAAAAACCCACCCTTTCCCCCGAATTTGGGAAATCTCACCCCAGAACAACTTCCCCTCCCACCCTCACCAAACCACTCCCAAGGTGTTCGACAGAATTTCCCACCCAACCAACAGTTCACCAATACCCCTCCCATCACAACATCCACTGCAGCTCCAGCTCAATTCTACCAAAACACCAACCCTACTTCCCAACCGCACCTATACCAAGCACCAAATTCCTCACCTTTCGCAGGACAACACCACCCAGCCCACCAAAACAACTACCAGCAACCCAGCCAATCCTTTCACCCACCTGCATATCAATACCAACACCCTTACAACACACCAAATTACCCACCCCAACACACCACTCCCCCACCCCAAGATCACCCACACCCTCCTCGATATGCTGAACTGCAGTTGCGAATGCCACATGTCGAATTGCCAATCTTCACCGGCTCAGGACCTCGTGCTTGGATGTTAGAATGTGAGGACATATTCAATCTTGTCGGTATCACCCCCGATCAACAAGCTCGCTGGGGTTTTTCCCATATCAGAGGACAAGCAAAAACGTGGCTTAACAGTGCTGGCTTAAGTTTGCAGACCTTGTCCTGGCAGGAACTCTGTCATGTCCTCATACAACGATTCCCAGATGACCAAGCTGTTGATCCAATGGACCAGTTGCAACAGCTGAAACAACAGACAACTGTCGACAAGTACATCAATGAATATGAGAACTGGATGACAGCAATGAAGCGGGAAAGGACTTATTTACCTCAGGATTTCTTTGTTGATCGTTTTGTCAGTGGACTCAAGGACAACATTAAACACACAGTCCATTGTTAGCGCCCAACCTCCCTGCTCATAGCTTACTGGTATGCCCGCCAGTATGAAAAATCATATCTGTCATCCATTCGACGAGCACCTGTCCTTGCACCAAACCAGAATCAACAGGTCAGGCTTAACCCAGGTCGTGAAGCTCGTCCAAGAGCACCAGTTGACAGAGTTAGGGAACCGAGAAAATGTTGGTATTGCCCAGAGAACTGGACCTTGGGCCACAGATGTCAACCAATGCAACGTGCTTTGCATATGATTCAAATGCAAGGCAATTCGGATGAAGAAGCAGAAGCTGAACCAGTAGGACAGCAAGCTGACGACCAGGTGGCACTTGAACAAGCACCACAACTACCTGGCCAACAACAAAATCCAGCAGACAACCTCATGCTGATCTCAGCTGCAGCTTATAAAGGAACCCCCAGTGACTCCACCATTTCACTCTTGCTATCCTTCCGTGGAAATAAAGCTCTAGCATTGGCAGATACCGGCAGTACTAACACCTTCATGGACTATGCTTTCGCAGTCAAAAACAATATCAAGCTCACTCCAAGTCCAGTGAGGAAAGTGGTAGTTGCTGGAGGAGGACAACTCACATCTGAGGCCATAGCCTATAACTGCACTTTCTCCATTCAAGGCCACACATTCACAACTGATTTCAGGATATTGGAGCTCCAAGGATCTGAAGTAATATTAGGAGTCAATTGGTTTAAAAACCACAACCCAGTGACCTTTGATTTTCTTGCAAGACAACTTACTATGCAATGTGATGGCAAATCCATAACCTTTCAAGATCACCTTGTCCCATCCTCAGACTTGCTTATTTCCTCAGATGAATGTGCTCAACTCTTGGCCCAGGGAGCTTCTGGATATATCCTCCTATCTGCAGTTGAAGATGTTGACCAACAGCAAGAGGACAACAAATCTGCTGTCCCAGATACCCTGTCAGATTTATTGTCCCAATTTCAAGACATTTTCCAAAAACCTACTGGGCTGCCACCTCAAAGAGAAGCAGACCACAGAATTCCCCTGTTACCAGGTGCAAAACCACCAAACATTCGTCCCTACAGGATGTCACAGAGCCAGAAGAACACAGTGGAGGCTCTTATCAAACAAATGCTGGCCAATAAAGAGATCAGACCCAGTTGCAGCCCCTTTTCCTCACCCATCATATTGGTTAAAAAGAAAGACAAATCTTGGCGACTATGTGTGGATTATCGTAACCTAAATGATCTCACAATCAAAAACAGGTTCCCAATACCTGTGATAGAGGATTTGCTGGATGAGTTACATGGAGCAACAGTTTTCTCCAAGCTAGATCTCAGATCAGGGTATCATCAAATACGAATGAAAGTTGATGATGTGCCTAAAACAGCTTTCTCCACTCACATGGGGCACTATGAATACCTTGTCATGCCCTTTGGGCTCAGCAATGCCCCAGCCACCTTCCAGGAATTGATGAATTCCATCTTCTCAAATTGCTTAAGGAAATTTGTCCTGGTCTTCTTCGACGACATACTGGTGTATAGCCCATCCATCCAAGAACACAAGAAACATTTACAGTCAGTGTTGCAAATACTGAGGCGAAACAACTTGAAGGCCAAGATGAGTAAGTGCTCATTCGGACAGGGACAGGTTGAATACCTTGGCTACATTATTTCAGGCAAAGGGATAGCTACTGATCCAGCAAAACTGGTAGCTATTCAACAGTGGCCAGTTCCCACAAACATAAAGAAACTCAGAGGAGTACTGGGACTGACTGGATATTACAGGCGGTTTATTGCTGACTATGCCCTCATCTGCCAACCACTATACTTGGCACTGAAAAAAGACAACTTCCATTGGGGCCCTGAGCAACAAGGAGCTTTTGATAAATTAAAGCAAGTCATGTCTTCTCCCCCAGTGCTGGCACTCCTAGATTTCTCACAAGCTTTCATACTGGAAACTGATGCTTGCCAGCAAGGTGTTGGGGCAGTTCTCATGCAACAAAACAAGCCACTGCCTTATTTCAGCAAGAGTCTAGGTCCTAAAGCACAGACACAATCAATATATGAAAAGGAGGCTCTAGCAATTCTTTTAGCCCTCAAACAATGGCGGCACTACTTCCTTGGAAACCAAGTTATCATCAGAACAGATCAACACAGCCTCAAATATTTGGGTAGCCAGCGTCTCCTAGAAGGAATTCAGCATAAACTAATGCTAAAACTGCTTGAATTCGATTACAAACTCGAATACAAGAAGGGAAAAGAGAACACAGCTGCTGATGCTCTATCTAGGCAGTTCTCAGATTCTACCATACCAGTTGTTGGCCAATCATGGGACTCCCCTGATACATGCAAGGTCCTGACAAGAGTAATCCCAGCATGGATGACAGAAGTAGAGGATTCATACAAACAGGATGAACACTGTATCAAGTTGCTGCAAGAACTGACCATCAATAATACAAGCAACCCAAATTTCACAGTTCAGTCAGGAATAATTCGTTACAAGGGAAGAATCTACATCGGCAACTCCACTGACCTGAAAGTTAAACTTTTTCATAGTCTGCATTCTTCTCCAATTGGGGGCCACTCAGGAAACAGAGTAACTCTACATAGACTGCAACAGCTTTTCTATTGGCCTGGTCTCAAGAAATTCACAGCCCAGCTAATTGCAGAGTGTCCCATCTGTCAGATATCTAAATCAGAGAAGGTCCAATATCCTGGACTTCTAAATCCCCTACCAGTGCCACAAAACAAATGGACTGATATTAGTATGGATTTCATCTCTGGCCTCCCAAAATCAAAAGGCAAAGATGTCATACTGGTGGTGGTTGATCGCCTAACAAAATATGCACATTTCTTGCCTCTGTCCCATCCTTACACAGTACAAACAGTGGTAAATCTGTTCATGGACAACATAGTCAAACTGCATGGCCCACCATCAAGTATTGTCAGTGATAGAGACACAATTTTCACAAGTGCTTTACGGAAAGCAATCTTTGCAGCTACAAATACTTCCCTGAACCTCAGCACTTCACACCACCCTGAATCAGATGGTCAAACCGAGAGAGTAAACCAGTGTCTTGAACAGTACCTCAGATCCATGGTCTTCCAGGAACCAAAAAATTGGGCCCAATGGATTCCAGCAGCTGAACTTTGGTACAACTGTTCCTACCACACTTCAATTCAGATGTCACCTTTTGAAGCTCTCTACGAATACAAACCACCTCTGCTGCACCAGGTATCTGTCCCTTGCAATGTTCAGAATGACACACAAGTAACCTTAGCTGAGAAGGAACACATGGTCAAGATTTTGCAACAGAATCTGGCAACGGCTCAGCAACGCATGAAAAAATTTGCCGACGCCAACAGGACTGACAGAACTTTCTCAGTTGGAGATATGGTCTATTTAAAAATGCAGCCTTACAGGGAAACTTCACTGGGATTGCGCAATTCCCTGAAACTGACATCCAAATGGTATGGACCTTTCAGAATTTTGAAGAAAATTGGTCTGGTAGCTTATCAACTCCAGTTGCCTGAAGGTAACCAACTGCACGATGTCTTTCATGTCAGTCAACTCAAACGGCACCTTGGTCCAAAAGCAGTCCCAAACTCTAAGCTGCCATTGGTGAATCCTGACGGCAAAATCAAAATCTCTCCCGTTGCGGTCCTTCAACGCAGACAAGTTCCACGAAAAGCTGCCATTGGTGACTATGATGTTGCTGTACCACAGTGGTTAGTGCAGTGGGAGAACCTGTCACCTGAAGAGGCTACCTGGGAGGATGCGTCCTTCATACAAGCTACATTTCCCGAGTTCAAGCCTTGAAGTCTTGTCTTCAGGGGGCGGTACTGTCAGGACCCTATGATCCTTTTCCTTGTGAGATACAGGAACAGCTATGACAACAGCCAACGGCCAAGATGGATAGTTGACGCTTCGTCCTTCTGAACGGCCGAGATCAAGCCTAGTTACTTTACATTTGTATCCAGTGCTTTATCTTTTGTAAAACCCAGGACTAAGGGTAAGATTGTAATAGCTTGAGCCTGCCTTTCGATATAAAGGGCAGGTGGGGAGGTCGGGAGGATCAAGCTAATAGAAACCCTAATTTTATTTTCCTATCTAGTTTTCCCCTTCCGTATTTATCTGTTCTTATTAGTTGCTAGCCTCTGAGCATCGGCTCCCCTTCTTCCCCTTCTACCAAACAAGATGTCAGCGACCATCGGGTCCTGACACTCCCCGCACTGAGCCGCCCGGCCGCCACCTTCCTTGGGGAGCGCGCGGCGATTTTTCGCCGGCTCCCCTCCGGCGGCGGCGAAGCTAAGGAGGAGATCGAGGGATTGGTAGTGGCGGCGGCTGGTTCTCCCCCGAGTCGCCAGGGAGGGCGACGCGGGGTCTCTCTGTTTCAAGGTTTCTGGATGCTCTTTTCTTTTCTTTATATTTTCCTTTTTCTTGTTTTCTCTTCCGTTTTTGCAATTGTTCGCACTTCACAATACTAAAAAGATGTTCATATGTAAGAAAAAATGTTCATGCGGCACGGAATGATTTTTTACGAGATTCAAAAAATGTTCACTTATTACAGGAATAAAAAATCATATGAATTTCGCAAACAAAAAAATAGGAAAAGGTAAAAAAACAAAAAATTGAACGAAAAAAAGGAAGAAATAAGAATGGAAAAATAAACAAAAAAATTTGGGAAATAATTGTTCATTTGAGATTCAGGTTTTTTTAAGAAACAATAACAAATAAAACCATAAAATTAAAAGTAAGAAACAGGAAAATAAGAAAAAACAAAAACATCAAAATTAGAAAAAAAAGAAAACAGAAAGCACAATGAACAAATAAATGGCGAATGATCGTTACCTAGGCCGGCCAACTACTCCACCCACGTGAGCATCATGGCTCTATTTGGATTCACCCTCCAGCAAGTGTCGATGGTTACACACAAACTTGTTCATGGGAAGTTGCCCGACATGAATTCTCGGGCCGAGTTGAATCAGGTCATGCGTAGGATCAGGCTTGGCCATAAAATTGCAGCAATACATCGGTCTAGACTGGCATTGGGCTCTCGATTTAGGCGACATATAATGGACGCCTGGCGTAACCGCCCTTTTTTCTTTATTCGGGTTGGGCTTGAGCCTAGGAAAATCTATTTTTTTTCATCGCCATTTTTTGGTTTTGTCCGAAGCTCGGTTTTGGCCGAAGTTATGGGAAGGTCTAGTGTCACACTTCCATGCCAAGTTTAACTTAAATAGGGAAAAAATTGCACCAAATAGTGTCGTCGTTTTTTCTCTATTTGTGATACTACTCATGGCAAAAAAATGTAACTTATGGGCTCTGTTGTTGGAAAAGGTGGTGCCTAGAGGATGCTTTAGAGCAATTAGGCACTAGGCGGTCGACAAATTCCTGGTCTAGAGTATAAGAAACAGTCTCGATAGGGCAACAAGGAAATTGTTTCTTCGACGAGAAACCATGTCATATTTTAATGATGAGCCAAATGGGTCATATTCCAACGACAGGTGTTGGTATTTTTATCGTTTACATGCCCTAAATTAATATGTATGCATATATAATAATCTAAATACACACGCGATGATAAAAACTATACGGCCGCTTAGGTTGCCCTTAGAGCTCTTAATTGTCGCCTAGACGTGAATGTCAACCGCCTAGCATATGTCTAGCGCTTTTTCCAATCTCGAGTCTCTAGTCTGCAGGATTCCCTTCTCCTCCTTGCAGTTCACTCAAATGGTTTGTCCAAATATTGTAACAACAACGTGCAGAACTTTTATAAGGTTTTCCCACTTTCGGTGGGAAATGACTCCCTGGTTAACAGATCTTTCAGATGACTTTAGACGTGACAAGCAGGGGCGGAGCCAGGGGAGGACCAGCAGCCCCCCCCCCCCCCCCCTAACACCATGAATTTCCTACTACTAAGCACATGAACAGTGCATTTCTTATTTTTATTGCTGTTATCGGCCCCCCTCAACATCCTAATTTACCTAATCCTGCCTCCGCCACAGATCATTGGTAACAACATATATCAATATTGGCCGTGAAAGCGATGATCACTGTTATAATAAGTACTCTGGGAAATGTGGTAATGAATCATGTGACGGATGCTCTGTTGAAGATGATTGCTCTGTGCTTCTTGAAGGTTTATCGGGCGCCACGAACTTAGAACTGATAACTGAATGGTCTATGGTATGTTTTCTCTTTTGCCAACTTATTGTCTCGATTCCTATCAAAATATTGGATCCTTACATCAAATATCAATAAACCAAAACATGTTTACCTCGTTCCTAATGTCCAATTGCATGATTTTTCACGAATCCCCTCCTTTTGGTCATCATGTTTATATAATGACATTCCCTGTATTTGGTTTGTGAAAATAGCAGTACATTACACATGTATTGCTAGTTGATGCTTCTGTCATTGTAATATTCAGAAGCATAAGATTAACATTAGTTTGCGAGCCACTTCAGGTGTTATGGCTTAAAATAGTTTTCCTTCTGAATAACAAGAAAATGTAACATCTTGTATGTGTATCGCTTTATCTACCCACAATTTATTACTTGAGGAAAAACGTGATAAATCATATATTCAACTTAGTATTATTACATCATGTCTTCTGAAGTTTGAACTTGAATTGCCATTTGATTCACTGCACTTTGTTAAGATTTTCAGAAAGGACTTGAAATGGTGCCCTATGTTCAGCAAGCTAAAAAGCGTGTTGCTCAATGGATGGTGTGTGCGTGTTAATTTCACTGGACTAGTTTACTTTCTTCAGCACTCACCCATTCTAGAGAGGCTTACCCTTCAACTTCCAAAGGTATATGCGTTCTAATATATTATAGCTTTTGTTGACGAAGGTACCATGTACGGCTGATTTATTTGAGGACAATCTTATGTTTGTGACAGCGTTCCAACATTGAAACTGGTGAAACCTACAGCCCGAAGGAACATTTCCTGGTATCGGAGGATCTCAAGGTAGTTGAAATCCATTGTCGTAAGGAAGAAGAAATGATTTGTCAAATTTTGAAGATCCTTGGTACTCATGTAGTAAATCCTGTGCAAATTAACATCAAGCATGATTATATGGATTCTTCTTGTAAGTAACTATTACCGCAGTTTATTAAGTTTCTGTATTCTCTGCATCTGTTTGTAAATTTAGAAAGCTTTGACCGTAAAATATCTTGAAATTTTGAACTCAACAGATTCAACTAAATATGGAAATGAACAAATTTCTGTCAGAGTGTTAGATACAAATCTGGCTTACATATAGCACTGAAAGTGAGAGTAGGCCAAAGAAGCATTATATACAAGTTTACCAAGATAATTCGGTCGATAAGTGAAAATGTAAAATTAACAATTTGAGGTATTTTCATTATTCAGTTGCTTTGAGTTGCCAGGAAATGGTCCATTTAATAGCTCATCCTTCTATCCGCATAGCAAGGTCGAGTTGTATGTTGGTCCAATGTGCACTTCACCAATCGGCTGTACCTTTTCATGTTTCAGGCTTCAGTTTCCAGCGGAAGAATTTTATCAGGTGTTCTACTCCTGGTTATTCAGACTTTCCATATCCTTGAGTTAATCTTGGCACCACAAGGCTGATGCATTTTGTGTACCTGGATCGTGTGTCCGTCCCTGTTCAATCATATGAAGAATGAAATCCTGTCTAGATGCAACTCCAATAGGGTCAAATGCCAGTGTAGTCAAGTTGCTCTTTTGCTCATTTCCTAAACTTGCTGTCAGGTCCCAACTGTTTTACCTGTTGAAGACATTTTATTTAGAAGTTCCAGGAACCTGTCTTCTTTAGATTGAATGTAATATTATGCGCAGAACTGCTTGGTACGAAAATAAAATGGTGAGACTCCAGGAGTAATTTGGATTTCGTGGACATCTAGAGCAGGCCACGGCACTGGCCTACTGATCGACTGTATGCAAAAAGATTTCAACTTACGCATATGGTATCTGGCCTGTCTATTAAGTAAACCTTTCATGATGCTGGGAGGATAATGATCCATTTTTTTTGTGTGTGTGGTGATTCATTTGCTGATTCCGTTCTTATGTTTGGCTCTCATCACTTGTTAACCTAATTTGTTTATCTTATGGCCCTGCATCCATGTAAACATGCCAAATTATATAACTTTTGACTATTAATGTCATTTCAATTGTTTAGGTTAGAAATTTGAAAACCATATGTGAAGACTTTAGGTTAGAAATCGATCTGTAATTTTTTTTGATATTTAATATATATATAATAGAAATTAGTGGCCAAAGTTCATGAGTCTATTTGGTTCCTGGGTGGCTATGCATTATGCAGCCTTTGTTTGAAAATGCATTTCAAAATGTCAAAAACAAAATGCACCTGACAGCCAAAGTGGATTTCGCCCGCAGTTACATATTGTAGATCATATCAACATTCACAAATTTCTACAAAAATGATAATACATGCATAATAATCGTAGCAGCTGTCATGGTCCTATGCTCCTATTCCACGACTTTCTGAGCATTTCATGGGAAAAAATACACAATTCTTTTTAAATCTTTTTTTTTTTGAGAAATGGATTTTGATATTGTGAAGCGATTTAAAAATGAATGGGGGGAAATCAGATGAAAGCAACATAATTTCAGTTTAGGGTCCTGTCCCAGGTCATTATCGACATGAACATTTTGACCAGTGTGCTCCAAACCTTTGAAAAACACAGTAATAAATCAGGATAATTTTTTTTGTTTAACTATTTAAGTTACATAAAGGATATCAGTATAAGTTCTGTTTCTCAGGGCCATTTCTTCAAAATCGAAATTTAGTAATGTTATAAAAGGAACTTACTAAAGTAACAAATGTGCATAGTTAGCCAGAAAATATATGGCTACGCATCAGTGCAAACCCAAAAGCTGTAACAGAACGTTAAAGGTACAAGGGAAATACAATGTAGCTGTAGAAACACTACTTTCTCAATGGGCATTAGCAGAAAAATGGAGGAAATCAAGTTGCTCCGTAGATATCCACAGTTGAAACATGGATACATCAGATTGCCCTACTTCTGCGACAAAAAATCACTATTTCTGCCTACTGCCATGAACTAATGCATATGAGAGCACAATGTGCATTGTTAGTTATGATCCTGAGATAGGATGGACCTTTATTGTCTCCATTCAAAGCTGGACATCATAAATCATTTTCCCAGCACGATTTGCTGCATAAGTATCTGCAAGCCCAGGAAGAGTGTCCTTGTTACTGTCGATGTATGTTGCAATGAAATTATCCTCACCAAAGGCAACTAATCGGCGGAAGCTCATGCTTTTCTTCATCAGTCCATTAGCCTGCAGGACCTTTGCAACATAATACCTCGGCCTCATCCGCTTCTCTAGGCTGTAGGTAAACAGCATGGGCCTCTCCACAATGTACTCTGGGTCCAAACCAACCACGGTGACCATGAACTCTATCTTGCGGCGGAGTTTCTCCTCGGACACTCCCAGAATATGTGGCTTGTTGCGGACCGCGGCACGCACTTGGTCCATGGAACAACCGAGAGCGGTCCTCAAGAACTCCATCCTGGCTGCGATCTTGTCTTCGCTGATAGAACAGGCGACACCCACCGCGTACTTGAATATATACGAGGAGCGGGGCACGCCGAGCTTCTCAGCACGCAGCACGAACACCTTGACCCGCTCCGGGTTGAACACGAGCAGCCTAGAACAGGGCGTCGACAGCTTGACAATGTCACAAACACTTAGGCCGCACTGCTCGAGCAGCGCGATGTTGGGCTTGGCAACCTTGTCGAGGTCGGTGGTGAGGATGGACCTGTTCCGCTTGACCGTCTGGAGGAGTTTGTCGAAGGAGCCGAAGAAGGGGATCCAGAACTCGAGCCTGGTGGCGATGTCGCAGGAGCGGAGGGCCACCGCGCCGACGAGGAGGAACCTGGCGATCTCGGGCGCGGAGAGGCCGAGGCGGTCGCGGAGGGCGGCGACGCGAGGGGCGACGTTGTCGACCCTGGAGCAGAGGAGCGGCGGGTCGGCGGCGACGATGGCGGCGATGTCGGGGCGGGAGAGGCCGACGCCGGAGAGGAGGGCGAGCACGGCGTCGGGGTTGGAGGCGGACTTGAGGTTGGGGAGCTTCTTGGTCGCCTTGAGCGCCTGGGCTCGGTTGAGGCCGCAGGTGGCCACGAGGTACTCTTCGGTGGAGAATGGGGTGGTGCTGGTACAGGCGGAGGCGGAGAGGGAGAGGCGGCGGTGGAGAGAGGAGGGCAGCGTGGCCATGGTGGTGTGAGAGGCAACCGGAGGCAGCGGGAGAAGGTGCATCTGGAGGTGGAGCATGGCGGCGGCGGCGGCCGCCGGCAAGCCGCGGTTGGTTGGTGGACTGAAAGGGTTTTGCTGCTCGGAGCAAGGTGTCTAGACAAACTCTGCGCAGTTACTTGAGCAGAACTATGGATAGAGCCAATCAGAAGTTCAGAACACAAGTGCCTGCTAATTGGCGGTCATCCGTCGTCACGGGTGAACTCCGACCATACCATTTATTTTTCATAGACCCTCTCCTACTTCTCCTACACCGAGTACTTGCTTTCCATGTGTAAATCAGTTTAAAAAAATGGTGAAATTGTGGAACTAAAACTTGTTTTGTGGATTGTTAAAAGTATACAGTGGCTGTGGAGGTGACGCCACGGTGGCATGTGGCACGCGCCGTCTTCTCGAAATTTCGCAGAAAATCTCCACTGCCAAATAGAATTTACGGCAAATATCCTCATTTTTTTTCTGAAAATAAAACTCAAATCAATGCCCCCGATTCCCCAATCCCTAAACCCCCATGACAATGACAGTGGGCGGCTAGGGCGGAGATTGACGACGTGCGTCGAGTGTGGTGGGCTACGACGAGGACATACGATTCAAGGATCCGAGCGGCTGCAATGCGAGGTCGGAGGTGGCATGAACGACGGAAGCAACATGGGCGGCGACAACTGTTGGGTCAAGGCGAAAGGGGTCATCTGCTTGGACCCAAAAGGGGCTTCACGAGCAAGTAGATTAGGGTTTTTTCTGCTAATTAATTATGTCCATGCAATTAAGCAATACATGACTAGTGCACTATTTTTCTCAATGTGGTTGTTCTGCATTTGGTTCTGATCATATTGTTTTCTTTAGAACAACATTAAGCTTGCTGATTATGATCCATGTGAATACCAGTACGAGAAGAATGACAACACATAGTGAGCATTGTCAAGCCTATGGAATATGACCCTCTTCTTCTCGCTATCCCTCTACCACTAGTTCAGTTCGACTAGTACAAGCTTCTGCTATCCTTGTCATCTGCCTCTGCTACTGCTAGCTTTGCTCTTGTGGTGCTTGCCTAGTTGTAGTATTCCTTTCCTTGCCTCTCCCCCTTAAATCCCGTCTAGATGATGCAGTTGTCAACCTAATTGTTGCATCTGGAATGCCATCTCTTTTCTGAAAGCAACAAAATATTCAGTGGCACTTTAACTCTTTTCTGAAAGCGACAAAATATTGTACACTTACCAAAAATATTCTATAAGTGAAATAATCATGAACAAATTCTACACTAACTAATACTATTCTAAAATTCATGGAAAATTATTAAAAACCGGAAAAAAATGCTATGACTTATTTATTTACATTTTGTTTAGCATAAGTTGTTGCTATATTTAGTTGAGCCTAGCTTATTCAGATTTTATGATCTTAAACGTTAGTTTATTTCCGTATTTGTTCAAGTCAAAATAATAATTGTTCTTAAATAGTCTATTCACCTCACTCTGGTTGACATCTAGATCCTTTCAACAAGAAGGTCACAAAGTCGCATGGGATGGTCAAAACAACATAGAAAGAAGTCAAAATAGCACTAATCTATGGGTTGCGTAGTGATCAACATGAGGAGACTATCGATCATCTGCTGGTGGGTTGCGTAGTGGCGAGACAGGTGTGGGCCGTTTTTCTCGGGAAGTGGGGCCTACTCCACTGGGTTCCCGGCCCCGACGACCGCCTCGCGGACTGGTTACATGAGAGAGTGGCGGATCGTGCCGAGGCCTAATATGTTGGTGCTTATGGCGTCACCAGAATGACGTAGTCTTCAAGGGTGCTACCCCCTCCATGTTGACGGTCTCTAGGCGGATAGCGGATGAAGCGGCTACGTGGAGCGATGCGGGGCTTCTTAGAGGTAGCTTATCTCAAGTGGATATGTGGAGGTTTAGCGAGTAGTCCGTGTGAGTGGGTGGTGGTGGGTGCGTCACTCGACGTCTGTGTCGTATGTACGCGTTGTAATCGGGCATCTTCGCCCTTCCTTCTATGAAACCGATACGTCTATCCAGGACGTATCCTTGAAAAAAAAAGAGCACTAGTCAAGTGTTGATGGTGCATAATAAAGCTAAATTCAAGAAGGGTTCTTCAGCGAAAAAGAAGGATAAGTCTAAAAGTATGGTTCATGATGTGGTCCTAGTTCTTCCCCAACTGCTGGCGTTCTTCTTCTCCGGCGACGGTGAAGGACGTGGATGCTTGGTAGTTGCGGCGATGGTGGTATGCAGTAGTTTATTCGCTTGTATTCTCCTAGTTTTCTATTATTTGTATTTGTCTCAACTCTGTATTTGTACTGTTATCAATACAAGTAATCAATACAAGTAATGTATGCCTATGGGCGTACGATGTCCAAAAAAAAAAAGTTCTTCCCCAACGACCAAAGCCCGTCTCATTGATGGTGCCTAGCTACTGGGAGGATGCCAGCAGCAACTTGCCTTTGCTGCAGCATTTTGGTGGCTACGATGACGGAATAGCAACCAACTGTCGCCTCCACTCAAACGTCGATGATGCTCGTTGTCTCCGCCTCACGTGAACCCATTTTATCCCGAAGATTTCGCACCGTTGGGCGGGGCCAGCATGCTCAAGCCGTTCACCCTAGACCCGAGGACTGCGTCGTTGCTGGCGTTGATGCAATCGACGCCCGTGTTGAGCGAGAAGAAACTCTGGTCTTGTGTGGAGACTCATTCTATATGCGTCGGGACAACGAGGAGAGGACGTTGGACACAAGTGGAAGCTAGAAAAGGGAGGGTTGTTTTGGCTCCCGTCTAAATAAAAAAATCAAAAAAATATTAAAACATTTCAAGAAAATTGAAAAACATTGGTGACGAATATATACAAGTTTTCTACATACGTGCTAGATTCGTAATGAGATGGCATTTTAAAATCCCATTTTGGCCATTGATTTATCTTTTTCGCACAGACATCACACATATTATTTCATCACGAAATTTATCACGTATTTTAAAAACTTGTAATGTTTATCATCAATTTTTTCAGAATTTTTTATAATGTTTCAATATTCTTTTTTATTTGGGCAAGACCATGTGACCTGGGGATGCAAAGTGAATTTCCGGATAGAAAAAGGCAGATAAGAAGAAAGAGGTCTCACTTGTCAGCGGTGGAGAGCATCCATCTTGCAACATTAGCCAAAAAGAGGTGTCAATTAGGTGCCACCTCAATTAGGACACTAGTCCCAAATAGGCTAATACAGTGTCAAAGCTGGCAACGAAGGGATATGTGTTGTGTGCAACTCATCTATACCTCTTATAAAGTAAAATCCCACTTAGTGCATTTATGAATTTTCTATCTCAACATGCAAGCTATCCACATCATCCCTTCTATTAGCCAATAAGTTGTCCATGTCATCCCCACTAATATTTATTAATCTCTACATACAAACTCCACATCATATTACATTTCTAATAATTTATTTGTCCACATTAATTTTTAATACATAGATATTTCATGTCGAATAAATTTAGTATGTCGACTATGGCAGATTGAATTTAGCATATTCCTTTAGACAATTTAATATATCATATTTTTATGCCCTTTTATTACATAATATAGTTTCGAAAGGGTCCCCGCTGCAACGCGCGGGGAATATTTCTAGTTACCTCAAAAGTGGTGTTTTATGTAACAACAAAAAATTGTGGTTGGGTTTAGTGAAAAAAAAAACTTCCACCAGGTGGTGCTAGTTATAGGTGGCCAAACGTGCCGGCCCGGCCCGGCACGGCCCGGCACGGTGCCGGCACGGCCCGGTTAAGGCACGGCACGGCCGGCCCGATTAGTAAACGTGCCGTGCCGGGCCGGCCCGCGTGCCGCGGCCTGACCTCCGGCACGGCCCGGGAGGCACGCCGACGGCCCGTCAGGCACGTTTGGCCCGTCGGGCACGGCCCATTTAGCATAAATACGGCCCAAAAACTAAAAAATATATAAAAATAGGTAAAAAATAAAAAAAACCTAATCGTGCCGTGCCGGGCCGGCCCACGGGCCGCGACCGGGAGCTAGGCACGGCACGGAGCGGGCCCGTGCCGCGGCACGGCCCGTTAAGATCCGTGCCGTGCCGTGCTTGGGCCGGGCCAAATTCTCCGTGCCTCGGGCCGGCCCGGCTGGCACGGCCCATTTGGCCACCTATAGTGCTAGTGGTAATTTCCTCTTTTCCTAGCCACTCGCTTGCCCACCCGATCTGCTTGTTATTACTGCTCCTTTGCAGAAGCATCCAGTCGCGACAACATTTTACAGTTGGTATTCTTACAGTTCCGGTCTTCCGGATCCGACGGAGAAGCTGCCGGCGGCGAGGTGCGGCGGTGACCCAGCGATTCCTCCTTCTGTCTCTCCTCTTTGGCCCCCCACGCTTTGTACTGCGTGATCCTGGCTCGTGCACTTGTGCGGCAGCATCGACGCGCGCCACCTGTTCGACGGAATGCCGCCGCCGCAAGAGGGCAAGAGAGCCTTCGTGGACAGCGGCGGAGACATCATCGGCACCCTTCAGGACGATCTCCTGCAGCACGTCCTCTCCTTCCTACCGGCGCAGCAAGCCGTGCGGACCTGCGTGCTCGCCCGACGCTGGCGCGATCTCTGGAAGACCGCCACTGGCCTGCGCATCGCCGGCGGCTACGAGGTGGAGCTGACGCCCGTCCATGAGCTCCGCGAGTTTGTCAGCCACCTTCTCCTCCTCCGTGCACGAGCGCCCATCGACACGTGCGAGTTCAGGTTCGATGTGGTCTCCGACGACGACGTGCCCCGTGTGAACCTCTGGATCCGGCACGTTATACTGTGCCAAGTCAGGCTGCTCCGGCTCGCTATCTCTCGGGAGAGCCATGACTTGGGTCTTTACTTCTATGTAGACAGCCTGCCTCTTGTCTCTCGGAATTTGAGGAGTCTAGAGCTTATTGATACAGGGTTAAATGACATCTTTCTTGATTTTGCTTCCTGTCCGGCACTGGAAGACCTAGTGATTTACAATGGCAGCTTCGTCCACGTCAGGAAGATCTCTTCGAAGTCTCTAAAACGCCTGGCCATCATCGATAGCAGCTTCAATCAGCATATCCGTACTCGTATTTATGTTCCCAGTCTCATCTCGCTACGGCTAGAGGACAACTGGGACAGGACTCCTGTGCTTGAGAGCATGCCGTTGTTGATGGCTGCATTTGTCAGATTTATCAAAGAATCTGTTGACAGATGTTTTTATTCTGACGCTTGGGATTGTCAGAATGAGTCCTGTCAAGGTTGTTACGATCTACAAGGTGTTAATTCTGATGAATGCGTTATTCTTAAAGGTTTATCAGAAGCTGAGAATTTGACATTGATAGATGAACATGACACGGTATGTTTTAACTCCATTTATTTTTTGCCGGCCTTTTATATCTGTTGCAATATCTATAAGACTGTAACCATCATTTAACAGTTATAAATGATGCTCAGGCAGCCTTTTTTTGCATGTACTGCTACCAGCTGGACTATTTAAAATTATCAGTTCATCACATTCATGTTCCCCATGCTTATAAAATCACAGTCTTTGCAGTGAGGATTAATTTTTTTCTTTTTGGTTTGCAATTTCCGCAGTTTATTTTCAGAAGAGATTTGAAATGGTGCCCTACATTTAGGAAGTTAAAGATTTTGTTACTCAATGAATACTGGTGTGTGCCTACCGACTTCCACGCACTAGCTTGTATTCTTGAACACTCACCAATTCTGGAGATTCTCACTCTTCATTTCTTTTCCAAGGTACAATTTGTCAAAATGGGAAATCTTGTATTGTAAAACTATATTATCCGTTAGCTGATTGATTTTGATGCAATGCTTTATCCTACAGGGACCTAAACACGAAGTAGAAATAAAAGGAATTTACAATGCAGTGGAGAGATCAGCTGCGATATCAGAACACCTTAAGACAGTCGAAGTCAAATGTAACTCGGTAGATGCGGAGGTTCTCAAAATTTTGAAGTTCCTTGGTACACTTAACATATGTAAGCCTGCCAACACTCTCCATGCTTTCTATATATCTGCAGTTTTCCTTCATATGCGGGAATGAAAGAAAGCAACAAAGAAACTTAGTTCAGTAGAAAAAGTGAAGGTTATACCAAATCTGTTGAGTAATGAAAACCCTGCACTGCATTTGGTGGGTGAAAAGCAAATGACTTGTTGAAATCCATTTTGTTTGGAAATATTAACTACAACGGTGTTTCGATTGAAATGCACTACATAAAAAGTAACATGACATGTTGAGTTTGTTAAATAGTTCTTACTTTTTGTGACTTGTTGACTAATTATTAACAGCAACGCAAACGTCTGAATGAGTAGCTCCGAGGAGAGTACACAGGATTATCTTGCTGAGTAGCTTTAACACAAATGTATATGTTTATACTTCTAGTTATAATTAAGCAGTAACCACAATATGTTGGGTTGTTGAAAAAATATGTTGTTCCTGGTAAAAAAAAAGTTGGGTTGTTGAATAATTCCATGCAATATTTGAATATTGCTACTCTTTTTAACATTATTATTTAGGATTCATTAGGTGGGGGAAGTTAAATGCCCTTTACATATTTGAAGTGATGCAAAAGGTTGCACGTTATCCTCTGTCCTTTTCTTCTCTTTTTGGAGGGCATTTTCTCCTTTTTGTTCTTAAATCCACTGTTCATTATTCGGGGGTCTTTAGTATATATATGTACTATGTACCCCATTGTATAATATCTGCCATGGTTTTCCCCCTCAATTCAGTTCCACTTATGACATTTTGATACCTGATCTTTGTTGCGGTCTTCTTAGAAAGCAGTAGTACTGCATGTTCAATCATTTGCATGAAATTTTCTTCTCTCTACTGACTGCACACTTATATAAATATCCGAAGTTTCTTCAAGTGTGAAAGCAGCCAATACTGCCATTTCCTATTCCAATTGTATTTGTTTACTTGCTGACTCCCGTTTCCATGTATGGTGTATAATTGAGCATCTTATTCTTCATAATTAGACAGATTGCTGAAATTCTTGCCATGAGTATTTATAGTTTAAGTGATGGGATGCCGTTGCTAGAAAGCTATCAGGATTTCAACTACTCCATGTTGATCCAACATCTCTGCAAAATTTTGAGTATAATTAGATTATTCTGCAGTTTGGTCAAGGAAAATGTGCATTTATTGCCTGAAGACCCTTGTTCCAAGTTTCCTTATTAGAGCCAAACTTGTTGCCCAGATGACACCTGTGGAAACTTATCATAATTTTCTTATATGTACAGGTTTCGAGGAAGAGAAGACCTTGGTTGAAGACAGATGGCCTATTTCATCTTAATTATTAACAAAAGAACATTGTTTGCAGCAGCGAATAGGCTGCTATCTTTTCTCTGTCGGGTGTCATGTTGGTTCGACTCAGTGAAGCATCGTAGACTAAGTACTGAGACTTTCAGAGTATCTAGCTGGACTAGGTTGACTCCTTGTTATGTTGTCTTTCTTGCTGTCTTGGTCATGTACCGTGTTTTGCATCGGCCTTGATTGAACTGATTTATCATGTTAAAGATGTATGTTTGCTTCTGTTACCGTGATAATGTGTCAAGAACTAGTGCCATATCTCATAGTTGTTAATGCCTTGATTTTTCGTGTGGCTGTATTTTTATTCATGTAATGGAATTTTTTTTTGGGTCATTATACATTTTTGGTAATTTTCAAGTTGGATTCTATTACATGGCAACCGAGGAACTAGGTAAACATAAGAAGAAAAAAAAACTGGCCAGCTGTGTGGGCTACTGATCTGAACATTCAAAACTCAAGTGATCTGAAACATTTTCTGATGTGGCTTGCGTTTGTCGTAGTTTGATTAAAATGAAACGAAACATACATGGTTATGAACTTATGTATGATGTGCTAAGTATATATATCCGAGCTGATCTTGAATTGCTGGACCGCCATAGCAAGCAGACACACACATATTCATGTGCAGCGACGAGCTTCTGTTTCTAAAACAAAACTAGACCAACAGGGACCAGCCCGTGTGTCATCTGTTGTTGTACACTTAGGAGCTCTACCATTTCGCCTAGCAGCTCTAGCTCAGGTTAAGAATATTTCACGTTTATAAGTGCTAATATTCATACTACCCCGAGGTCTTAATTTAATGCCTTTGAGTAAGCGGTGTTCTTTTGGGGTGCTCCGTAGCCTTCCTTGCACCAGTTCGCTATATTGATTGGAGACATGGTTGCCAACAGTTGGAAATATGCCATATGGACAATCATAGTTCATTGTATTTTGTGATTTATTAAACGTTCCTTGTGTAATATCATTTGTGCCGTGTAGCAAGTACGTACACTTACTTGTCTATGGGACTTCGAACTACACTTGAATGATTGGTTCGGAGTATCTCTAGTTAAACTCGGAATTCATGTGAACACATGAATAATTGACTGGCATATGTGTCGGATGTGGTTGACGACCATATCTCATACGACATCGACGTAGGGATATCAAACCTGATCACATATTAGGGAACATAGGGTTGGACCAACCTAACTTGAGAGACTACGAAACTGTTGGATTTACTTGTTATCGGCACCAACTCTGATACCATATTAAGTTTCCTGCACCAACTAGTATAAATAAAAGTCTAAAATTACATAGAAGGTTGGGCAATCCACATATATTTCGACAATGAGAACCTCAAGTCTAAGGACATATCATAAACATGTCATGAGACCTCACTACAGGAATGAGCTTCTATGCCGACGGCCACACCCTATGCCGACGGCTTTTTATCGGGGCCGTCGGCATAGGCTCCGACGAGGCCTGCCCGTCGACACGGCCGTCGGCGTAGGTTCTGCCGTCGGCACAGGGGCTATGCCGCCGTCGGCATAGCTTTGATTTTTTTCTGTTTTCAGTTTAATATGAAATAATTCATATCTTTAAATCTATAAATCGAAATTTAACAAATAAAGTGTCTAAATAGATTAGAAAAATGAGAGGAATCCAAATATGACATCCATATCATCTTTTTGATCATGTATATGACTTTTTGCAACATATTTGTGGTACTTGCTTAATAAAAAAATCACTTTTGGCACTTAAAAAATAGAAAATGATATTTATAATAATATTATAAAAATTGTTTTTGGCAACAATGTTTGTCGTACAAAGACGCACCTATGTGTAAAAAATGGACACTTTATCACAAATCATGGCACGGGTCCATTTTGACCATTTTTTTCAAAAAATAAAAGAAAGTGGAAAAATACTCAAAAAGTGAAATCATTTGGCATGAACTCCTTTTATGTGTACTAGTTGCTAGGAAAAATCATAAACCTGAGTTTTGACAAAGTTACCAAAAAACTTCTTCACAAAAAGGTCAATCTAAACATGTGTAAGTTTCGAGTCAAATGACGTAGATATGATCATCCTCGTGCCATAGTTTGTGATAATGTGTCCATATTTGACACATAGGTGTGTCTTGTTATGACAAACAATGTTGTAGAACTAATTTTTTTCAAATTACGTATATAAATATCATTTTTCATTTTTTAATTGTCAAAAATGACATTTTTTGTGAAGCAAGTACGACAAATATGGTGCAAAATGGCACATATACAATTTTCACACAAAGTAGGCCATATTTTATTGATAATCCAAAAATATTAGTAATTTTCTCGGTTTCTACCTCATTTCGCCTATTTAAATGACTTTATGCCTATTTTTTGAAAGTAATTCAATTTTGAACTACAAGTGTGTGATAGTTTGCTCTGAAAATTTTACAAAAATCATTTTAAGGTACACCAGTAGTGGTTGTATCACAGAACCATCGATAGTTTTCAAAAATGAGACCCCTTTGGATGAACAGGCACGACGACTATTTTGACCGTTTTTGAATAAAATAAAAGAAAGTGAAAAATACTCAATAAATTAAATCCTTTGGCATGGACTCCTTTTATGTGTACTAGTTGCTAGGAAAAATGATAAACCTGAGTTTAGACAAAGTTACCAAAAAACTTTTTCAAAAAAGGTCAATCATCTATAAACATGTATAAGTTTCGAGTAAAATGACGTAGATATGATCATCCTCGTGCCATAGTTTGTGATAATGTGTCCATATCTGACACATAGGTGTGTCTTGTTATGACAAACAATGTTGCAGAACTAATTTTTTTCAAATTACGTTTGTAAATATCATTTTTCATTTTCTTATTGTCAAAAATGACATTTTTTGTCAAGCAAGTACGACAAATATGGTGCAAAATGGCACATATACAATTTTCACACAAAGTAGGCCATATTTTATAAATAATCCAAAAATATTTAATTTTCTCGGTTTCTACCTCATTTCGCCTATTTAATTGACTTTATGCCTATTTTTCGAAAGTAATTCAATTTTGAACTACAAGTGTGTGATAGTTTGCTCTGAAAATTTTACAAAAATCATTTTAAGGTACACCAGTAGTGGTTGTATCACAGAACCATCGATACTTTTAAAAAATGAGACCCCTTTGGATGAACAGGCACGACGACTCTTTTGACCGTTTTTTGAATAAAATAAAAGAAAGTGAAAAAATACTCAATAAATTAAAATCCTTTGGCATGGACTCCTTTTATGTGTACTAGTTGCTAGGAAAAATGATAAACCTGAGTTTTGACAAAGTTATTGAAAGAACAAACAATGCCCGGATGTCGCCTAGAGGGGGGGGGGGGGGGGAATAGGCGATTAAAACTTTTTCTAATTAGGGGCTTGATAATTGCGGAATAAAACTAGGTGTTTAAATTAACAAGCCAACAACCTAATATTCTAGGTTCACCTATGTGCACCAACAACTTATGCTAAGCAATTCAAGCAACAAGATGATAGCAAGATATGAACTTCAAGCATGAAGGCTATCACAATGTAAATTGCATAAGTAAAGCTCGGGTATAGAAATAACCGAGGCACGCGGAGACGAGGATGTATTCCCGAGTTCCTCCTTGTTAAGGGAGTACGTCTCGTTGGAGGGGTGTGAGCTCGCCACAAGAGGCCTACTCAAGATGCCACAAAGGCCTCACCCTATTCTCCGATGAACCTCACCCAAGGGATTGGTTCACCTTCCACTATCGGAATCCTTCGGGGCGGATTCCGGAGCCCTTTACAACTTCTTCTTGGGGCACACACCCACAACTCAATTGGGGGCTCCCAAACTCGTGCCGAAGCTTCACAACTCGAACACTTCGCGGCACCTCCAACCGTCTAGGGTACACAATGCACCCAAGAGGCAACAAGCTCTTGGGAACACAATGCACCCAAGAGTAACAAGCTCTTCAACGTCGATCTTCACGTATCACCGTGGAGGGAGCAACCCTATGCAACAAATGCAAAAGGCAAGAGCACACAAAGTGCTCAAATCCTTCACTCCCAAATTCCAACCAAAGCAACTAATGCTATGGAGGGAATAAGAGAGGAAGAACAAAGGGGATGAACACAAAGCAACCCCAAGAACTAGATCCACTAGGTTCCCCTCACTTAGAGGAGAGATTGATTGGTGGAAATGTAGATCTAGATCTCCTCTCACTTTTCCCTAAAAAATATGCAAGATTCATTGGAGGGATTGAGAGGGGGGCAAGCTTTTCAAGGTCAACAATGGTGGGAGAGAGAGGGGAAAACGTGCTGCCTTTTATGGGGAACCATTGGGGAAGAAGGCCCCTTAAATAGGTCCCCCGAAATCTGACCGTTATGTGCAAAATCGTACCCAGCGGTACTACCTCTAGCCTGGCGGTACTACCGCTGGGCGGTACTACCTCTGCGCCAGCGGTACTACCTCTGGGACCCTTTTTGACTGAAAATGATGATTCCAGCGGTAGAACGTGGCTGCTACCGCCGGGGTACAGGGGGGGATACCAGTACGCAAAAAGGGCGCACCGGTACCACCAGCGGTACCACCAACGGTACCGGGCGCTGTGCAGCAGCAGTTCCGCTCCAGGTGTAGCGGTACTACCGCTGCCGCAGCGGTACTACCGCCGGACAAAAAAACTGCAGTCCGGACTCCGTTTTCGATGATCTTGGGCTCGTTGGAATCGCAACGAAAAGTTCTACAAGATCATGCAGAGAAACATCATAGTCCATCAAGGGAGGATAAAACCAAATGGGGAAAGGTAAAACCTCTCTATAAAAGAACAACCGGTAAATCCTCCAACATCACAAATGCAATAAGATGTTCATCAAGACTCCGTTTTCTATGATCTTGGGCTTGTTTCGAAGATAATCACAAGCCCTACAAGATCATGCATATACACATCATAGTCTATCATGTGAGCAGGAAAACATAAGGAGAGAGTTTGACCTCTCGTAGAAGAGATAAACCGGTAAAACCTCCGATATCAAAAACGCAAGAAGATATTCATGAGATCCGTTTTTGATGAACTAGAGCTTGGTATGGAGATGAACACAAACTCTAAATTCTCACAAGGATAAAAGCCAAATAAGAACCAACAAAGATGATTGCATGGATGCAAAGGTTTGAGCTCTCCACGAACGATACGATCACGATACTCGGTCGAGAGCCCCTCTTGATAGTACGGCTATCTATCCTATAATCCGGTCTCTCACTAAACATCATGAGACCGGTAAAATAAAAACCCTATCAAGATCATACCTTTGCCTTGCGCTTAAACCACTTGACGATCTTCATCTCCTCAAGGCAAACCACCTTTCTTGATTGCGCCTTGCTTGGTGAAGATTCACATGACGCTCCCCCATACACCAAGATGGGGAAAGCACTCCTTCGGTATATCTTCACTTGGACTTGATAGTTGATCAATCCGCACAAAGCCTTGATCAACACAAATCTTTTCTTCCCTTGAGCTTGACTCCAACAAATGGAGATCAAGCAAAGCACCTTGACTCCAACACATGGAGACAAGCAAGCTAATGGACACCTACAAATATAGCTCAATGCAAATATTAGTCCATAGAGATTGTCATTAATTACCAAAACCATGCATGGGATCAACCATGCACTTTCAGTTATCAAAAAACTTCTTCACAAAAAGGTCAATCATCTATAAACATGTATAAGTTTCGAGTCAAATGACGTAGATATGATCATCCTTGTGCCATAGTTTGTAATAATGTGCCCATATTTGACACATAAGTGTGTCTAGGTATGTCAAACATTACTGCCAAAAATTATTGTTTAAAATATTTTTATAAATATCATTTTTTTCATTTTTAAGTGTCAAAATGACTTTTTTATTAAGCAAGTACCAAAAATATGTTGCAAAAAGTCATATACATGATGAAAAAGATGATATGGATGACATATTTGGATTCCTCTCATTTTTTCTAATCGATTTAGACATTTTATTTGTTAAATTTCGATTTACGGATTTAAAGATATTAATTATTCCATATTAAGTAAAAGGAGAAAATAAAGTAAAATAAATTTTATTGTTATTTATTCAAAAAATATTATTATATAATCATTGTTACTTATTCAAATAAAATTTAAAAATTTAAATAATAAAAAGTATAACATCATGATCCATGGGTTAATATGGTTGATAGGATACTAATATCAGTAAGTTCTAACATCTCATCTGGAAGCTAATTTGGAAGGAACTCAAAAGTTAAGCGTGCTTGGGCTGGAGCAATCTGAGGATGGGTGACTGAACGGGAAGTTTGACTAAGGTAAGTACTTTGACCTGAGATTGAGATTAAGTGTGTGGCTAAGTGGGAAATTCGAAATTTGAAAAAAAAAGTTGGAAAATTCGAAATTTGAAAAAAAAACTTGGAACAAATAATTTGAAAAAAAGTTGAAAAAAAATAATTTTTATTTTTAAATTTTTTTTTGGGAAAAATAATTTTGGAAAACAAAATGCTGACGGAATCTACGCCGACGGCTTTGCCGTCGGCATAGCCTACGCCGACGGCAAAAGGCCCTATGCCTACGAGGCAATACGCCGACGGCCGCCGTCGGCACAAGCTATGCCGACGGTAAATTTGCCTGTGCCGACGGCAAAAGGCCGTCGGCATAGCCGTCCATTCCTCTAGTGGCTTTCCTAATTTGGATTAAAAAAAGGTTGCCCTTTTTCTATCAATTTTAGGCCTCATCGAGACATTAAGTCAGTGGAGGTGTTTGAAGTATATGTGGATTGCCCAACCTTCTCCATAAGTCAAATTTTCCGTTCTACTCCTTGATGCACAGAACTTAATAGTCGTGCGTACTCTAGATATGTAGTATTTACCTATTTAGAGGTTGCCAAACGCTACTTGACTGGACAATCATAAATGTTGATTTCTTATTTGCCATGAAACATGTTGTTGGGCATAGAAATCAACTAGACATTTCCCCGCGCGTTGCAGCAGAATGTTTGGTGAAAGAATTTCGAAAAATCTGTCAATTTTTGTGTGGTTTGCATCATCTAGGTATATACATTGGCAGGTATCTATATATAAAATGATTATCTTTTTTAATAAAAAAGCTACTCAAGGAATGCAATGGAAATATTCCCCCAAATTACAAGAAAAGCTAAATCATTTTCATGGAAAACAGCTAATGTTTCGTTTATAAATCTTGATCCATAATGCTAAATACAAAAAAAATGCATCTTTAAAATATTAAGAATGTTTTTAGTAATTCAAATGAATTTTCATGAAGCAATGAAACCATATGTACTGAAAAGCCTAACACGAACAAAATTTACATAGAAGACCAAAAGTACTGCTCACGATACAGTCTACACATCAATGTGTACAAAATTACTTTTGGTCAATATGTCATTGACCAAAAGTAATGATGTCACATGTGCATGCTTTACAGTTTACCTTGCAAGTGTCGTGATGTTGCATAAATATTTCTGTATCTATATGCATGTCGGACCTTGCGCGGTTGATTTTATTTTGTTCCTAGGTGAGAGTTGGCTCTCTTTTACTAATGTAGTAGTTTTGTACTTCAAAGAAACGGGAATGCTTTGATTGTGCTCTATAGGGCATTGCGATCTCTTTTCATAGAATGTTGTCATTTATATCTTGCTGAATGTACAAAACTAATGGCCAGTTAATTCTCTCACGCATCAATTTACAAATTCAGGATTTTATTTCACATGGGGCTTGGCTGCAGACCAAGTTGGAGAAAGGGTTTCTCCAGGATCCATCCACCACAGCTGAATACGATGGTGTTGTGCTCTGCCTCCCTCTACCTTCACGCAGGAGGACGAGGACATCTGAGCTGAGGTGAGATGTTGCTGAGGTACAGCCGTACTGCCTTACATTTATGTGTTACTCTCTTTTTCTCACAAATTATTTTCCCAGGTCGTTTAGATACAATAGTTGAAGACTTAGAACCAACTCATGTGCTTCCAGGTCTGCTAACTGACAAAAGGTACCCTTTGGTAATTTCCTTTTCATTCGAAGGATTTTTTCTGATTCATGCTCATGTGGAAGTTCTCAGATGAGGTGCCCTATTGCTAAATATTTTGTATGCTGGATTTAAAATGTGCTGAACATGGTTACGTATGCTCTCACTTGAAAAAAACATTAATCATAATTGGGTCATATGGAGCCAGATAGAATAATGTTCTTAATCATATCCTGTTTTTTCCTGTCATTGTTAACCATTTGCTGACTATAGTTTGATGCTTATTTAATGCCCCCAGTTTGGTTCTATCTCAAACTGCTAAAACTTACATATCGATTTCATCTAGATTTGGTTGTTATTGGCATTAGATGGTGTGCATTGAATATGAGAATAGAGGCAAGTAACACAACGAAGTGCATCCTATTGTGTTTTCATCAGTCATGAGTGCTTATGTTGGATCTTTTTGCAGCTTTGCAATAATCAGTTATATCATTGTCGTTTAGTTGTATGAATAAGGAGACGGGCCAGTAAGAATTGGAACTGACATTTTAATTTTATGGTCCCATATTGAGCATTGTTTGCGGCAATGCAATTAATGATGCATCGAGACTATTATGATATTTGTCTAATATCTTGCCAGTGTCATTTTGTGCCGAGTTCCCAAATACACAAATTGCAAATGTAGCAACTATTTATTTTCTTCTGATAGTATAGTTGATATACGAGCATCAAAGGTTCAACTTTTGTGTTGTTTATTGTCAGGCACATTATGATAATTTGCAGTGCTATGCAAGTTTAGTCGAAATGAGAATGATAATTTGTAGTTGAATGGTCCTGCTATGCAAGTTTTGTAAAAATGAGCATGTTTGTCATACTAATTGATCTCCAGGAGGTTTTATCAAGAGCTTCGTGCACAAGTTCATGATTGTTTGACTCAGTTTTGGCAAATGAAGCAAATGAACTTTTCATGTATTTTTGTCTGTAGCAAAGTATATTGACTCAAGGCAAAGGACAATAAATATTCTGAAGGCCATGTTGTTTTTATTCTAATATGTGAATGCCTAATGAGTTAAAACGGTACTGCAAGGAATCTATTGTGGCTTATTAACATCTGTGAAACAGTGGAGATGTTGGTTTGTCCTTTACCATATCACCATCATTAATCCATGAGTGTAGTAAGTTATGTGTTTCATGCTTATATGTTCCTTATGTGTACTTGACAAGCCAAGAAATATGCTAGAAAGGGCCAGACCGTTTAAACTTGCCTGACGCATGGTTCGAGAGAATGAAAGTTATGAAGCTTCTCTTCCCATGTGTGTTATGTCTTCTATGTTTGTCCTATGAATCTGATTGATCGTATGCAAAGCGGCATCTGGTGATGTAGATGTAGAATTGTAGATAATTCTGCTCGGAAGATTTCATGATCATTTCTACCACGAGTGCGTTGTTTGTGGCCTAAGTTCTGCCACAAGTACGTTGTTTGCGCCCATGAAATCGGGTAAGGCCCATGATAGTAAGAGGTCCATTTGGATCAAATAGATCACCTGTTTAAACCTGCAAGAACAATTTTTGCTTCCAACAAAAATGAAAAACTCTTGGTTGCTTTGAAGCTTTTTAAGAAGGGCTTCATAATACACATGCAAAATTATTTCAGTTTGTGCATATAATAGCACATTTGGTTTTAGATAGACTAAAACTATCTAAATGGTTTTATCTATATCTAAATTACGTGCTTTTGCCATTCATTACTGCTGCTGACTTGCTTTATTTTGTTTATAGTCTTTGGAAAACATGGTTGTGGTTATTCTTGTTTTGGTCATTCTTCCTTATCTGCGCTTCCCTTGCTTAAGATTAGGTGATCCAGTGTTGTTTGGGCAAAATTTCCAGAGCAGTTTTCTTTAGAGCAAATACTTTCCTGTTTCCCCCCTTGCTTTCTATTTTAGGAGCTTTTCCTTGGGTAGAGGTTTCTTAGATTAGATCATGGTTTTCTTTGGTTCTCGTTCGTTTTGCTGCTTTTATTTTAGCCGTTGGGTTGGGATTTCTTTTTTTTGGAATGGTGTATGGATGGTTGAAGCACATCTAGAATCAAATGTTATATATGCTGCCTACCCAATATCATTCTTTTTTTGGAATGGTGTATGGAAAAGCCGACTTTCCAGTTGTCTTGTTTTTGAGTAATCTTTGACACGTCATAATTTATAGTAGCATATATACTGCACCAAAGGGACACGGGCTCTAACCATGCTTAATCGACAATAAAATTGCTACGTTAGATGGGCACATATTTTACTTGTTTTTTTTTCTTTACCAATTGTACACTAATTGGTTAGTACTGATTGGATTATTTCTACACACAGCTGTTCGGAACATAATGAATCAGTAGTCTTCCATTCGAACGAAAACTGAGATACATCACTTTTGCATCAATTTCTCAGGTCCACTCATTTCTGCCTGTTTGTTTTGATTGTAGCCAATGCCCGCTTCTACTGAATTTGCAGAATCAGTTAATAGGACAATGCTGGAAAAGGAGGATTGTGTTTTCTGAATATTGAGATTTTTTCAGTTTTGAGAAATGGTAAATACTATATCTTGAAATGGTATTCTTTTGAGTTTAATTCTAATTATTTCCATAACCTCTTTTTTCCTTCATATTGTGGATTACGCATATAAAATTAAATAACAGTCCTTTTTAAAATTTTATTTTTAGCAATGTCGCCAGAGCTATGATGTGACTATGGAGACATAATAACTAAGAATTATTCATTTTTGATAAATGACTTTGTTTCTGTTGCTACTTGTTTCATTTCCTTTAGTTTCCTTGTTAAATAGGTACGTATTATGTTTAGCCACCTGTTGTTAATGTAGGTACATATTTCTTGACCCAGTTAAGACTTTAAATTAATGGTTGCTGCTTGCAAATAATTTAAAGGTTTATTAGCTTTACATTGCCAAGATTTTTACTGCTCTTTGTACTGTGAAGCAGAAGTGCACTGATGGACAGCTCTTAGCATCATCTGATTCTACTCCTGTTTGTGATATCAAGCAGAAATGCGTTGATGAACAACTCTTCACTCCATCTGGTTCTACTCAACTATTGGCTCCATCTGGTTCTACTCCTCTTTATGCCGTGAACCAGAAGTGCACTGATGAACACTGTTGGATCCACTTGATTCTACCCAGGTACCACAAAATGTTGTCAAGAAGGTTAGCTAAGCTTTAAACTCTAGCTAAAATTTAGTTACTTCAGCATTGCTCTCTTTACTGATACATATTATACCTCAAGTTGATATTGTCCCTACCAAAACTGAATCAGGGAACATTGACTGGGAAACCTTTTGTTTCTTTGACAGAGATGGGCTTTGCTTTTGCAACAAACTGGGGACATCTTCGTAGGCGAAAGAGTATGTCTCTCGATACCATTACATGGCTTTTTTGGTTTGTTTTTCATCGCTGCTTCCCCATATGTTATTTTTACTCCATCAGTCTGTGGAGCTCAGCAATAGCAAGACACCAAGTCCCAGGTGGGCCACTTCTATTAAATTAACATACTGTACTAGATGTTTCTTACATCTGTTCCAGCAGATATATGTGAAAGGTGTATGTGTGTTATGTTTGGTATTTGGTGTCTGTGTGTTATGTTTAGTATTTGTGAATCTTGCTTGTATACTCGCGCTTTGTGGTGATTGTTGCGTTATGTTTAATGCTTTATTGTTGTGCAATAAAATGTCCTCCATGTTCTTATAAAGTATAGAAAACAATGTGGCGTGTGTTATGTGTGAAATGCCTCGTGCTCCTACCTACCTTGTCATCGCTTTTGCTCCATGACATGCGAATCAATGATGCAAATTAACAAACTCTGAGTTGCTCTCATGTGAATCCACCATATTTGGAGTCTACCTGTTAAAGTCACTGAATCTCAATCGGGGACAACAACCTAAACAAAGTACATGACAATAAGGGCAAACGACTGTAAAAAAGGGCGTTGGTGGAAGAATCCCGATAGTGGGCACAAAGAGAGGAGCCGCCAAACCCTAATGAACAACCTTCGTAGTTTCGAGAGACATCGATGGTAGCGGCATAAGAGTAGCATATAAATCTCAAACGCGGATAACAACATAAATGCTAAACACATAAACTTATGGCAAAATTATAGTCTCGCTTCCGCATTGCGCCAGTGGCGCAACAGGACAAAGGACAACATGCCTTATAAAAAGAGGCGTTGGTGAAAAAAATCCCCACTGTGGGCACAACGAGAGGAGCCGTCGAAACCCTAACGGGCAACCTCCATAGTCCCGATTGGTATCCTACACGGACAACAATATATATGAAAATATATAAAATTTATGGCTAAAATATAGTCTTGCTTCCGGCTTTTGCGTCAGCGGCGCAACGGGTCATCTAGTATGACTATATGAGCTAGAGAGGAACATGCGTGAGGGAGACAAATGGATGGTGCATGCATAAGGCAATTAAAAGGAAAGTGGGTGCATTTCCCAGAATTAATTCCGCCTCCATCTGTTTCAGAATATAGAATATTAGAACGACAGCTTGGGAGATGGGAGGCGCTGAAGCAACGGAGTCCACTCATAACAGTCGGCTAGTTGAAGGGTAACCAGACCTGGAGCAGAAATACAAGTCGTATGGGTGGTTAAAAGGGTTGCATATATGATTGTCAGATGTCGTAGAGATTTGGGAAAGATATCACCAAGGTTGATATAGCAGTCATCTATCTCTAGCACCTCTAGTGCCTGACAGCTAGAAAGATCTAGAGGGTGTTCCTCAAACGCCAAATGACAAAGCTCTAAGACTGTCAAGTACTGGGAGATAACAGTATTGTTTGATAGGTTCATATGATACTCGCTATCAGAGTTCTGAATTAGGCATGTGCCAATGCACCGTCTCTTAACACGTTATCATAAGAGTAATTAAAACTTAAGATACAAGTAGTACAATTTAAGATACAAGTAGTATAATGTATTGTTTCTTATGACTTGTATCTACATTTAATGATTTTTGGCTCATGCATGCATATGATTGGGTTAAAACCTTTTTTTGCCTATGGCCACATGCAAGGCTTGTATGTTAGGTAAGCTACAAACACACTCTCTTTATTCATTAACTAGTATGCCATGTCACCAAAATACCTATAAAACAGTGCTAAGAAACTTGCATTGGCATAGGCCTTAGAAGCACCGACACTTTGCAGGAGATAGCATACCGAACCCACGATTCAACATCTTGCTGTACCTCAGATTGGTCACCCGAATAGGGATATATCACACATAAATAAAGAGGGGCCGTCCTATCACGGAACTCAAGGAGCTTGTTAACAAAGGAGCGCAGGGATGGCATGGTCTTCCAGAGGTTGCGCCAGCGCCGACCGAGCACGGACGCCCTCACGGCATCTCGCGAGGGCAGGAACGACACCAAGCGATGGAGCAGGTCTCGTCCTCGAAGGGGTCCTTGTCGTCACCAACGACCATTTTCTTGATACAATCGTCGCTGAGCCTGTCAGCCATTCCGTCGAACAGGTTTGCTGCGGTGATGGAGATAGGATGAGCAAGGTCATGATGAACCATAGATTGAACCAGAACCCAAGATCTGTAACGCGTAACCTCACGTACCTCCAGTCGCCGCACAGAAGGCCCGAATGCTCGCTCCAGTTCCTCCGATCGCGAAGTTGCACCGTGGCCAAGTGGATTTCTCTCTGAAGTATGCTCGGTCACTTCTCCGATCACGAAGACGAAGGGAGCCCTTCCCTAAGCCATCTTGGTTCTCAGTTTGTGGGGGAAAGGAAGGCAACAGAGAATGAGTTTAAGTAACCGCGGCACAGCCACCGGATCGTCTCCCCATCGATCGCTCTGCATGCATATCCTCCATTAAGACGTTGCCTCGAGTAACAGAGTAAGGCGGGATCGGAAGACGAGACGAGCAGAGCAAAGGAACGCAACAGCTTTCACACGGGCACACTGGTAGTGGTAATGACTATATCTTGAAAATTCCAGCCTGACTTGTCTCAACAGTCAACAAAATGTTGCAAACACCTCGCGAAGGATGGCTTGTGAACGTGGCAACATTTTGGACATAGAGGATCAACACTGAGCTGATGGTTTGCAAGCTGCTAGCTACCACTTGCACGTGTTGGAGATAGATGAGAATGGACAAATAATAATGACCCTGATGTTTTGCTTCCAAATTATGAGAAGAAAGTTGGAAGGAGGACGACGTCGACGCGGTGGCTCTGCTTCGGCGTGGACGTCGTGGCCACAACACTGGGCGTGACGGCTCTGCTTCGGGAGGAGGACGACGTGGACGCGGTGGGCAAGTCCACGTGCCAGATCTGTGGCATCTACGACCACGACGCGCTCCGGTGCTACTTGCGGTTCGACTATGCAATCCAGCCCGAATCCTCCAACCGATTTGCCAACTACACCAACTCCAGCGACATTGGGTATATCAGCAATCCGAACTCGTATATCGACTCAGGTGCCACCGACCACATGACGAACGACATCGAGCGCCTCCACACCCACGAGACCTACAGAGGCAACGAACAGATCGAAGTTGCCAACGGTACGCATATACCTATTTTCCATATTGGTGAATCTCATTTATCTAGTTCTGTTCGTCCTTTACGCCTGTCCAATGTCCTCCATACTCCTCATATTAGCAAAAATTTGTTGTCCGCCAATAAACTTTCTGAAGATAATAACTGCTTTGTTGAACTTCATCCCCGATCTTTTTCTGTTAAGGATCGCACCACGAGGGCAATGCTGCTTCAAGGTAGAGGTCACGGCGGCTTGTACCCAGTTCCTCCCACCTATCCTCGCCAAGCTCCACGTCATCCACAAGCACATCTGATCTCGCCGTCCAAGGAACTGTGGCACCGCCGGCTCGGACATCCTGCAACACCTATTGTTCAAGCTATTCTTCAGTCAAATAAATTAGCTTCCACCCAAAATAATGGAGTGCCACATGTTTTTGTGATGCATGTCAGCAGGCCAAACTCCACCAGTTGCCATTTGTAACATCTTGTTCTGTTTCTGTTTCTCCTTTAGAACTTGTCCATACGGATGTATGGGGTTCAGCAATTAAATCAGCTGGCGGGTTCAGTTATTATGTTAGCTTTCTCGATGATTTTAGTAAATTCATATGGGTGTACTTGTTGAAACATAAATCTGATGTGGAACATGTGTTTTATCAATTTCAAAAACAAGTTGAACTCTCTCTTGGCACTAAAATTCTCTCTGTCCAATCGGACTGGGGAGGGGACTATCAGAAACTTCATACTTATTTCAATAACACCGGCATCACACATCGCATATCTTGCCCTCACACCCATCAACAAAATGGGGCTATAGAGCGTATACACTGCCATCTCATCGAAACAGCATTAGCACTCCTTCACAATCCTCTGCTCCACTTCGGTTTTGGGATAATGCCGTCCTTACAGCTTGCTATTTGGTTAATCGCATGCCGAGTCGTGTTATTCAGAACTCAACTCCAGTAACCAAACTCTTTGAAAAGAATGTTGATTACGTCTTCCTTCGTGTCTTCGGATGCGCATGTTGGCCCAATCTCAGGCCGTACAACAACCGCAAACTCAGTTTTTGCTCAAAGATGTGTGTGTTCTTAGGATACAGTTCCAATCATATGGGCTTCCGCTGTTTGGATCGCTCTACCAGTCGGATTTACGTGTCGTGCGATGTCGTGTTCGACGAACACGTATTCCCTTTCTCCACCGACTCCCCGCCATCTTCTCCACTTACCGAAGAAGCCATACTCCTTCCTGAACCAGATACAGACGAACCTTTATGCAATGATATGGCAGATGCTACTGACAGGCTTGTTTCTCCCTCTCTTGCAGGTACATCACCACTTCATCATGCTGTCCCACTTGCACCCTCTCATGTCGATCATGTGGAGGCAGAAGGGCACGTCGATCACGCAGAGCATGCAGTCCATGATGGGCTTCCCGAGCCGGAGGCCCATGAAACGCACCCGCGTACTCCGTCACCTGTGCATCATGGGCCGGCCCACAATGATGCTCCCGGCTCTGCTGGTTCGTCTCCGACTAGCATGACTCCGTCGTCGGCACGTTATGGATCGTCGTCATCCCCTGAAGCAGCTGCACTCCCCTCTCGCCATCTCGTCAAGCCGGTTCGTCTGTTCGATGGCATCATTCACTATGATTTGAAGAAACGTGCCTTTTCTGCAGAGCCAACTTCTCATGTCGATGCTCGGCAAGTTCCTGCCTGGAAGTCGGCTATGGATGCTGAGTTTGGTGCACTCCAAGTAAATCACACCTGGCGCCTTGCTGATCCACCGCCTGGTCGTCACATCGTCGGTTGCAAGTGGGTTTTCAAGCTGAAACAGAAACCGGATGGATCAGTGGGTCGGTACAAGGCTTGCATCGTCGTTAAAGGGTTCACACAGCGTCAAGGGATTGATTATACATACACCTTTTCTCCAGTGGTTAAACCTACCACTGTTCGGCTGATTCTGTCCATCGCCGTGTCCCGGGGGTGGTCTCTTCGTCAAGTCGATGTTCAGAATGCATTCCTCCACGGCGATATTCAGGAGGAGGTGTATATGTATCAGCCTCCAGGTTATGTCGATAAAATTTTCCAAATCGTGTCTGTCGTCTTCAGAAATCCCTCTACGGGCTCAAGCAGTCACCAAGAGCCTGGTATTCGAAGCTCAACTCCAAACTTCAGTCCTTGGGTTTTGTCCCATCAAAGGCAGACACTTCGTTGTTCGAAGCAAGTGATCATCTACGTCGATGATAGTATCATCACTGAGTCATGCAAGCAAGCTGTTGACAAACTGATGAAGCAGCTACGTATGACTCCTTTGCACTAAAGGATTTGGGCAAGTTGTCATTCTTCCTTGGTATTGAGGTGATAGATACGGATAGTGGTATTGCGCTTACTCAGGTTAAGTATGCAGCAGATCTTCTTCAGAAAGTAAACATGCATAACTGCAAAGATATTTCTACACTGATGTCATCCTCGGAGAAGCTTAGCAGAACAGCCGGAACACTATTAACAGATGACTTGACCTTTGTGTACAGAAGTACAGTGGGTGAATCTTGGGCTGCAAATTCAGAGATCGTCGTCGACAGAACTGAGTGTGTATACGGATGCAGACTAGGCAGGATGCCCTGACGATCGTTGATCAACAGGTGGCTATGCCGTATTCTATGGGGCCAATCTCGTGTCATGGAGTTCGCGAAAGCAACCAACTGTCAGCCGTTCGAGTACGGAGACAGAATACAAAGCCACCTGGTTGCAATCAGTCTCACAGAACTAGGAGTGTTTCAATCCCAAGCACCAACGCTGTGGTGCGACAACCTTGGAGCAACGTTCCTCACTGCCAATCCTATGTTTCACGCTCGGGCGAAACATATAGAAATCGATTTTCACTGTACTGGCTAATTATATGTCAAAGTTGTTACTCCAAAGATTAGTGTTTTATGAAAAAATAAACCAGGTTGTGGTTTAGTACAACAAAAGCCCCAAGAATTGAAGTGCAGTGTTTTGACATCCGGGCTACATGTATCCCTATATTTTAAACATTCGAAAAAAATTGAAGTTCCAAAAAAAATCTGAAAAAATATGTACATATAGCCAACAATGAATACTACTTGTCTTCAAATTCTCAATCTGAATTACATTGTATTGTACACTACACAAAAAGAAAAAAAATGTAGATCTGGGTGTGTGTGAACAGTACACATTTAAGGTTGTCAGATTTTGACAGAATTTATCTTTCTCACGTAGCCCAGAATACAAATAATTTCTTCATTAAATTTTACACACTTGTCGGAGAAAGTATTGGCTACAACCAATTTTATTTTTAGATTTTTTTAACTTTTAAATATTGTTTACAAAATTTTCAAAATAAAAGGCTACATGTAGCTTGAGTTCCAAAAGGATTTTTCACAAGAGTCGGTGTTATATGCAATTTGCTCCGGGAGAGATGACGGGAGGGGAGATTGTGTGTGTGTGTGTGTGTGTGTGTGGGGGGGGGGGGGGGGGGGGGGGGGGCGGCGAAGAGAAAAATTCAGCCTCCAGCCCTCCACCAACCAACCACGGCTTGCCGGCCGCCGTCGCCACCATGCTCCACCTCTAGATGCACCTTCGCCCGCTGCATCGCATTGCCTCTCACTCCAACATGGCCAAGCTGCCCTCCTCTCTACACCGCCGCCTCTTCCTCTCCGCCTTCGCCTCCGCCTCCGCCTGCACCAGCACCACCCCATTCTCCACCGAAGAGTACCTCGTGGCCACATGCGGCCTCAACCGAGCCCAGGCGCTCAAGGCGACAGGAGTTCATACTTCATATCAATGGAACAGGGATAGACGCACGATCCAGGTACACAAAATGCATTAGCCTCGTGGTGCCAAGATTCAGGGACATGGAAACTCTGAATAATCAGGAATAGCAGAACATCTTATAGAGTTCTTCTGCTCGAAACTGAATATTGAAACATGGAAAGGTACAACTGATTAGAGGTGGCATTGAAGTGCGCCATTAGACCAACATACAACTCGATCTCAGGAATGATATGATACATGGGGAGGGCAGAGTAACCTGGGAAGGTTAGAGAAAACCCATGTTCTTTATATTTTGTGGCGGTCATGGCACCTCAAGAATGATATGATACATGGGGAGGGCAGAGCAACAATTGCAGATTCTATTAGTGTCTTAACTAATTATGAGAACACGCTGCTCCCAACCTGTATACTAGATGATGATACAAAAGGAAAAAGACCAATGTATGAAAATGCTTGGGAGAGGAATACCTACGACATTATACCACAGCGTCGATGGCAACCTCCTCCCGAGGGACAGGCAAAGGTGAACGTCGACGCCGGCTTCAGGGAAGGTACAGGAGAAGCTAGTGCAGGGATTGTAATCAGGGACTGCCGTGGCCTAGTGCTACTGGCAGCATACAAGACCCTTCACAATTGCAGATCTGCAGCTGAGGCAGAAGCCCTGGCTTACTTGGAAGGGCTACGTGCGGCGATGGAATGGGTGAACATGCCAATTCTACTTGCGTTGGATAATACGGACATCGCAGATGCTTTGATGAAGAACAACCCATTGAGATCACCGTGGGCAGTGATTATTGATGAAGCCAAAGGTGTAATCCAGTGTCTTCAGAATGTGCAAGTGCACAAGATAAAGAGAGAGTTGAATAGGGTAGCTCATGTTCTTGCTCAACTGGCCATGAACTCGCAAGCCTGTGTGGAGTGGAAGCTAGCTTAGTGCTCCGTCGGGAATTGTCGACTTACTGGACCAGGAATGTAACCCCTATTTTCCATCATTAATAAAGCTCTCTCTCTCTTTACGATAAAAAAAACATACAACTCGATCTCGCTATGTGGATTCTGGAAGGGAGAATCATTTCCTTGCCACTCAAAGCAGCTGAATAATAAAAAATATCTCAATTTGGTCATTTTACTGTAAACATAGAGGCTTGCTTCGGTGGCCTCCCCCTGATGTAAAAGTAAGAGGTAAGTTTCCCCGCGTGGGTTATCGATGGGTTCCGCCTGGGTTATCGATGGGTTTTGGCCCGCCCAAGCCTTCGTATACCCAGCGTATAGGTAGAATTGTACAGCGCCTCCACCTCCCGGTCCCACGTCACCTCCCGATCCCACGTCCGTTAATCGCGTGATCTACCCCGCTTTGAATCCGCGGCTCGCGATCCCAGCAGGAGGTTCATATCGCATGTCGTGGGCGATTTCGACTCAGCTCTGCGACGACCGGAACCCTAAAACCTTAGCGACGATCGGGTTCTAGATTTGGAGGCCCATAGTTGGACGGAGCCAGTACAACATCGGCCATTGGACGACTGCGACGACTCTTGGAGATCACTTCACCACCGAACTTCATCTCTCCGAGGCGGAACAAGGGCGACGATCGGGCGAGGCAGCACAAGGTCACCGGCTGATTGGGTCTATTTCCGCTAGGGTTTGAGTCGTGGGTGATCGGTTGTCCTCCTCCATTGTGTATCTGCGTCCTCCGTGGTGGTCTCCTAAGGTAATAACCATCCCCCATCTCGTTAGGTCACGTGTAGTTGATATAGCAATGGAACTAGGGATCGGTTCATGATTTGAAGTCATCTAGGTAATGGCTGAGGGGGTGGCTGAGGGTAGTTCAAGTAGGATGGAGGAAGATAACGGCTACACTGAAGATGAAGATTCTTGTTCGAGTTATGACATTGGTGATCTGACAACCGGATCCCCAAAACCTGAAGACGATGCTGACGACGGTGGTGACAATACTCATGATGCGGACAATACTGAGGGCAACGAGACCCCCGGTGATAGTGTGAGTGAAGTTTCAATTTATGTGAAGTTGTTTTGAGTGCAACGAGCAATTATACAATTTATGTAATATTGTTTTCAAATTTGTAGACGAGAATGTTGTTGATAAAGACCAGAACAATAGCGATGTATTGGTCTCGGAATTCATTACATATGTATGCCACGTGTTTTATATTTGTGTGGCATGCAATGGATTAAATTATAACTTACATTTGTTTTTGTTTTGTTCAGGTATTAGATGGCAATGAAATATGTATGATTATTATGGTGATTCGGACTTGGAGATCATTGAAGATTGTATTTATTTTTATGTCAAGCAATGAATGGCACAACTATATTCATAGTTTACATGGGTTTGTTTTTAATGCCTAGGTCACTTCTGACGCTATTTACGAGATTGAATCTAATGTGGTATCTAGCAATGATCCTGAAGATAAGCAGGATACGTACTGGAAGATAATGGATATGAGGTTTGCATTTGAAGTTACAGCTTATGTTTACTATAACAGCTATGCTAGAGATCATGGATTCCGCATTAGAAAGTGGAAGATCAAGAAGAGTAAAGGTACTATAAAAGAGATACGCGGGAGGCGGTTTGTCGGTTCCAGGGAAGGCAAACGTGACATCAATCTGCTGACTATGGAGAACCGCACGCGTAGGTTACGTCCTGAGTCTTGCTGTGAAAGGACACGGATGTCGCCTATAGGGGGGGTGAATAGGCGATTTAAAATTATTACGGTTAAGACTTGAATAAATACGGAATAAAACTAACGTTTAATTTATCAAGCCAAAACCTAAACTAGCTAGATTTACCTATGTGCACCAACAACTTATACTAAGCAATATAATCGACTAGATGATAGCAAGATATATAACTTCAAGCTTGATGACTATCACAAAGTAAGTAGCATAAGTAAGAAGCTCGAGTATACAAATACCGAGGCACTTGGAGACGATGATTTATCCCGAAGTTCACTTCCCAATGGAAGCTAGTCTCCGTTGGAGCGGCGCGGTGTTCACCAAAGTGAAACACCGAGTAGCCTTGAAATGGCACACCGTATCTCTGTTGTGCCTTACCACCGATGTGGCGAGGCACTTGTCACTATGTTGTCATTAAGGTTGACAACTAGAACCTTTACAAGGATGAAGCACACTCCACAAGTTGGAGGGTCTTCACCAAATGCACCGAGCCGCCAAGACTTGATGCTCCAAGGCCGGGGCACACACCACAACTCAATTGGTGGCTCCCGGAAATGTCTTCGTAGCTACCAAAGCTCCGAGACGAACAAGGTTGAGCCACACTCCACAACCTAATTGGAGGCTCTCAACAAATCCCGTGAGCCACAAACACTCCAAGACTTCTGTGCCCCTAGTTCCTTAGTACTACTCAGCCATGCCCACGTTCTTAACTTTTGCTCACTTTTCCCCTCTTCGTTAGCTGAAACTCTCACAAATGGACAAACTGGACGTTTGCCGTTGGTCAAGCATTGACCGTTAACTCTGACGAGTGGGGCCGATCGGCATGTGTCGCTGTTTGGACCGTTAGGCTGTGGTTCTGTGGATTCTCTTCGGCCCGTGGTTGTGTCCATTGGGCCATGGCGTGTTCACTGATTCTCTTAATTTATTTGCCGATCCAGCCTGTTATGCATGCGACGATCGTAGCTTCCGTTTCTTTTTAGGTTTACGTAGCCTACAGTGCATGCGCGCAGCGCTGACTTTACCATGCATGCATTCACGTGCGCGCCGCCACGATACAAACGCTGAAACGCGCCACCACAATGTCTCGTGCACACACAACAGCCACGCAGAGCCAGGCACGCGCACGCACGCTTGCCACCGTCTCGTCAATGAATGCATGCATGCAATGTCCACGCGCAGCAGCCAGCCAGCCATGCGTAGCGTCGCTCGATTCAAGTGTCCTCGGTACAGACTTCGGCAACAAGAGATGTGGCTAGATGTTGCGGCGAGAGACGTCGAGAGATGTGGCTAGATGTTGCGGCGAGAGACATCGAGAGCTGTGGCGGCGAGAGACGTGGCGAGATCTGGCGGCGGCTTAGGAGGACGTGTTATGATGGCCAGTTATTTGGTGGAGTAAATAGCGGTAGGTCAAACGGAGAGGCAGAGGGGCGGTGCTGGGTTTTGACGTGACAACACGATGGGACGCGGGGGTCAAACTGGACTGCACGTCACGCGTCAAGACCAGCGACGGTCCAGCGGTTAACACAGAGTAACGGGGAGGAATATTATACCCAAGCACAAGGCTTCTAGCATTGCTTCTGAAGTAGGGGAGAAGAGTATGTTGGCTATTGCTGAAAATTCAAATGAATTTGTTGAGGACATGAAGGAGTCAAAGAAAACATTGGCAACCACATTACATATATATAGAGGGGCCTGACCGACATTACACATTACATATATAAAAGTAAAAAAAGAAAAATTACATGTCATATATGGCCCTAAATATAAAGGGCGCTAAACCATAACCCTACCCGTTGGCGCCCCTTCTTCTGCGGGGCCTAAACCCTAACCCTACTCGCCGGCGGCCGCCTTCCTCCACTCCGCCGCCCTGTCCGCCATCTCGGCGTTGGACAAGGTTCGGAGATTGTCCTCCCGGAGCCGTTTCATGGCCCTGTCCCAGTGTGTCGGGACGGGGCGCCACTCCTTCATCTCCTCGGCGGCGAGTTCCTTCATCTCCTGCTTCTCCAGGAAGGCTAGGCGGCGTTCAAGGGCCTTCTCGGAGCGGGCCATCTTCTGGACGTCGTCGGGGGTGGGGTTGTGGACGAAGGGGCCCTCCGACTCGACGGGGGCTTTGCCTCGCCGGCGTCGCTGGCCACACCGACGCCTCGGAGCTTCCTTCTCCGGCGCCTCCCACCAGCCGCGCGGCTCTGGGTGGTTGTCCTCGTCGCTGAAGGGCTCGGGGCTGGAAGGGAGAGACAATGGGCTGGTCGCCATGTTGCTAGAGGGAGGAGGCTGGAGAGGGATGAGAAGAATGGGGCGGGAGGGAGGAGGAGGCAATGAGGCACTATTTAAAGATGCGAATTAATTGGGTGGGTGGATGAATTAAGCGATGGGCGCAGCGCAACTGTGTGAAAGACATGCATTGAAAGCGTACGTAGGATTAATTAGGCTTCGTAGTACGTGCGACGTGACCCTGCATGCGTGGATTAACGCAGAGGTGAAAGGAAGTGCAAAGTCTCACGCAATAGCCTGCAGTGGCAGTGGCCCAGTGGTTGGGTGTGGTTTTGGTGTTCCAACGACCCGAGTTCGATCCCTGTTGACTAGTTGAGTTTTGCGGTTTTGGTCTTTTTTCCCCTTTTTTATCACCAAAAAAATAGAAATAAATATGGAACATATTCATAATAGGCCAATCACATTGCAGAAACCAGCATCTCGTGGATCGCCTCGCCAAACCTTGTAGAAGACCATTTCTGACGGTTGTAGTGTGGCGCTCTGGTTTGGAGATGGTCAACAGGGTTTCAAAGAGGTTTGACCATGAGTGAAATGAGCTAGGGTATGACCCTTGACATAGCAAAAATTGTCGGAATGAGGCCAAACTTGGCACACTGCTGTATCTTGGTTGTAGAATAGTGTTGGGTACGGGGTTTAGGGTTTTTGTTGAATAAAAAACACATTTTCCATTTTTTAGTGTCAAAACAGGCTTGTTTTTGTGAAGCAGGTACCAAAACGGCTCACCGAAAGAGGAACGTCCAATGAGATGGAAAATAGTAGACCATAATATAGGTACATATAACCCTGGGTTTGGACATGAAAACATACTTAGCTACTGCAAATTCACAATACAAGATCCTGCCGATTTCGCTGGAAGTGGGCATGATTTGAACTACGAGCACCGCATAGTTTGGTCATGATTTTTTGAAAAAATCATTTTTAGATTCAAAATATGTACTTTTTGTAGATATATTAAACGTTTTCTCTGGATCAAAGTTTTGGTTAGGTTTAGGTTTGGGTTTAGGGGTCACGGTTACAGTTTTGGGCTAGGGTTAGGCATAACTAATTCAAAAAAAATCAAAAAAATAAAAATCTTCACATGACATCCTTATATGTCACCTACAACCTAGAAAAAATTATAAACATGTGTTTTGGAAGTTTTTGTGAAAAACCCTTCTCAGAAATGAGCTTCGAGGTTCGAAGATGTATGGCTTTCGACTGAAATGAGCTAGGGTATGACCCTTGACATAGCAAAAATTGTCGGAATGAGGCCAAACTTGGCACACTGCTGTATCTTGGTTGTAGAATAGTGTTGGGTATGGGGTTTAGGGTTTTTGTTGAATAAAAAACACATTTTCCATTTTTAGTGTCAAAACAGGCTGTTTTTGTGAAGCAGGTACCAAAACGGCTCACCGAAAGAGGAACGTCCAATGAGATGGAAAATAGTAGACCATAATATAGGTACATATAACCCTGGGTTTGGACATGAAAACATACTTAGCTATTGCAAATTCACAATACAAGATCCTGCCGATTTCGTTGGAAGTGGGCATGATTTGAACTACGAGCACCGCATAGTTTGGTCATGATTTTTTGAAAAAATCATTTTTAGATTCAAAATATGTACTTTCTGTAGAGATATTAAAGGTTTTTCTCTGGATCAAAGTTTTGGTTAGGTTTAGGTTTGGGTTTAGGGGTCACGGTTACGGTTTCGGGCTAGGGTTAGGCATAACTAATTCAAAAAAAATAAAAAAAATGGAAAATCTTCACATGACATCCTTATATGTCACCTACAACCTAGAAAAAATTATAAACATGTGTTTTGGAAGTTTTTGTGAAAAACCCTTCTCAGAAATGAGCTTCGAGGTTCGAAGATGTATGGCTTTCGACTGAAATGAGCTAGGGTATGACCCTTGACATAGCAAAAATTGTCGGAATGAGGCCAAACTTGGCACACTGCTGTATCTTGGTTGTAGAATAGTGTTGGGTACGGGGTTTAGGGTTTTTGTTGAATAAAAACACATTTTCCATTTTTTTAGTGTCAAAACAGGCTGTTTTTGTGAAGCAGGTACCAAACGGCTCACCGAAAGAGTAACGTCCAATGAGATGGAAAATAGTAGACCATAATATAGGTACATATAACCCTGGTTTTGGACATGAAAACATACTTAGCTACTGCAAATTCACAATACAAGATCCTGCCGATTTCGTTGGAAGTGGGCATGATTTGAACTACGAGCACCGCATAGTTTGGTCATGATTTTTTGAAAAAATCATTTTTAGATTAAAAATATGTACTTTCTGTAGAGATATTAAAGGTTTTTCTCTGGATCAAAGTTTTGGTTAGGTTTAGATTTGGGTTTAGGGGTCACGGTTACGGTTTCGGGTTAGGGTTAGGCATAACTAATTCAAAAAAAATCAAAAAAATGGAAAATCTTCACATGACATCCTTATATGTCACCTAGAAAAAATTATAAACATGTGTTTTGGAAGTTTTTGTGAAAAACCCTTCTCAGAAATGAGCTTCGAGGTTCGAAGATGTATGGCTTTCGACTGAAATAGCTTTCCATGGAGTGATGTTGGACCAAATGTTGGTTTTTCTCTCAACCAATCCATTACTGCATCTGCAGGTGGAGAAGTGTGCTGCTATGGGTTCTGGCAGCAGAAGCGGCAGCAGACACGTTCTGGCTTTCAGACAGATGAGGTCTGAACACCCTTCCCCTTGTCCCGTTCTCTGCGTGGCTGAAGCACATTGATACGGATTTTACCGAACTTGCTGTCAGCATTCATATTAAAAAACAATCCAAGATGCTCATCGCAAGTTAGTGGGAGAAATTTTTACTCGGTGCTGCTGAAATAGTACAGATGAACAGCATCCGCATTGATCCATGGATATTGACTACGGAGTGCATCCCGCAAATCTTTGAACGAAATGCTTGTTTCCACCACCTTCGGATAGTAAAATCCAACAAGGTTTTGTGGTTGATTAGCACATACCACACTAGTTTGCATCCTAACCGCCAGCCGGAAAGCAAGCGCAGGATCAATCCTATTGATTGAAATAAAGGGTGCGGTTAGTCCAGGAACAAATCAGCAAAATTGGGACGATTAACGCTACTAACGGTCAAATACGCGCTAATTTACGAGTTTCTCATCAATTCGAGGGGAAACGATGATTACCCAGGTGTAATCCATGAATTATCCGCTGCTGATTCGACCCAATCCTCTCCACGGTCGATGGGCCGGAGGGCGTCCTCCCCCGCCATCGCTTAGTATTCCCAGATGGGGAGGTGTGGTAGATGTGGCGGAGGCGTGGTTTTGCCGATGAAAGGAATAGGGTTAGAGGGTGGAGGACACAATGGCAGCGGAGGCAGCACGACGGCGGCGCGGCGGCGGCGGAGGGGATCGATCTGTTTCAGGTTACCGTGAGGTTCAGACAAACTGCTCTGACGTGTCACCTTGCGGCGGCCCCACTCATCAGGTACGCAACGGTCAAGAGCACCACCGTCATACACAGTCCGACTGGCCCCACTCGTCAGAGTTCCACCGTCGTACACAGTCCGACCGGCCCCACTCGTCAGAGTTAACGGTCAATGCCTTGACCAACGGCAAACGCCCAGTTTGTCCATTTGTGAGAGTTTCATCTAACGAAGAGGGGAAAAGTGAGCAAAAGTTAAGAACATGGGCATGGCTGAGTAGTGCTAAGGAACCAGGGGCACAGAAATAGNTATAAATGGCATCATTGTATTTTGTATTTCATAAACTTTTATTCATGTGCATTTATATATATTTTAGACATATTATCCTTGAAAGTCATAGTAAAAGCAATGCATTATTGATCATAAAAATCAGTTCATACTTTAGGCTCTATTTGCACTATCAAAATTTTCAAAACAAAATTATATCAATATCATAGTATTTTTAGTTTTGGGGCAAGCAATATTTAAGTTTTTCTCCTTTCTCGGTTAAAAAATAGTTTTAAAAATACCATGTTAAACAACAACATTTTTTAGAACTAAACATCTCGAAGTAGTTTAAACTGTTGTAATTTTGAAAAAAAAACACTTGTTCTCAAACACACCCTTTATTTTTTTATATAAGGAGTGTTAAATATATTATTGGATTACAGCATAATGATTACCATATACTTTACCATTTTGGGTCTTTCTCTTCTCAGGTCATGGGCAGTCGTCCTTATTTCCTGGCCTATGGTCTGGTCATGGACACTGCCAGATGAAGCGGACATGGAGAGGGCAGCGGAAAGGAGGCGTCATCTAATGGGAGCAAGATAGAGATGGGGTAACAAACAAAAAATTATAAGGAATCGTAAGTGTTGTTTTAATACACGAATCAGAATGGTGGGTCTTCAAGGCATCACGGAAGGTTGCGGCGAAGACTTGGATAATACATATGGACGAATGGATATGAACAATCTTAGGACTATGATTATTTGATGATTTGGATGTGTTGCATATATAGAAAGACTATCATAAATGATGCTGTGGGAGTTTGCTTAGATACATATTACAAGGAAAGAGCAAGTCTAATAAGGCCATATAAGCGGGCTATAAGGATTTGAATAATATATTCTTGCTTAGTTGGATGAGAGAGAAGAGGAAAGAGAAGGGAAGCGGGCTCTCATGCAAGAGCCAGCTGCAGCACGTGCTCCTAGGCAGCTTGTGAGAGTGTAAAGTGGGCCGTATATTCATGAAGTAGTACTTTTCTATAGCTAACTATTATATGTGTTGGCTATTAGTTTGGCTATAGATGACATGGCACTACCTTATAGCCAACAGCCGGCTATACTATTAACCTTGCTCAAATGTCACCGCTCATTATTTTTTACCTTCTCAACCTTGTATAGGAGTACAAAGGAAAGTAGCATCCACGCTAATCAATTGCAGTTTTATTTTCCTACTATTTTCCAAAGGAAAGCGACATGATTAATGTTAGCTATAGTTTCACGTTTACAATGCCATGTACTACGTCGAAATTGAAGTCATGTCAATGCTAGTTAATGTTAGTTTTTCTGTTTGAAAAGGAGATTCAAACTCCCGACATTTGCATAAAAAAATACACACAACCTTTATTTATTTTTAGGGTTTTCTATTTCTGTGCCCCTAGTTCCTTAGTACTACTCAGTCATGCCCACGTTCTTAACTTTTGCTCACTTTTCCCCTCTTTGTTAGCTGAAACTCTCACAAATAGACAAACTGGACGTTTGTCGTTGGTCAAGCATTGACCGTTAACTCTGACGAGTGGGGCCGATCGGCATGTGGCGATGTTTGGACCGTTAGGCTGTGGTTCTGTGGATTCTCTTCGGCCCGTGGTTGTGTCCATTGGGCCGTGGCGTGTTCACTGATTCCCTTAATTTATTTGCCGATCCAGCCTGTTATGCATGCGACGATCGTAGTTTCCGTTTCTTTTTAGGTTTACGTAGCCTTCAGTGCATGCGCGCAGCGCTGACTTTACCATGCATGCATTCACGCGCGCACCGCCATGATACAAACGCTGAAACGCGCCACCACAATGTCTCGTGCACGCACAGCAGCCACGCAGAGCCAGGCACGCGTACGCACGCTTGCTACCGTCTCGTCAATGAATGCATGCATGCAATGTCCACGCGCAGAAGCCAGCCAACCATGCGTAGCGTCGCTCGATTCAAGTGTCCTCGGTACAGACTTCGGCGGCAAGAGATGTGGCTAGATGTTGCGGCGAGAGACGTCGAGAGATGTGGCTAGATGTTGCGGCGAGAGACGTCGAGAGCTGTGGCGGCGAGAGACGTGGCGAGATCTAGCGGCGGCTTAGGAGGACGTGTTATGATGGCCAGTTATTTGGTGGAGTAAATAGCGGTAGGTCAAACGGAGAGGCAGAGGGGCGGTGCTGGGTTTTGACGTGACAACACGATGGGACGCGGGGGTCAAACTGGACTGCACGTCACGCGTCAAGACCAGCGACGGTCCAGCGGTTAACACAGAGTAACGGGGAGGAATATTATACCCAAGCACAAGGCTTCTAGCATTGCTTCTGAAGTAGGGGAGAAGAGTATGTTGGCTATTGCTGAAAATTCAAATGAATTTGTTGAGGACATGAAGGAGTCAAAGAAAACATTGGCAACCACATTACATATATATAGAGGGGCCCGACCGACATTACACATTACATATATAAAAGTAAAAAAAGAAAAATTACATGTCATATATGGCCCTAAATATAAAGGGTGCTAAACCATAACCCTACCCGTTGGCGCCCCTTCGTCTGCGGGGCCTAAACCCTAACCCTACTCGCCGCCGACCGCCTTCCTCCACTCCGCCGCCCTGTCCGCCATCTCGGCGTTGGACAAGGCCCGAAGATTGTCCTCCCGGAGCCGCTTCATGGCCCTGTCCCAGTGTGTCGGGATGGGGCGCCACTCCTTCATCTCCTCGGCGGCGAGTTCCTTCATCTCCTGCTTCTCCAGGAAGACTAGGCGGCGTTCAAGGGCCTTCTCGGAGCGGGCCATCTTCTGGACGTCGTCGGAGGTGGGGTTGTGGACGAAGGGGCCCTCCGACTTGACGGGGGCTTTGCCTCGCCGGCGTTGCTGGCCACACCGACGCCTCAGAGCTTCCTTCTCCGGCGCCTCCCACCAGCCGCGCGGCTCTGGGTGGTTGTCCTCGTCGCTGAAGGGCTCGGGGGGAGGAGAGACAATGGGCTGGTCGCCATGTTGCTAGAGGGAGGAGGCTGGAGAGGGATGAGAAGAATGGGGCGGGAGGGAGGAGGAGGAAATGAGGCACTATTTAAAGACGCTAATTAATTGGGTGGGTGGATGAATTAAGCGATGGGCGCAGCGCAACTGTGTGAAAGACATGCATTTGAAAGCGTACGTAGGATTAATTAGGCTTCGTAGTACGTGCGACGTGACCCTGCATGTGTGCATGTAGAGGTGAAAGGAAGTGCAAAGTCTCACGCAATAGCCTGCAGTGGCAGTGGCCCAGTGGTTGGGTGCGGTTTTGGTGTTCCAACGACCCGAGTTCGATCCCTGTTGACTAGTTGAGTTTTGCGGTTTTGGTCTTTTTCCCCTTTTTTATCACCAAAAAAATAGAAATAAATATGGAACATATTCATAATAGGCCAATCACATTGCAGGAACCAGCATCTCATGGATCGCCTCGCCAAACCTTGTAGAAGACCATTTCTGACGGTTATAGTGTGGCGCTCTGGTTTGGAGATGGTCAACAGTGTTTCAAAGAGGTTTGACCATGACTGAAATGAGCTAGGGTATGACCCTTGACATAGCAAAAATTGTCGGAATGAGGCCAAACTTGGCACACTGCTGTATCTTGGTTGTAGAATAGTGTTGGGTATGGGGTTTAGGGTTTTTGTTGAATAAAAAACACATTTTCCATTTTTTTAGTGTCAAAACAGGCTGTTTTTGTGAAGCAGGTACCAAAACGGCTCACCGAAAGAGGAACGTCCAATGAGATGGAAAATAGTAGACCATAATATAGGTACATATAACCCTGGGTTTGGACATGAAAACATACTTAGCTACTGCAAATTCACAATACAAGATCCTGCCGATTTCGCTGGAAGTGGGCATGATTTGAACTACGAGCACCGCATAGTTTGGTCATGATTTTTTGAAAAAATCATTTTTAGATTCAAAATATGTACTTTCTGTAGAGATATTAAAGGTTTTTCTCTGGATCAAAGTTTTGGTTAGGTTTAGGTTTGGGTTTAGGGGTCACGGTTACGGTTTCGGGCTAGGGTTAGGCATAACTAATTCAAAAAAAATCAAAAAAATGGAAAATCTTCACATGACATCCTTATATGTCACCTACAACCTAGAAAAAATTATAAACATGTGTTTTGGAAGTTTTTGTGAAAAACCCTTCTCAGAAATGAGCTTCGAGGTTCGAAGATGTATGGCTTTCGACTGAAATGAGCTAGGGTATGACCCTTGACATAGCAAAAATTGTCGGAATGAGGCCAAACTTGGCACACTGCTGTATCTTGGTTGTAGAATAGTGTTGGGTACGGGGTTTAGGGTTTTTGTTGAATAAAAAACACATTTTCCATTTTTTAGTGTCAAAACAGGCTGTTTTTGTGAAGCAGGTACCAAAACGGCTCACCGAAAGAGGAACGTCCAATGAGATGGAAAATAGTAGACCATAATATAGGTACATATAACCCTGGGTTTGGATATGAAAACATACTTAGCTACTGCAAATTCACAATACAAGATCCTGCCGATTTCGCTGGAAGTGGGCATGATTTGAACTACGAGCACCGCATAGTTTGGTCATGATTTTTTGAAAAAATCATTTTTAGATTCAAAATATGTACTTTCTGTAGAGATATTAAAGGTTTTTCTCTGGATCAAAGTTTTGGTTAGGTTTAGGTTTGGGTTTAGGGGTCACGGTTACGGTTTCGGGCTAGGGTTAGGCATAACTAATTCAAAAAAATCAAAAAATGGAAAATCTTCACATGACATCCTTATATGTCACCTACAACCTAGAAAAAATTATAAACATGTGTTTTGGAAGTTTTTGTGAAAAACCCTTCTCAGAAATGAGCTTCGAGGTTCGAAGATGTATGGCTTTCGACTGAAATGAGCTAGGGTATGACCCTTGACATAGCAAAAATTGTCGGAATGAGGCCAAACTTGGCACACTGCTGTATCTTGGTTGTAGAATAGTGTTGGGTACGGGGTTTAGGGTTTTTGTTGAATAAAAAACACATTTTCCATTTTTTTAGTGTCAAAACAGGCTGTTTTTGTGAAGCAGGTACCAAAACGGCTCACCGAAAGAGGAACGTCCAATGAGATGGAAAATAGTAGACCATAATATAGGTACATATAACCCTGGGTTTGGACATGAAAACATACTTAGCTACTCCAAATTCACAATACAAGATCCTGCCGATTTCGCTGGAAGTGGGCATGATTTGAACTACGAGCACCGCATAGTTTGGTCATGATTTTTTGAAAAAATCATTTTTAGATTCAAAATATGTACTTTCTGTAGAGATATTAAAGGTTTTTCTCTGGATCAAAGTTTTGGTTAGGTTTAGGTTTGGGTTTAGGGGTCACGGTTACGGTTTCGGGCTAGGGTTAGGCATAACTAATTCAAAAAAAATCAAAAAAATGGAAAATCTTCACATGACATCCTTATATGTCACCTACAACCTAGAAAAAATTATAAACATGTGTTTTGGAAGTTTTTGTGAAAAACCCTTCTCAGAAATGAGCTTCGAGGTTCGAAGATGTATGGCTTTCGACTGAAATAGCTTTCCATGGAGTGCTATTGGACCAAGTGTTGGTTTTTCTCTCAACCAATCCATTACTGCATCTACAGGTGGACAAGTGTGCTGCTATGGGTTCTGGCAGCAGAAGCGGCAGCAGACACGTTCTGGCTTTCAGACAGATGAGGTCTGAACACCCTTCCCTTGTCCCGTTCTCTGCGTGGCTGAAGCACATTGATACGGATTTTACCGAACTTGCTGTCAGCATTCATATTAAAAAACAATCCAAGATGCTCATCGCAAGTTAGTGGGAGAAATTTTTGCTCGGTGCTGCTGAAATAGTACAGATGAACAGCATCCGCATCGCTCCATGGATATTGACTACGGAGTGCATCGCGCAAATCTTTGAACGAAATGCTTGTTTCCACCACCTTCGGATAGTAAAATCCAACAAGGTTTTGTGGTTGATTAGCACGTACCACACTAGTTTCCATCCTAACCGCCAGCCGGAAAGCAAGCGCAGGATCAATCCTATCGATTGAAATAAAGGGTGCGGTTAGTCCAGGAACAAATCAGCAAAATTGGAACGATTAACGCTACTAACGGTCAAATACGCGCTAATTTACGAGTTTCTCATCAATTCGAGGGGAAACGATGATTACCCAGGTGTAATCCATGAATTATCCGCTGCTGATTCGACCCAATCCTCTCCACGGTCGATGGGCCGGAGGGCGTCCTCCCCCGCCATCGCTTAGTATTCCCAGATGGGGAGGTGTGGTAGATGTGGCGGAGGCGTGGTTTTGCCGATGAAAGGAATAGGGTTAGAGGGTGGAGGACACAACGGCGGCGGAGGCAGCACGACGGCGGCGCGGCGGCGGCGGAGGGGATCGATCTGTTTCAGGTTACCGTGAGGTTCAGACAAACTGCTCCGACGTGTCACCTTGCGGCGGCCCCACTCATCAGGTACGCAACGGTCAAGAGCGCCACCGTCGTACACAGTCCGACCGGCCCCACTCGTCAGAGTTCCACCGTCGTACACAGTCCGACCGGCCCCACTCGTCAGAGTTAACGGTCAATGCCTTGACCAACGGCAAACGCCCAGTTTGTCCATTTGTGAGAGTTTCATCTAACGAAGAGGGGAAAAGTGAGCAAAAGTTAAGAACGTGGGCATGGCTGAGTAGTGCTAAGGAACCAGGGGCACAGAAATAGAAAACCCTTATTTATTTATTATCCAACAAAATCTGACAATAAAATACACCGATCAAGCCAAAACCACCATTCCGGACGACATTTGTCACTACACCAAACAAGTTGATGTTGGGGTGACCATGATCGGGGCATCGCCATGACCTCACACTATGCCCCATAATTTAAAGCCTGAGGCCTTGATACGTTCAAAACGTATATATAATTTTTTATTGTTTCATGCTATTTTTATGACTTTGACACTTGTTTTTATATAAATTTATGATTTATTTGGACTAACCTATTAATAGTTGCAAAAGTGCACAATGTTCTTGTTTTACACTTTGATATGTAGGAATCCCTTGGAAATTGGCAAAAACGCAAAAGGAGACTTGTTGGAGGTGGACTCTGACTTTTCTGAAATCTGTCCCTTCCAATAGATTTCAGAGATCGTCGGTTTGATACCTGAAGACGATGTCAACTGAAGATCTCACAACGGACAAAGTTGTGGGAAATTTTCATAGCTTTAATTTAATCTCAAGAACAGTCCAATCGGATGTCCGTAGCTCCCGAAAACCCCGTTTTACTGAAAGTCAAATATCTGATTACGGGATTCCGAAAGTTGGTGACGTGATTGACACCAACTCTTACCAAACTTGAAGGATTCGACCAAGCAACGAATTTGGGACCTCATTAAGGTTGTGAGGGGTCCCTAAGAAGGTTCTAGAGGTGCCAAGAGCCTTTGGATCAAGGTGCCATCAATCGGAAGGCCGGGAAGGATTATCTCCACGTATATAAAGAGAGGAAATCCTAATTTTGGGGGCATCCACCAAAAGGCACGAATTTGCCTCCCCTTGACTCTCATCTACAAGGGGAGGGCTCCTCTACATCACCAAGAAGTCATGGAGGAAGGGGGTTAGGGGCGGCACACCCCTTGTGGCCGGCCGGCGCAGGAGGAGCCCCTGCGCCACGCCGCCGGATGCCGCACCGCTTTGCCTCTTCCTCCATGGCCGCCGCCTTCACCGCCATCTCCATCGCCAATTCCTCCTTGTCTACAGTGATTCATCCTCCCACACACCTCTGTACCTCTCTATATAAACATGGTGTTTGATGCTATAAATCATTATCCTTTGATCTATGTCATGTTTGTGTAGTTTTTTTTGTCTTATGGTTGAATTATTGAATATCTTTGGTTGATTCGAGTTGTATGTTGATATGGTACAGTCCTTTGGTGCCATTATATTTATGCGCGTATGGATCATCATCATAGGGTTTGTAGTATGTGTAAGAGAAAGGGGAAAGTACTGCCGGATTGACAGAAACCTAAGAACTCGAACCGGAATCTTACATGTATGGGATAAAGAGGACCTTAAACTTAATATTATGGTTAGGGAAACCTTAATGAATTGTTAGTACTAGATAATACTCCGCGCATTGCTGCGGAACATATTGTAAAAAAAAAAATCAACATGCAAATAAACGTACCAAAAAAGATAGAAAATAGTAAAATAAATTATCTGTAATCATGATTGTTGTCACAGAAAACAGAAATCCTTGTAATCTGTAGATCCTTCTAGGGCAACACCCATGAAATCCTATACATGCTACCTATGAACTGAAATGAAGGTTACATAAACTTGCAGAAAAAAAAGGCGAGTAAAGAATTATACTCTAAACGAACCTCATACACTTTCATCTCCCATACTTTCATCTGTAGGATATTTTCATCAGATTTTGCAGCTTTACACGGAGAAGTTGAAAACCGTGTTCAGAAAACATAGGGAACACATAGAAATATGTGGACTCATTACATTATTATACGGGTGGTCCCACACTCCCACTTCAGGAGCAAACCATGAACAAAAATAAATCAACAGAAGGGACGTGATGAGTAGGAGTCACATAATAGGAGATGATAAACACAATGTATTTTCTTGCAACCATGCTGACTTTTATCCACGTATGAGTGTAACTGACTGAAGCATTAACTTCTAAATGTTTTAGCACCGCTTGACCGCTTCTGCAGTCGACGGAATAAGATAAACAGTTTAAAGGGAAGCCCCCCAATCGCATAGTTGCTCCGAAGACTGTAATCTGCCTCGTGCTCCAATATGTCGAAGCTAGGAAGGGGAAAGCCGTATGAATCTGATCAGGATTTAAAGATAATTAAGAAATTTCGAGTGCAGTTCAGTTGAGCCCATTAGCAGCCGTAGGCCGAGCAGGCGACTTCCAATAACAAACACTACGGGAAAAGCAGGCGCTGCCGTGCAGGCGACCTTTTGCCGTGCGCTGCCGCACGGCAACTACGCCTTTGCCGTGCGAGATTAGGAAGATGCACGGCAAAGCCTAAGAAAAGCGCACGGCAAAGAAGCCCACACGGCAATGAAACAAAAAAAGCGCACGACAAAGAACTATTGCACGGCAGAGACAGAGGAAGGCGCACGGCAAAGAATTTTACACGGCAAAGGCATTGCCGTCTGCCACCTTTGCCGTGAGCATTGAAAGGTTGCACGGCAACGTCACCTTTGCCGTGCGTTTTTGCTTTGCCGTGCACCTTGTGGAATTTTCCTCTTTTTTCTTTTCTATTTTATTTATTTTAAAACTTATATTAATTCTTTAAATATGACCAGTACTACATCTTGACAATGTGTATACCCATACTTTTGCAATATGACAAGTACTCTACGTCCTCATATCCCCCCTCCCCCGGCCGGTCTACCCCCCTAGATTTCTCCGCGCGAGGTTCCACCAATGTACTTTTTCATAGGTTTATGTTTGTTTAGGTCATAGACACATGGAAAACTAGGTTTGGTACCATGTGGCACATTCTAGCCCCCGGTATACCCGCAGCGGGACATTTCCAACTACAGGTCCAGGAAACTGCTAAGTGTTATCGCCCGAATGTGAGGAAGGTCACCCCCCTAGATTTCTCCGCGCGAGGTTCCACCAACATACTTTTTCATAGGTTTAGGTTTGTTTAGGCATTAGACAAATGGAAAACCAGGTTTCACATACGTCAACAAGTTTAACCTACTAATTATACTATTGAATTCTAGGAAAAGATGGTTCAGAAAATACAAAAACAACTTCGGAACGAAACAAAACGCCTGGAGAAAGAGGAACAACATATGAAGAAAATATAGGTGGCCACACACACAACACTCAATATAGGTACTCAACATAGATGAGAACACACACAGTACTCAACATAGGTACTCAAACTAACTATGACCAGGTCCTAAGCCGCGCGGTGCTGAGCCGCGGACGCTCTGCTTCCAAAGAGCCGGAACCATGAGAGACTCGCTCGCGTCATAAGGATTCTGAAGTAGCGACCAACGCCTGTTATTTGTATTATCGAACAAATACATGTAGCGAAGGACGTGCTCGTCCTCCTCCCTGATACGGCGATGTACCACCTCCTCGGGGGCCGGCGCTCTCTGCACATTCCGTGGCCAATACCACCAAAGAAGATCCGGATCGACGATGCGACCTGGATCCCTCACCAAGGTCCGCGCCCCGGAAGGTAGCACCTCCCAGTGCCAGCCCGGCGGATGCCAGTCCCGGACAACGCCATCCGGGTTGATCAAAAGGGGCATCGGAAAGACCGGCGTGGAGGAGAAGCAGCGCGTGGAGGAGAGACGGCGGCGCGTGGAGGAGGGCGATGAGTTGGCTCGAATCGGGGACGATGTCGTGGGTATTTATGCCCAATTAGGAACAAGCACACGGATCGTGTGTTTCCTTCAAGCGTTTGTGAGCCGTTGGATCAGCGGTGTGTTTCTTTCTGGCGCTTGTGAGCCGATCGATCAGCGGGCATGTAGTATGTCCAATCAGCATCAAGCACACGGATCGTGTGTTTCCTTCGAGCGCTTGTGAGCCGTTGAATCAGCGGTGTGTTTCTTTGGAGCCCTTGTGAGCCGTTGGATCAGCGGTGTGTGTTTCTTTTGAGGGGTGAGCTGTTGGATCAACACTATATATAGCCCACCTATATATAGTGTCCTCGGAAAATGTTTTCATGCACTAGAATTTTCTTAGAGTATCTCCGACGGGCACCCCTAGTTTTGGTCTATATGTGCTCAAATATTATCTATTTGGAAGGTGTTCGGACACAACATCTGGACAGATGGGACACAACATCTGGACATTTGGAATGTTAAAGAAACAATTTCCCGGGCTTTGCCGTGCAACAGCTCATACCCCCCGAAAACGGCGGTCTGTGGGCCCCCGGCGGTCTACCCCCCTAGATTTTTCCGCGCGAGGTTCCACCAACATACTTTTTCATAGGTTTAGGTTTGTTTAGTCATTAGACAAATGGAAAACCAGGTTTGGTACCCTTTGGCGACCAGCTGCAGGCACTCACGAGCAAATAGATAGAAAAAATAAGAGAGAAAAAATAAACAGAAAACATAAGGAAGAAAAAATAAACAGAAAACATAAGAAAGAAAAAATAAGAGAGAAAAAAACAAAAGCCCATTAGTACCGGTTGTAATATATAACCGGTACGAAAGGGGTGCGCTTCGCGCGCGAAAAAACGCCGCAGCCGAAAATAGAGCTTTAGCACCGGTTGTTCTCCACAAAACACACGGTTTATATAGGGTCATGTGGCTGATCCAACACTGGTTTTGCCCATCCGGAAGCTTGCGCATCCGTCTCGCGTCGTTGTGAGCAGCAAATCGACCTTCGATCCAAGCAGCCGCAAGACTTCTCTGATGATCTAACGACCGTCCCAAAAAGTGTTGGGAATGTTGTAGATCATCAGAGCGCCTTGCAGCTGCTTGGATCCGACCGAGGGGCATGGCTACCACTTCCACCACCACCACTCCCACCTCCTCGGCAATTCATCATTGTGTCACCCTAATCCAGTGGTTGGATTCAACCTACCTGAGGGCTTGTGTTTCCAACATCGTCATTGTGTTGTCCTTATTCACCGACCTACAGGAAGTGGCTCCAATGGCTGGCCGGCGAACAAGGACAAACACAATAATGCCAGGGAACATGCCAACAGGTAAGCTAAATCCAACCATTGGGTTCGGTGGCAAAGGTAGACGCTTGTTGTGTGCCATTCGCTACAGGGACGTCGCTATTTATAGGCGATTAGAAGGTGTACCTGTGGATGAGGTGGGAGTGCAGATCTAACAGCTCACAAGCCCTCAAAAGAAACACACCCCTAATCCAATGACTCACAAGCGCTCTAAAGAAACAGACGATCCGTGTGCTTCCGATCAAACGGCTCACAAGAGTTCGAACGAAACACACGATCCGTGTGCTTCTGATCTAACGGCTCACAAGCGCTCGGAGGAAACACATGATCCGTGTGCTTCCGATCCAACGGCTCACAAGCGCTCGAAGGAAACACACGATCAGTGTGCTTCTTCCACCGCTTCCCGCCTTCGTCTGCCGTGCATCGCTTCTTTGCCATGCGCCGTCGCACGGCAAAGAAAACTTTGCCGTCCGGCAAAGAGACGACGCACGGCAAAGAAGCAGGGACGGATGGCAAAGATAGCGGACGACGCACGGCAAAGAAGCAGGGACGGCAGTCTGTGGGCCCCCGGCGGTCTACCCCCCTAGATTTCTCCGCGCGAGGTTCCACCAACATACTTTTTCATAGGTTTAGGTTTGTTTAGGCATTAGACAAATGGAAAACCAGGTTTGGTACCCTTTGGCACATTCTAGCCTCCGGTATACCCGCAGCGGGACACTTCAGCCCACACGTCCAGGAATCTTCTAAGTGTTATCGGCAGAAAGTGAGGAAGGTCACACCGGGGAGCTATGCCTTGCACCATTTGGTGGATCACACCTTCCAACACACTACCACACATATCCTAGGCCCACATGCAAGTTTTGGTGGGATTCCGGTGCTCCGGAGCTCATACCCTCTAAAATGGCGGTCTGTGGGCCCCCGGCGGTCTACCCCCCTAGATTTCTCCGCGCGAGGTTCCACCAACATACTTTTTCATAGGTTTAGGTTTGTTTATGCATTAGATAAATGGAAAACCAGGTTTGGTACCCTTTGGCACATTCTAGCCTCCGGTATACCCGCAGCGGGACACTTCAGCCCACACGTCCAGGAATCTTCTAAGTGTTATCGGTCGAAAGTGAGGAAGATCACACCAGGGAGCTATGCCTTGCACCATTTGGTGAATCACACCTTCCAACACACTACCACACATATCCTAGACCCACATGCAAGTTTTGGTGGGATTCCGGTGCTCCGGAGCTCATTCCCCCCCCCCCCCCGAAAACGGCGGTCTGTGGGCCCCCGACGGTCTACCCCCTAGATTTCTCCGCGCGAGGTTCCACCAACATAATTTTTCATAGGTTTAGGTTTGTTTAGGCATTAGACAAATGGAAAACGAGGTTTGGTACCCTTTGTGTAACAGCCCCAATTTGGTACCCTGAAATACGGGCCAAATTTTCACTTTTGTTGTGCATTGCATCATGGCATTCATATTTAAATTGCTAACTCTAAATAAAGCCACACTTGGAAATTAAAAACTAGGGAAGCAAAACTCTTCCTAAATTTTCCAAACTACATGCTTTGCCCAAAATGGCCAAACCAGAGTAATTTGAATTTCCAAATTGTTCAGGAAGTTCCAAATTACTTTTATAACCAATTGCCAAAATTCAATTATTGACAAGCAAAGCTATAAAATTGAGTTTTCAATTTGGTTCTTTGCAAACTCTATTTTGGAACCAAGTTGAACTCTCCAATTTTCCAAAATAAAAATATGGGGTGCTGCGTTATTATAATATGAGACTCCATAAATATTTTCATAATTTATTGAAATGTTTAAATGCCCCAAATAAATCTATTTTGGAAATTATCAAAAATGCCCTATTTAAACTCCAAGACCAAATATGGTGCAAAACATTTTTATTTGTCTCACCAGTTTCTGTGGAGCATCTCAGGGTTAAATGGAGCCTTTTTGCATTTTTGCATAATTTCTGAAAATGTTTCGGTGACTCGTTTAAATAGCCAAACTCTGCTGTTTTTATTTCAAAAAGGGAAAATTGGAAAAACTCAAATCCCTGTCGCGTGGACCCCTCCTGTCAGCCCTCTGTCTCTCCTCTCTCACAGTGGCCATCGTGGCCATGGTCCTGGCGCCACGCCGCGGCCGTGCCTCCCATGCCGCCCGGCCCCCCCACTCGCTGCCTGCTCCCGCGTGAACTAGAGTACCACGTCGCCGCCCCGCTCTCTCTTCCCCACCTGCTCCCCTGCCTCCGCTCTCTCTCCGCCTCTCTCGCTCCAGAGACTGAGCCCGCTGCCGCTCGCTTCGGCCGTCGAAGACGATTGGGTGCGCCCCCTGCAAATCGGTGCGCCCCAGTTCCTTCCCCGCGTCGTCCTCTATCCCCTCCGCCGCCTCGTGCTAGCTGGGAGGCTCGGGGTCGAGAAATTCGTGCTCGCCCGTGCGCTTCCGTCCGCCACCCGCCGCACCCTACCGAGCGTCGCCGGCTCGCCCTCGTCGCCCCGGTCCTCCCCGCGCGACTCAAGGACCACGGCGAGGTCCGCCTCGCCTCTCTATCCCTCCTGGCGCAAGGAATTGCGTCGGGACCGACCGGACCGCCGCCGGCTTCCACAACACCGCCGCACCGGCCGAGCTCGGTCGATCTCCCGATCGTCGCCGTCAGCCGCTCCCTCGCCGTCGCCGTCCACACTCACGACACCAGGGTGAGGCCCGCTCTTCTCTAGCCCTCTTCCGCTCCACCTCTCCCTCTCTCGCCGCCGTTTAGCCGGAGGCACCGCCGGTGGCCGTCGGCGTCACCAGCACGCGCGCCACAACTCGCCCGGCCTGCCCCCCCCCCCCGGCCTGGCCGGCTCCGTGGCCGGGGCTTCTCGGGCCGTGGCTCGGCCATATTGGCCGGCCCAGTGGCCGGGGCCTCTCGGGCTGGGGCCCGGTCATAATGGCCGGCCTGCACCGGCCTGGCCGGCCTGACAGGGAAATTTCTTTCCCTTTTAATTTTTGAAACAGATTTAATTAATTCATAATTAATTGAAAAATGCTTCAAATTAGACGAATCAAAATTCAAAATGTTCGGTAAAACAAACTCTACCCCTTGGGATCATTGTAACCTTCCTTTGGAATTATTTTCTTTTGGTTATTTAGGAATTCCCAAAATAGGTTGAATAATGCCTAATTTGAGAAATCCATAACTTATTCTCTAATTGTCCAAAAATTGTAATTTAAATATCAAAGTGATCAACTTGTCAAATGCTATCAAACCAAGCACTCGTCACATCATGATCACAAACGTTTATTTGATGTTATTCATAATTTGAGTAAATGAATTAAATTCAATTATTTAATTAATTTGTTATTTATTCATCGGTGCTCCGAAATTTACAAATAAAGTATCAAACTGTTCGGAATGACAAATCCTACCCATTCATATCATGTTCATGCATATTTGACCACTTCTCTAATAATTCGATATTTTATAAAGAATGTGGCCACTAAGATAAATATGGGGTTGGTTCCAAATAATCGCACTAATTATTTGGCTCCTCATTTAAATTTGCTTTTAATTTATATAATGATATCTTTGCATCAACTTGACATGTCATCATGTGATTGAGCATTGCATCTTGAGTTCGTGTGATTTATGTGTTCTTTGCCTTTTCTTTTGGGTATCGATAGATTCCGGAGTCGAGGGTTCCCTCTCCTACCCCGACGAGCAATACTACGCTACCCGGCAGCAAGGCAAGAGATAACCTAACCTTCTTGGCATCTAGCATCCTATGATTTTATCAAATTATTTTATCCACCATATTATTTGCATACGATTCAAAGGTCTCTTTTGGTAAACATAGAATCCTATGAATGCATGTCTCTTCCCCGAGCCAATCACATGTATCCCTACCTATGAACCCTAGTGTTGATGTGCTGGCCGGATACGAATTATAATTGTCGGTTATATGCTTATCCATGCTTAGACATGCTTAGTTGCAATACTAGTTGTGTCCGTCGTTTATTTCCATAATTGTTTAAGTTAATGGAATGATTCGGGCACGGTGGATATTTGTGATGCTTAATTAAAATGCTAAGATGGCTTGGGTGAGTTGCCATCGGGGATGGTGTTTTGCCTCACTCTAGCCCCTAGGTGCGAGTTCTTTACCTCTTGAACCAAGACTGAGCGTGCTTCCGGAGGTGGGGGCATATGGAACCCCCTCTGACCGAATAAGTTGTGCGGGCGTATCCAAGGGTCCTCTAGTTCGGTTTTCCATTTGCGTGTGAGTATGTGGGTGGAAAAAGAATGATGTGCACGATGGTGTTAGGGCGTGGCGATGGGGCGGGGTGCTGAAATAGGCACTGAACCTGTCCTGTGGCCACCGATGACTCTTGGATAGTCTCATGCAATGTAAAGGTCTAACCGCGCCCACTCGCCGGCCTTCCCCGGAAGAGGGCCAACTAGGTGAGCCGGACGGTACCGATGGGTAAATTAGTACACCCCTGCAGGGTTAATCTTTTCGAAAAGCCGTGTCCACGGTTATGGACGACTTGGGAATAGACGATAAGACCATAGAGAATCTTAACCTAATTGATATGGCAGCTAAAGGTTGCATAATCAACGTGTGATAGAGGTTCACTTCCTCGAGGGTGATTCGAGGGGGTGCCTTGGTGGAGATGAGAGTGGTTGGTTACAAAAGGGTTCGATGAGAACCAAAGTTGACAAATGTTTACTCTCTTACCCCGTTTATAAAAATATTCTGAGTAGACGAATGCCTTGTGTCATTTATGTTTCGGTTTATGAAAATATAGCTTTATGCAAAAGAAATACATATAAAGCTTTAGAGCCTCCGTCAGTCATTGGGTCTATATCGCCCTACTAAACTTGCGAGTACATCGTACTCAGTCTCTCTTTGCTGCCTCTATGTTTTTGTATTTCAGAGGAGGACGACACCGAGCAACTAGGTGGGTTCTTCGTTGACGTCGACTACTAGTCTGGGGTTCCCAGGTGGCAGCTTGGGACCGTGGAACAAGCTGGCTGGGATGATGTTTATTGTAGGCCTCTTAGGCCATATTTTGCTTCTTGTTGTTAGACAACACTACCCGCTTCCGCTTGTTGAATTAATGGATCTGTGATCCTTTTGTTTGTATTATTTGTATTCTCCTCGTTATATGAGTTGCTATATAAATGTTTTGTGTCGTAGAGTCATGCTTTGTGCCAGTTCTGTTCCACAAGTCTCGATCTTTGTTTTATACATTGATGGTTGTGTCGAATACATAGCCTCTCTGTATAATTCCGGGGTCGGGGCGTTACAAGTTGGTATCAGAGCAGGACTGCCTGTAGGAAACCCGTTCTATTGGTCGATGTCGAGTCTAGTTCGTGAAAATTATTTTAACCTAAAAATGAGTTGTGAAAACCCTCCTAGGATTCTTTTTACTCCTCATCCAATTCACTCTGATCTCGGTGTCATCTTACCTCTATTTGATTTTAACGGTTCTTCTGATCATCGGCAAAGTTCTAAATCTTTAGGATCTCGGGGTTTGGGTTCCTACCTTTAGTTACTAGTTATCCTTACTCATCTGCCAATCTAAAACAATGGAGAAAGGAAGTATGATGGTTCGTCAAGATATTCCTTTGCTTTAGCCCAAGATCTTGAACCGAAGGTCCCGGATTGTGCTAGGGCTCCGGTGTAATGATTCATGAGGGTTGTCACCCTTATGAGCATTATGCTATTGTGGGTCCCAGTGCATGAAGCTGATCTTTAACCCAAGATCTTTCCCGTTGAATCCTGGTGTTAAAGGTCGAACCCTACATCAGGTTGGCAAAAACTGAAGTTGGTCTTTAAACTCGAGGTTGCAGCCGTAATTGGTTTCCTCGACAATGCTCTTCCTCTTCACCAGCTTATCTAGGCTCTCTGTTATGGAATCATCTGAATCATGACGGGATTGCTCTTAGCGAGTTGTCCATCAATAATTGTGATCCCTCCGCTAACACCCGTTTATGAAACCCTTTCGGCACTAGTTGTCGGAAGAGTGCTAACACGGGCTTCTGCAATATCCTAAATTGTTGTTAGCCCGTTCCTTAGTCCAAGTATGTTATCAGTTCCCTATCTGCAGGCAGACAATCAAGTGTATCGTGCATTGGGGTGTTCTGATGCATGATATTCTTGTGCTTCGTCAAGGCCTTCCACTTCGGGATGTCAGGAGAAACAAACTCCGGTACCCCTTCCATTTCCGGAAAAGGGTCAAAGTTTTGTGATTTGCGGAGTAAAGGCTGGTCTAGTTTTTGTTCCGTTCCATCTTGGAGTGTCACACTCTTTTATATCGAGAGGTCGTGCTCAGTCTCATGACGAGCTTGATGAAGTGATGCTCTCACCCTTCCTTATCCATCTACCTCCGAGTTTCTCGGGCTCGAGAGTATTGAGGAGGTATATCGTTGTGGTAAATCGGAAATTCTTAGCAAATGATATTGTTATGAATCCAAAGGCTTTGGTGACACTCTTAGCCTTTTTGGTAATCATATCATCGGGCTGAGTTGTCTGTGTTGCCAAGTCTGAGTTACCCTCACGCCTAACCAACTCCGAATCTCAAGCAAAAGGGATGCTTGGAGCCTATCAAGAGCATGTCCTAAGCCTACTGGTAAACCGACAAGTCCGGTGTTGTGGTTCACGCACCTCACCGGAAGGACTTCTGACTAAATCTCCTAACTCTCTCAAATCGACCGCTGTTCTTGAGGATCATGTGTAACTGGTTCTAGAAGTTTTCCCCTAAGGTCCGTCTCTATCTTCAAGTACGACCTTCGCTTGAGGATCGAATGAAGGCCTTTCCGAAGCCGGAGTGCGATATCTAGAATCTCAAGGAGAACCTCGATACGGAGTTGCAAATATCTATCGGTCAATCCTCCTACTCCATCTATCTCGTGGCAATATCTCGGGATGAGGTTTTACCTCTCTAGCTAAATGTGGATCCAATGCTACATCCTTCCCGCCTCGGTGAAATCAAGGTTTGCCCAATCACACGGACGTTGGGTCATTTCATCAGTCACCTTAGGGCCCAATCCTCAATCTTATGGAAGTCTCTTGGGTATCCGAAGTATGGAGTCCAGAAGATGCCTTTCTCCTCACGGTGCCAAATCTCTACGGTCTACCCAATGGATGGTTTGAAGTGATGTCTTGGTGATCGGTTGTCCTATCCTCGGCTCGACCTTGGTTTGGTCAAGTCGTTCCTTTTCCTCTCAGTAACCTATGGGTTTGGGCAAGAGTCATTTTGTCTACCATCTTAATTTATCTCCTGTTCTTTCCGCCTTTTTGGCATGTCATGTTAGTTAGCTAAATCTCTGTAATGAGGAAGATGTGGGTTGTCATGTTTCCCTCATCCCTACTTCTACTCTAGAATCTCGGGACGAGATTCCTGTAAGGGGGGTAGAATTGTAACAGCCCCAATTTGGTACCCTGAAATACGGGCCAAATTTTCACTTTTGTTGTGCATTGCATCATGGCATTCATATTTAAATTGCTAACTCTAAATAAAGCCACACTTGGAAATTAAAAACTAGGGAAGCAAAACTCTTCCTAAATTTTCCAAACTACATGCTTTGCCCAAAATGGCCAAACCAGAGTAATTTGAATTTCCAAATTGTTCAGGAAGTTCCAAATTACTTTTATAACCAATTGCCAAAATTCAATTATTGACAAGCAAAGCTATAAAATTGAGTTTTCAATTTGGTTCTTTGCAAACTCTATTTTGGAACCAAGTTGAACTCTCCAATTTTCCAAAATAAAAATATGGGGTGCTGCGTTATTATAATATGAGACTCCATAAATATTTTCATAATTTATTGAAATGTTTAAATGCCCCAAATAAATCTATTTTGGAAATTATCAAAAATGCCCTATTTAAACTCCAAGACCAAATATGGTGCAAAACATTTTTATTTGTCTCACCAGTTTCTGTGGAGCATCTCAGGGTTAAATGGAGCCTTTTTGCATTTTTGCATAATTTCTGAAAATGTTTCGGTGACTCGTTTAAATAGCCAAACTCTGCTGTTTTTATTTCTAAAAGGGAAAATTGGAAAAGCTCAAATCCCTGTCGCGTGGACCCCTCCTGTCAGCCCTCTGTCTCTCCTCTCTCACAGTGGCCATCGTGGCCATGGTCCTGGCGCCACGCCGCGGCCGTGCCTCCCATGCCGCCCGGCCCCCCCACTCGCTGCCTGCTCCCGCGTGAACTAGAGTACCACGTCGCCGCCCCGCTCTCTCTTCCCCACCTGCTCCCCTGCCTCCGCTCTCTCTCCGCCTCTCTCGCTCCAGAGACTGAGCCCGCTGCCGCTCGCTTCGGCCGTCGAAGACGATTGGGTGCGCCCCCTGCAAATCGGTGCGCCCCAGTTCCTTCCCCGCGTCGTCCTCTATCCCCTCCGCCGCCTCGTGCTAGCTGGGAGGCTCGGGGTCGAGAAATTCGTGCTCGCCCGTGCGCTTCCGTCCGCCACCCGCCGCACCCTACCGAGCGTCGCCGGCTCGCCCTCGTCGCCCCGGTCCTCCCCGCGCGACTCAAGGACCACGGCGAGGTCCGCCTCGCCTCTCTATCCCTCCTGGCGCAAGGAATTGCGTCGGGACCGACCGGACCGCCGCCGGCTTCCACAACACCGCCGCACCGGCCGAGCTCGGTCGATCTCCCGATCGTCGCCGTCCACACTCACGACACCAGGGTGAGGCCCGCTCTTCTCTAGCCCTCTTCCGCTCCACCTCTCCCTCTCTCGCCGCCGTTTAGCCGGAGGCACCGCCGGTGGCCGTCGGTGTCACCAGCACGCGCGCCACAACTCGCCCGGCCTGCCCCCCCCCCCGGCCTGGCCGGCTCCGTGGCCGGGGCTTCTCGGGCCGTGGCTCGGCCATATTGGCCGGCCCAGTGGCCGGGGCCTCTCGGGCTGGGGCCCGGTCATAATGGCCGGCCTGCACCGGCCTGGCCGGCCTGACAGGGAAATTTCTTTCCCTTTTTAATTTTGAAACAGATTTAATTAATTCATAATTAATTGAAAAATGCTTCAAATTAGACGAATCAAATTTCAAAATGTTCGGTAAAACAAACTCTACCCCTTGGGATCATTGTAACCTTCCTTTGGAATTATTTTCTTTTGGTTATTTAGGAATTCCCAAAATAGGTTGAATAATGCCTAATTTGAGAAATCCATAACTTATTCTCTAATTGTCCAAAAATTGTAATTTAAATATCAAAGTGATCAACTTGTCAAATGCTATCAAACCAAGCACTCGTCACATCATGATCACAAACGTTTATTTGATGTTATTCATAATTTGAGTAAATGAATTAAATTCAATTATTTAATTAATTTGTTATTTATTCATCGGTGCTCCGAAATTTACAAATAAAGTATCAAACTGTTCGGAATGACAAATCCTACCCATTCATATCATGTTCATGCATATTTGACCACTTCTCTAATAATTCGATATTTTATAAAGAATGTGGCCACTAAGATAAATATGGGGTTGGTTCCAAATAATCGCACTAATTATTTGGCTCCTCATTTAAATTTGCTTTTAATTTATATAATGATATCTTTGCATCAACTTGACATGTCATCATGTGATTGAGCATTGCATCTTGAGTTCGTGTGATTTATGTGTTCTTTGCCTTTTCTTTTGGGTATCGATAGATTCCGGAGTCGAGGGTTCCCTCTCCTACCCCGACGAGCAATACTACGCTACCCGGCAGCAAGGCAAGAGATAACCTAACCTTCTTGGCATCTAGCATCCTATGATTTTATCAAATTATTTTATCCACCATATTATTTGCATACGATTCAAAGGTCTCTTTGGTAAACATAGAATCCTATGAATGCATGTCTCTTCCCCGAGCCAATCACATGTATCCCTACCTATGAACCCTAGTGTTGATGTGCTGGCCGGATACGAATTATAATTGTCGGTTATATGCTTATCCATGCTTAGACATGCTTAGTTGCAATACTAGTTGTGTCCGTCGTTTATTTCCATAATTGTTTAAGTTAATGGAATGATTCGGGCACGGTGGATATTTGTGATGCTTAATTAAAATGCTAAGATGGCTTGGGTGAGTTGCCATCGGGGATGGTGTTTTGCCTCACTCTAGCCCCTAGGTGCGAGTTCTTTACCTCTTGAACCAAGACTGAGCGTGCTTCCGGAGGTGGGGGCATATGGAACCCCCTCTGACCGAATAAGTTGTGCGGGCGTATCCAAGGGTCCTCTAGTTCGGTTTTCCATTTGCGTGTGAGTATGTGGGTGGAAAAAGAATGATGTGCACGATGGTGTTAGGGCGTGGCGATGGGGCGGGGTGCTGAAATAGGCACTGAACCTGTCCTGTGGCCACCGATGACTCTTGGATAGTCTCATGCAATGTAAAGGTCTAACCGCGCCCACTCGCCGGCCTTCCCCGGAAGAGGGCCAACTAGGTGAGCCGGACGGTACCGATGGGTAAATTAGTACACCCCTGCAGGGTTAATCTTTTCGAAAAGCCGTGTCCACGGTTATGGACGACTTGGGAATAGACGATAAGACCATAGAGAATCTTAACCTAATTGATATGGCAGCTAAAGGTTGCATAATCAACGTGTGATAAAGGTTCACTTCCTCGAGGGTGATTCGAGGGGGTGCCTTGGTGGAGATGAGAGTGGTTGGTTACAAAAGGGTTCGATGAGAACCAAAGTTGACAAATGTTTACTCTCTTACCCCGTTTATAAAAATATTCTGAGTAGACGAATGCCTTGTGTCATTTATGTTTCGGTTTATGAAAATATAGCTTTATGCAAAAGAAATACATATAAAGCTTTAGAGCCTCCGTCAGTCATTGGGTCTATATCGCCCTACTAAACTTGCGAGTACATCGTACTCAGTCTCTCTTTGCTGCCTCTATGTTTTTGTATTTCAGAGGAGGACGACACCGAGCAACTAGGTGGGTTCTTCGTTGACGTCGACTACTAGTCTGGGGTTCCCAGGTGGCAGCTTGGGACCGTGGAACAAGCTGGCTGGGATGATGTTTATTGTAGGCCTCTTAGGCCATATTTTGCTTCTTGTTGTTAGACAACACTACCCGCTTCCGCTTGTTGAATTAATGGATCTGTGATCCTTTTGTTTGTATTATTTGTATTCTCCTCGTTATATGAGTTGCTATATAAATGTTTTGTGTCGTAGAGTCATGCTTTGTGCCAGTTCTGTTCCACAAGTCTCGATCTTTGTTTTATACATTGATGGTTGTGTCGAATACATAGCCTCTCTGTATAATTCCGGGGTCGGGGCGTTACACTTTGGCACATTCTAGCCTCCGGTATACCCGCAGCGGGACACTTCAGCCCACACGTCCAGGAATCTTCTAAGTGTTATCGGCCGAAAGTGAGGAAGGTCACACCGGGGAGCTATGCCTTGCACCATTTGGTGAATCACACCTTCCAACACACTACCACACATATCCTAGGCCCACATGCAAGTTTTGGTGGGATTCCGGTGCTCCGGAGCTCATTCCCCCGGAAACGGCGTCTGTGGGCCCCCGGCGATCTACCCCCCTAGATTTCTTCGCGCGAGGTTCCACCAACATACTTTTCATAGGTTTAGGTTTGTTTAGGCATTAGACAAATGGAAAAACCATGTTTGGTACCGTTTGGCACATTCTAGCCTCCGGTATACCCGCAGCGGGACACTTCAGCCCACACGTCCAGGAATCTTCTAAGTGTTATCGGCCGAAAGTGAGGAAGGTCACACCGGGGAGCTATGCCTTGCACCATTTGGTGAATCACACCTTCCAACACACTACCACACATATCCTAGGCCCACATGCAAGTTTTGGTGGGATTCCGGTGCTCCGGAGCTCATTCCCCCCGAAAACGGCGGTCTGTGGGCCCCCGGCGGTCTACCCCCTAGATTTCTCCGCGCGAGGTTTCACCAACATACTTTTCATAGGTTTAGGTTTGTTTAGGCATTAGACAAATGGAAAACCAGGTTTGGTACCCTTTGGCACATTCTAGCCTCCGGTATACCCGCAGCGGGACACTTCAGCCCACACGTCGAGGAATCTTCTAAGTGTTATCGGCCGAAAGTGAGGAAGGTCACACCGGGGAGCTATGCCTTGCACCATTTGATGAATCACACCTTCCAACATGCTACCACACATATCCTAGGCCGACATGCAAGTTTTGGTGGGATTCTGGTGCTCCGGAGCTCATTCCCCCGGAAACGGCGGTCTGTGGGCCCCCGGCGGTCTACCCCCCCTAGATTTCTCCGCGCGAGGTTCACCAACATACTTTTTCATAGGTTTAGGTTTTTTTAGGAATTAGACAAATGGAAAACCATGTTTGGTACCGTTGGCACATTCTAGCCTCCGGTATACCCGTAGCGGGACACTTCAGCCCACACGTCCAGGAATCTTCTAAGTGTTATCGGCCGAAAGTGAGGAAGGTCACACCGGGGAGCTCTGCCTTGCACCATTTGGTGAATCCCACCTTCCAACACACTACCACACATATCCTAGGCCCACATGCAAGTTTTGGTGGGATTCCGGTGCTCCGGAGCTCATACCCCCCGAAAACGGCGGTCTGTGGGCCCCCTCGGTCTACACCCCTAGATTTCTCCGCGCGAGGTTCCACCACATAATTTTTCATAGGTTTAGGTTTTGTTAGGCATAGAAAATGGAAAACCAGGTTTGGTACCCTTTGGCACATTCTAGCCTCCGGTGTACCCGCAGCGGGACACTTTAGCCGACACGTCCAGGAATCTTTCTAAGTGTTATCGGCCGAAAGTGAGGAAGGTCACACCGGGGAGCGCTCTGCCTTGCACCATTTGGTGGATCCCACCTTCCAACACACTACCACACATATCCTAGGCCCGCATGCAAGTTTTGGTGGGATTCCGGTGCTCCGGAGCTCATTCCCCCGAAAACAGCGGTCCGTGGGCCCCGGCGGTCTACCCCTAGATTTCTCCGCGCGAGGTTCCACCAACATACTTTTTCATAGGTTTAGGTTTGTTTAGGCATTAGACAAATGGAAACCAGGTTTGGTACCCTTTGGCACATTCTAGCCTCCGGTATACCCGCAAGCGGGACACTTCAGCCCACACGTCCAGGAATCTTCTAAGTGTTATCGGCCGAAAAGTGAGGAAGGTCACACCGGGGAGCTATGCCTTGCACCATTTGGTGGATCACACCTTACACACACTACCACACAATATCCTAGGCCCACATGCAAGTTTTGGTGGGATTCCGGTGCTCCGTAGCTCATTCCCCCCGGGAAACGGCGGTTTGTGGGCCCCCGGCAGTCTACCCCCCTAGATTTGTCCACGCGAGGTCCCACCAACATACTTTTTCATAGGTTTAGGTTTGTTTAGTCATTAGACAAATGGAAAACCAGGTTTGGTACCCTTGGCACATTCTAGCCTCCGGGTATACCCGCAGCGGGACACTTCAGCCCACACGTCCAGGAATCTTCTAAGTGTTATCGGCCGAAAGTGAGGAAGGTCACACCGGGGAGCTATGCCTTGCACCATTTGGTGAATCACACCTTCCAACACACTACCACACATATCCTAGGCCCACATGCAAGTTTTGGTGGGATTCCGGTGCTCCGGAGCTCATTCCCCCCGAAAACGGCGGTCTACCCCCCCTAGATTTCTCTGCGCGAGGTTCCACCAACATACGTTTTCATAGCGGTTGCGGTACATCTTCGAGCAGATGGAGATACCGGGAAAGCGCAGGAAGGGGTCGTGAGCTAAATGATGATGACCTAGCAAAGTGGCGCTCTTTGCCGTGCGGGGGCACACAACAAAGGTGAAGGTGCACGGCAAATCGGCTCTTTGCCGTGCACTTGCGCACGGCAAAGAGCCGGTTTGCCGTGCACTTTCACCTTTGCCGTGTGCCCCCGCACGGCAAAGAGACTCTTTGCCGTGCAAACTTTTCGCGCGCACGGCAAAGCCCTGTCCGAACCCTAGCTAACCCGCACGCGCTCGATCCCCCCTGCTCGATCTAAATTTTGCCTCCCCAGCTCGCGCGCGCGCGCCTCGTCCCTCCCAGCTCGCACGCCGCCGCCGCCTTGCCCCCTGTCCCTCCCCAGCTCGCACGCCGCCGCCGCCTTGCCCCTACCCCCTGGCCCCAGCCGCACGCAGCCGCCGCCCGGCTCCTCCCTTCCTTCTCCTCCCGCCCGCGTAGACCCCCCGCCCGGCTCCCCGCCCGCCCGCCCCTCCCCCTGGCGTCTCCTTCCTTCTCCTCCCCGCGGTCCTCCCCGCCGCTTCTCCTCTCCGCGCAGAGCCCCCGCCCACCTCCCCGCCGCTGCTGCAGCTCCCGACCCCACCGCTGCTGCAGCTCCTGACCCCGCCGCCGCCGCTCCTCCCAATCTCCTCCGCCGCCGCAGCTCCCGCCCCCGCGCTACGCTGCCCCGCCGCCACCAGTCCCCCACCCCGCCTCTCCCTGCTGCCAGCAAGCTCAGCTGTAGGGGAGCTCGGCCACCCACGCGCGTAGGTATGGCCTCTTCTCTCTCTTTTTTTTTTAAATTTGCATGTTACTTAGTTTATTTAGGGTAGTTATAAAATAATATGTATGCTAATTAGTAGTTAAATTAAAATAGTACGAAAAATAGGGTAGTTTAGATAGAAATGATTCTAGAAATGGGAGTTAGCTAGGGTAGGGTTAGGGTCAAGTTTTCATCATGCTCATGTGTATGAAATGAGATGTTATTTCTCTTTTATTAAATTAGCATAGCTCAAGCCCTTTTTTCCGCATTTGCAGGGCGGGCTTCGGGGTGGACACGGGACAAGCGTTGCTGAGTTGCTGAGAGGTACCGTTGGTCAGAGGTGATTTTGCCAAAGGGTCGTTGGTCTTCTTCGCCGCCCGTCGATCACGCTTCGAGGGTGAGAATCCGTTCGCCTCTCTTGTAACCTAGGAAATATTAAGTTAAAAGTGGTCAAATAAATTTTATTTTCATGACTAATTCATTTTCTCGCTATGCAGGCGATGCTTCGAGGTGGACACGGGGTGGCGTCGCGGGGGGTTTGACGGGGAGTCCCGGATCTACTTCACCCATTTCGCTCACGCTTCTAGTGTAAAAATCTCGCGCCTATGTACCTAGGTTTTATTTTTGTGTCTAGATCACCAAGTATGTCGCGTTACCTAGGTGTCACTTCCCGGTCGTAAGGGTTACGCGGATAAATATGCATTAGTGGTCTCGCATATTATGAACCGTAACTCTTACGACATTTATCGGGACAGCCGGCGGATGCGTAGTTGGGTACGTTCTCCCTGCTCTAACTCGATTCGAGACAGGATTTCGGCAGCGCCTCCCCGTTGTTCTCCGGATGCACATCCCTCTCGGATTTTTGCCGAGACGTGTATCGGGAGAGCAGCGGGGAGTGCTGGCCGAAATTCTGTCTCGGGTCGGGGTAGAGCAGGGAGGACGTACTCAATCTACGGATCCGGCGGCTACTAGGAGCCCACCTAGTAGAGATGTAGGTTGATGTATGCGTAAAAAAATTAAATATGATGAATTTAATTCCTATTTATATAAATGCTATGTTTGTCTGTTTTGGTGCTGATTAGAGGATGGATAATCGTCGCTGGATGTACGATGGCAGAATCAGTCAGTGGAACTATACCGATGAATGGGAGAAAAGACAGAGCAGTTCGTGAACAGGGCGTTTGACATCCGTAGCAAACCCAGAACAGTTTTCTNCGGGACAGCCGGCGGATGCGTAGTTGGGTACGTTCTCCCCGCTCTACCTCGATCCGAGACAGGATTTCGGCAGCGCCTCCCCGTTGTTCTCCGGATGCACATCCCTCTCGGCTTTTTGCCGAGACGTGTATCGGGAGAACAGCGGGGAGGTGCTGCCGAAATTCTGTCTCGGGTCGGGGTAGAGCAGGGAGGACGTACTCAATCTACGGATCCGGCGGCTGCTAGGAGCCCACCTAGTAGAGATGTAGGTTGATGCATGCGTTAAAAAAAATTAAACTATGATGCATTTAATTCCTATTTATATAAATGCTATGTTTGTCTGTTTTGGTGCTGAATAAAGGATGGATAATCGTGACTGGATGTACGATGGCAGAATCAGTCCGTGGAACTATACCGATGAATGGCTAGAAAAGACAGAGCAGTTCGTGAACAGTGCGTTTGACATCCGTAGCAAACCCAGAACAGTTTTCTGCCCTTGTAGTAAGTGCGATAATGAAAAGCCACAGAACAAGGAAACTCTGAGTAGTCACCTGCTCAAGTTTGGGTTCACACCATCCTACAAGATTTGGACTTTCCATGGAGAAAAGGCCAAAAAACGTGCTAGGAAGGAGGTGCGGCAGATTCGGCAGATTCATCCTAGGAGAGAATATGATACTGGGTTTGATAGGTGCTTAGAAAACTTGGCTAATGCTAATGTGCCTGAAAGCCCTCATGTAGAGGCGGAGACATCTCAGGATGCAGAGACACGTGAGGAGCCGGAGGAAAACACAAGGCAATATTATGAGGCTTTGTTTGCTTCGCAGAAACCCTACACGAAAATACAGATGTTACCCAACTAGATGCTATAGCTCGCCTTATGGCCTTCAAGTGCCGCAGGAACTTGTGCAGAGATGGGTTTGATGAGCTTCTGGTCGTCATTGGCAGCATTCTGCCGAAAGGGCACCTCTTGCCGCAAAACTTTTACTATTCGACCAAATTGCTCAGTGACCTTAAGATGTCATCTCAGCAGATACATGCTTGTCCAAAGGGATGCATGCTATTCAGAGGGGAGCATGCTGACACAAAATATTGCATCAAATGCAAATCCTCTAGGTACTTTGAGGTTGACACCAATGGTGATGGTCAGAAGAGGCAGACCACGATTGCCAAGAATATCCTCCGGTATCTTCCAGTCCTGCCGAGGATCCAGCGGCTCTTCATGACCGAGGATACTGCCCAGCAGATGAGGTGGGCCGTAGAAGGAAACAGATACACTGACAAGATGATACATCCGTCGGATGGTAGTGCATGGAAGAACTTTGTCAAGAAGTATCCACTGAAAGCCGGTGACTCGAGGAGCGTAGCAGTTGCGATATCAACCGATGGGTTCAATCCATATGGTATGTCGGCTGCAGTATACAGTTGTTGGCCAGTGTTTGTAATTCCCCTGAACCTCCCCCCTGGCGTCTGCATGAGATCAGAAAACATGTTTGTGTCGATGATAATCCCAGGGCCGAAATACCCGGGTAAGAACATGAATGTGTACCTGGAACCGCTGGTGGATGATTTGCTTCGTGGCTGGGAAGGTCGTGGGATCCGAACATATGATGCATCAAAGAAGGAGTACTTCGATATGTATGTCTGGTACCACACCTCACTGCATGACCTGCCAGCACGTGCCTTGTTCTGCGGGTGGTGTACACATGGGAAGTGGCCTTGCCCAGTGTGCAGGCAGGCTGTGCTTTTCTTCTGGCTGGACAAGGGAGGCAAGTATTCCTGCTTTGATGAAGCTCGACAGTTCCTAGAGCAGAATCATCAGTACAGGAGTGATGTAAAGAGTTTCAAAAAAGGCCGTGTTGTCCATGACCCGAGGCCAATTCCGAAGACCGGAAAGGAAATCAAGGCCGAGTTAGAAGCTCTCCAGCCTAAGCCCGATGGAAATGGTTTCTTGGGATATGGGGAGACACACCAATGGACCCACAAGCCGTGCTTATGGAAGCTCCCTTACTTTGAGGATCTCGAGCTCCCGCATAACATTGATACAATGCACACCGAGAAGAATATCAGTGATGCATGTTGGAGCACCATCATGGACACTGAGAAGACGAAGGATAACATAAAGTCTCGACTTGATCAAGAAAAATTGTGTGATAGACCAAAGTTGAACATGCAGCCACCTCATGGCGCCAAAAAAACGTGGACTAAGCGACAAGCTCCGTTCTCCCTCACAAAGGCCCAAAAAAGGGAGGTCTTCCATTGGATGAAGCATGTTTGTTTTTCCCTGATGGGTTCGCAGCCAACTGGATGAGGGGTGTGAACATGGAAACGTTGCGAGTACAAGGACTCAAGAGTCATGACTACCACGTATGGCTTGAGCGGATAATGCCGGTGATGATTCGAGGCTATGTCCCTGAGCAGATTTGGCGAGTGCTGTCGAGGTTGAGCTTTTTCTTCCGCCAGATTTGTGCTAAGGAGTTAGACACTAAAGTGATTGAGAAGCTAGATAAAGATGCACCCAAGTTGCTTTGCGATCTTGAGAGGATCTTTCCTCCGGGTTCTTTAATCCGATGCAACATATGATCTTGCACCTCGCGGACGAGTGTTTGAAGGGGGGGCCGAATTGGGGTCGTTGGCAGTATCCGCCCGAGAGAGAAACACAAAGGCTTCGTAAAATGACAGGCAATAAATGCAAGATCGAAGCATCCATAGCCGAGGCAGTCCTTAACGTGGAGGTGGCGAACTTCACCACTAAGCACTATGATCCGAACATTCCCACAAAGCACAACCCGGTCCTCCGATACAATGCCCCCAACACTGAAGATGTACCCAAGCTCAGCATCTTCATAGGGCTTGGTGGCAAGTCAAGTGGTCTGAAGACGTACAAGACGAATATACATGAGCGGACCTTGATCCACTCGTATGTCTTGAACACCATGGTGGAAGTGAAGCCATACATCCAGTAAGTGCTAACCATTTAGTTATTCGCAAACATTCACTCGTATGTTCGTGGCTAACTCTTCCTCTTTTCATTGGTATAGAACATTCACGGCTAAATATTGGAAGTACCAAAGGGAGCCTACCCCGGAAGAATCCAAACATATTTTCGAAAAGGGCGGCGGTCTCGGTTTCAGTAGCTGGTTCTGTGGTTTGGTACTATTCTATCCAAATTTGCTTGCACTGCCGACATTTATCGGTTATTTCTCGTCCTAAGCTTCTCGTGCTAAACTTGTAGGCAAGAACTGACAAAGAGATGAAGCCCGAGCTAAGAAAAATTGCTAGGGGCTTTAACCATTCCGTCGACACGTTCAATTCTTATGACGTGAACGGGTATCGCTTCCAGACCCATGAATACACAACAAGCCGTCCCAACGCGAAGACAATAAATAGCGGGTTGGTGTGTCAAGGTGATGATGGACTCCATTACTATGGAAGAGTCGAGGGTATATACGAGCTGAATTACGGGTTTGATAAAGGGCTAAATCCCGTCGTATTCAAATGCCATTGGTTCGACCCACGTCGGGTGAGACGGGATCCGAAATTGGATTGGTCGAAGTTGAAAGAAGCTCTGTTTATAAGGGAGAGGATGTGTACATTTTGGCTACCCAGGCCTTCCAAGTATTCTATCTCCCGTACCCGTGCAAAAACCCGGCAAAACGTCTACAGGGATGGGATGTTGTGATGACGGTACCTTCACGCATTAGGCCGCCCCTGCCAAACAAGGACGATTACCGCCACGTAGACCCCTCAACACAGAATGTCGAGTTTTATCAGGATGAAGGGCTCCCCGGTCATTTCACCATCGACTTGCCGGCCTTTGATGACATGGTCGTAGAGGTTGAACAAGAAGAAGATGAGGGCATAGAGGAAGATGTTTGTGACAAGGAAGACCTGAGTTTGCTCGAGGCGTTCAAAGCAGGCGTTGACCTCAATCCTGGACAACCTCCAGCTGGTTTCATTGATGATTATTGGTTCGTCGAGCCTGATGGCGATGACGAAAAATGTGATCCAATTACCGATGTCGACACAGGCTACTTATTGTAATAACTCTATGTAGTAGATGATTATGTAGTAATAACTCTATGTAATAGTGATAGTCGAGCTGGTGTATCTGTAAGAACTCTGTGCTATGTTTGTGAGAACTCTTTGCTATTTTAATTATTGTTGCTTTTACTAACGTTCATCTATTTGCATTATTGTTGCTTTCACAAATATTCATGTATTTATATCTTTGTTGCTTTACAAATATTCATCTTTTGACATTGCGTACTAATAAACCACTCTTTCATTGTGTTTGCAGGTGATACAAACATGCCAAGAGGAGTAGGCAAGGCCATTCGGAAAAAGGTCAAGAACTTGACTGAGCTTGTGACCAAGCCGAGTGGTTCCCGTAGGAAGAATGCGACGCGGGAAGAAAACTCCTCCCGCTGCTTCTCCTAGCCCCCCTCGTCGAGCACGTAGGAAGAATGCGACGCGGGAACCTCCTCGTAGCCCTTCTCCTAGCCCTCCCCTAGCTGAGGATGATGTGGACGACACGGATCTCGGAGGTGGGGAGGCCTCCCAGCACTCGAGTGGGGAGGAGGCGGATCTCGGAGGTGGGGAGGCCTCCCAGCACTCGGGTGGGGAGGACGTGGAGGAGGACGAGGAGGACCTCTCGGAGGAGGAGGATGAGGGGCTGGGGGGGTTACCGTTTGAACCTGACCCATCCCTAGCTTGGGAACCGCCGGAGGAGGAGTACGTTGCTCCGAGGAGAGGCTGCGGCCACGCGAGAAGGGGCCGTATCAGCGTGGGAAAACGACACTCCCCCACCGAAAGACTTGGTCCTATAGCGACTGTGTTCTCGCGCCCGGTGGAAAGAGGTAAAATGCTGATTTTGGCATTCCATTATCGAAATTTCATCATTATCGAATTTCTTATCACATACGTACTGATTTTGGCATTGAATTGTGCAGGTCGTTCGTGTATGGTGACCCGCTGAAGAAGCCGTCACGTGCCTACTCGAACATCATTGGAGGACTACTTCGCAAGTATTTTCCTGGGCTTGTCAATCTCCCCACCGGTGGCCGCGACGTAGCTTGGAGTTGGAAGCACTACAGCTACGCGCCAGATCCTCACGGCAGGCACGAGAACATGCAGGAGGTGGTTGTACACCGTTTCTGGGTACGTGGCTTTTGACTTTTTAGCATTCAAACACTCGTTGGTGGACAATAGTTGCACTAATGCCCCTTGTTTTACCTATGTGCATGGTTGCAGCAATACTTCAAGAGGGCGGAGGGTCAGGAGCGTGCGTGCGACTTCATCTTACACGAGATTTGCAAGAGGAGGGTGACTGGCATGCACTACGAGGCACGTGTTCAGTGCGTCCGCAACTGGCACGCCGACCGCAAAATCCACATGTCTAAGGAGGACGCTCGGGATATGCTCATGGCACCGTGGCAGTACCTGCAGGTATTTGCATTTCTGTGTTATTGATTTCCTTATCGCCACGTAGTTTCTGTTGTAATAATGGGTCTATCTTGTGTATGTAGAACCCTCCTCAGTACGTCGGCACCGACCGCGCATGCTATATGGCGATGGTCATGTGGTGGACATGCCCTCAGTACCTCCAGAAGCACGAGGAGGGCAAGCGGAAGCGGGCAGAGATGCGAGGTGGATCACATATCCAAGGCAGCATCCCCCTCTCCCTTCACATGCAGGAAGAGGTGAGCAAATGGTTACTTCGTTCTTTGAGTTCACGTTATATATTGTTAACTCCCACTTCAGTTAATTACATGTTCTCTTTTGCAGGAAAAAAAGACAGGAGTGAAGCCAAATTTATTTGGCCTCATTAAAAAGATGAAGACCAGGAAGGCGCCGCATCCTCAGACAGGGTCCATGTGGGTCAATGAGCAAGCCGAGACCAAGTGTGAGGCGTATGTATCGAAGTTCAAGGAGGTGCGCGGCGAGTCCTCCGACCCATACACCGAGGACTTTGACGTTGAGGCTGCGATCCTTGCGGGACAAGGCAAGAAGCATGGCCAACTCTGGATTGGTGACGGGTGCGTCGACCCAATGACCGAGCCGTCTCTACGCCAGGTCCGTAGAGGCCGTACTCGCGACCAGCCTCGGGTTGAGCCCCGGCCACGAGCTTCGGATCTAGCTGTCGAGCGGTTACGGGTATGTTCTTCCTCGGTCCTCTACGCTTCTTTACATGTTTTACATTGCAATGTTAATGACATCGCGGCGACACAACGTAGGCGGACATGGAAGCCAGGGAAGAGAGATACCGGCAGGAGGCGGAGCAGCGGCAGAAGCAGCTGGAGGAGCAGCTTAGAGCGAGCCAGCAGCTGCAGATGCAGTTGCAGACACAGATGCAGCAGCAACAACAGATGATGAACTGGTTTGCGAACCAGACCCTTCTGACTTCTCCACCGGGGACGCTTCCTACTCCTCCTTTCGCCTTCCCGTGGGTGAGTGGTTAACCTAATATCTCCATCATATTTCTCTTGTCTTATTGTCTAACCCGAACAACATATGCAGCTGCAACAACAGACCGGTCAGAGCCCGGTGATACCGAACATGCAGCTCATCCAGGCACCTCAGCCCGGTCAGAGCCCGGTGACACCTCAGACGACCGTCAACAATCCAAACATCATCCGGAGCCTGACGCAGTTTACAGGTGACTTCTCCTACACTTGTGACCAACGCACTTCTAGGTTGTAGAATGACATCGATCACACTTGTACCAAAAATAACTTGAAAATTGCATAATTTACTCTATTGTCTCACACTTGTTGGAAATTTAGCAATCTCATTATTTTTCTTTTCACCTAGTAGAACATGGTGGACAAGGAGATGGATCCGGACAAGGAGATGGATCCGGACCATCACATAGTTAGCTACAATAAAGGTTAGTTCCTCTACATTCATCACTTGTTGGAGGATGCCATCTTATATTGCTTAGTTGGTAAAGGATGCCATCACATAGTTGAAAATTTTAGCCACTTGTTGAAATTTCAGAGTATATGAATTAGAATGCTAATTAGAATTATAATGTCTTATATTAGTGAACAAATGGAGTATATGAAATAGAATGCAAGATTGATATCTCATGACCCTTCTTTTTGATCTTGTTGAAGATTTTAGCCATTCCATGCCACTTGTTGAAATTTTAGTTCCTCTACATTCTATTGTCTCACACTTGTTAGTTTGTAAAGGAGGCCATCTAGTTGAAATTTTAGCCACTTGTTGAAATTTTAGAGTATATTGAATTATAATGTCTTATAAAAGTGAATTAAGGGCCACTTGTTGAATTAGAATGCTAATAATAGAGAATATAGGTTGATATCTCACCTTTCTTTTTGATCTTCTAGAAGGGCAAGGAGATGGACAAGGACAAGAGCAAGGAGATGGACAAGGTCAAGAGCAAGGAGATGATGATCATGTTTATATTGATGCTATGTTGATCTAATGTAAAGAGATGCTAATGGTTTTGTAGAATTATGTTGAATGATGTTGGATGATGTTCGATGATGTTGTTGTGTTGGATTATGTTGTTGTCTATATTTATACTGTGTATGTTAACTGTGTATTAATATTGTGTATTAATATTGTGGTATATCAGTGAAAACAGCAGAAAACTGGAAAATCCCAGGGTCTTTGTCGTGCGTATGCGCACGGCAAAGGACCATTTGGTAGCTTTGCCGTGCGCATACGCACGGCAAAGGAAATGCCAGGAGCTGGCCTGGGTATGCCTGGGAAGTTCTTTCCCGTGCGGGTGGATGGGAGGCGCACGGCAAACCTCCACTTTTGCCGTGCGTGGCGACTGGACGGCGCACGGCAAAGGATTGCGCACGGCAAAGCGTTGCGCCGCACGGCAAAGGATTCCGCACGGCAAAGCGTTGCGCCGCACGGCAAAGGTAAGGCCGCACGGCAAAGGCTTTGCCGTGCGTTTTCGGAGCGGCGCACGGCAAAGAACCCTTTGCCGGGCCAGACTTTGCCGTGCGGTCTTTGCCGTCCGCCTACGCATTGCCGTGCGTATTGAGTCCTTTGCCGTGCATTTTGGCCACACGGCAAAGCCAGCATCTCCCGTAGTACGGAGCGGATGCTTCATGACGGTGGTGAAATCCAGCTCCTCGGTCATGTCCACTTCCTCCCCTTCCGCCGCCGGCAGCCATTCCAGCTCCCTCACGAGGCTGCCGACGAAGTACTCCACGTGCAGCAGGCCGAGCGTGTACCCGGGGCACATCCTGCGTCCGGCACCAAAGGGCATCATCTTGATCTCCCTGCTCCCCGTGAGGTCCACGCCGTGCCCTTCGCCTCCTTCCAAGAACCGCTCCGGCCGGAACTCCCTCGCTGCCGTCCACGCCGCCTCGTCACGCCCGAAGTCGGCGACCAGGAAGTTGACCTCCGCGCCCTTGGGCACCGCGTGGCCGCCGACCTCCGCGCCGTCGCTCTGCACGCCGTGGGGGAGGAGGAAGTGCCCTGGAGGATGAAGCCGGAGCCCCTCGAGCACCACGGCCTTCAAGTACGGCGTCGCCTGCTGCGCCTGCAGGTCGTCGTCGAGCTCGGGCCTTGCTTTCACCTCCTCGTACACCTTGGATTGTATGTCGGGGCGTTTCACCAGCTCCGCCATGATCCACTCTAGCGAGGTGACCGTCGTGTCGGTGCCGCCGTTCAGGAACTCGGAGCAGAGGCAGACCGCCTCGGCGTCGGTGAGCGGGCGGCCGCCTTCCTCGGCCACGCGCAGCGAGAAGAGGGAGTCGGCGTAGCAGGGAGGGCTGCCGTCCCGGTGTCGCTCTCGCCTGGCGTGGATCAGCGGGAGGAAGATCTCGTCCTGCCTGCGGCGCACGGCCACGTACCCCGCCCACCGCCGCCGGAAGAGCCTCTTTGTGAGCGCCGGGAAGAAAGAGAAGATGGGGAAGCTGGTGATGGAGCGGAGGATCCGCAGCTGCAGCTCCTGGACCTCGTCCAGCGTCTCCGGGCCGAGCCTTGCGCCGAGGCTCATGTAGACGAGCAGGTCGAACATGGCGCGCCGGAACGCGGGCCTCACCGCGACGCCGCCGCCGGGCGCGCGGAGGTCGCGGACGAGGGCGTCGCGGGCGCGCCGCCTCGCCGGCGCATAAAGCGCGACGCGGGCAGGGTGCAGGGCCTCGGTGGCGAGGTTGCGGCGGACCATGCGCCAGTAGGAGCCGTACGACGATGTGCTGATGTCGCGGCCGCCGGAGGTGAAGAGCAGCCCGGGCTCCCCTAGCGGCGGGCGGTCAGCGAACGTGGTGCCGCCCTGGACGAGCACGCGGTGCGCGATGCGGCGGTCGGCGACGAAGACGAGCGTGCGGGAGAGGCGGACGGAGACGACGGGCCCGTAGCGCGCGTGCAGGTCGCGGAGGAGCGGGCCGATGTGGAAGACGGATCGCCGGAGCGCCAGGAACCTGGCGACGAATAGTAGCGCCGGTGGGCCGGGAGGGAGCGGCTTCTTCCGGCCTCCGTGACGGCCGTGCAGCAAGAAGAGGACTGAGACGGCGAGAGCGAGGGAGAGGGTGATGAGCAGGGGGAAGGATGACCAGAGCTCCATTGTTCCAGCTCTCTCTGTTCCGAATTCTGACCGTGACCGAGCTCCAGCAGCTTATTTAGCTGGAAATATAGCATAATCTATGGGATAAACGTCGAGCTTGTCCTCAATTACAATCCACCATACTGTTGGACAATTAAACTACTGTTTTACTGTAGTAGAGAATACTAGCTGTTGACATCATGACATGCTAATGCTAGCAAAATATCTGAATCGGGTACACAGAAAATCGAGGGATTGGACTTCATCGATTCAGAGCTTTGTGGGCGAGATGACAAGCAACATGATCGGATAACAAACATTTTATGTTTATTTCTTCTCACCGGGGTTAGCGATGCCAGTACAGAGACCCTGTATTCTCCTGACACGTTAGTTGAACGCTTAAACTAGTGGTAAGTCGTCACGGTCTTATACGCATCCCCGTGGCCATTTCTACACTATAATATTGCAGTCTGTACGTTTCAGATCACGGTCTGCCGATCGCTAAGGGCATGTACAATGGTCTTATCGTAGTAATGTCACGTAGCATAATTGCTGAGTTAGAGAAGAGAGAAATTAAAAAAGAGGGTTGTCTTCTCTTAACTAAGAGATGATCTCTTAACAACAATTATCTCATCATAAATTTATAATATCTGGTTATTATATATAAAGATGTCTTATCAAACATTGTACATCATATTTTTTAATCATATCTGTATATGTATGATGTTTTATCAATCATTGTACATGGACTAACGCACGGTCTGTCGATCGCCAGCAATCACGCTCAGCCCATCTACGGAAGGGCCCACACAAAAAACTGTCCCGAATGAACCCGTGCGGTGCTCTCGAACCCTCACACGGTTTCTCCTCCCAACATCTCTCTCCCCGACGCCGCCACTCAACTCTCACGTGTCGTCACCGCCATCCCCGCCACACCTGCCCGATGACCCACCTCCAGCAGTACAGCGACCGGAGACCATGAAGAACTCGATGCCCAGGGGCATTCCAATTTCCACCGCGTCTTCCTTGTCGACGCCCTAATTGTAGAGCAACCGCATCCTTGCGACAGGGTCAAGGAGTTCGCCGGCGCATCCGCACTGCAGCAATGTCAGGTACTAGTAGGGGTATGGATTAGTAATATGTTGGTAACTGTGAGGGTACTTTAGGTATTTCATATGGTGGTCTCCTTGTAGCTGGCTTGGTCTTTATAAGCCCATCTTGTATCCTGTGGAAAGAACCAAGAAATGAAAACCTAGTTCTATCTTTATTTCCCTGCATTTTATCTTAGTTTTAGTTATGCACTTTATCTAGTTTATCGATGATTCCTTCCGAAATCCCCTCTTCTTCGTGATCCTCTAATGTCGGAGACCATCGGGTCCTGACAAAGTGGTATCAGACCGAGTCCGACTGATCGGGCCTGCTCCCTCCCTTCCCTCCCTTCTTACTCTATCTATCGCACCGGCGATTTCTTCTTCCTCTCCTTCGATCTGATTCCCGTCCATGGCGAACGCGCTCTACCCTTGCCCCGCCGTCCCCTACGCCGCCACCTACTGCTACCCACCTCCCGCCTTCGCGCACGCACCCCCGCCTGGCTTCTTCCCCGCTCCACCGTACGCTTTCCCCTACCCTGCTCCCACCCAAATCCATGGCTACTACCACCCATCCCCTTTCCCCTTATTCCCTCCGCCACCGCCGCCACCAACCTACCCCTACCCGCCTCCCGCCTCAGCGTACACGGCCGCGTCAGGCTTCTCCCCACAATTTGGCCACCGCCGCCGCCTGCGCTCTCCCCGACTCCAACCATCCTCTCCCCAGCACCCGCGCCTGGTGTTTCTCTCTCCTCTATCGCCACTCCCACCTCCCCATCCACCACCACCTCCAAGATGCAGGCAGCCCCCACACCGATGCTCGAGCTCCAGGAACCCGACGGTGCGTCCTCCTCACCCCGTGAGCGCGAGACATCCCGTGACCTCCACCACAGCTCCTTCGGCGGTCCCATCCTCTCCCAGCCGCCACCCTCAAGAAATCCCCCAATCCCCAACCCAAGCACTCCATCCGGCGACCTCCCCAGTTGGAGCCCTCTCTGTAGCCGTCCTATGCTGCAGCAGCAGAAGGATTCACCCACCACTTCCTGGCCTGAACCAAGTCCGGCACTTGATCTGGAGAAGAGCAAGACATCAGCGGAAGCACAGATTCGAGCGGAAGCAAGCATCAGCAAGAATATGCCTCGGGCGGTCCTCGACCTCAAGCGCCGATTGGATGAGCTGCAGGCACGTGACCGTACTTCCGTCGACAATTTGCAAGGTGAGCTTGCGAAACTCACATCAATGGCCTCACAGTTCGCACTTTCTATCAGCAAGCAAACGAATCCAGCACTTCCAGCTTCATCACCATTGCGAGTTACTGGTACTGCTCCTGTCGCCTCGAAGGTGTTTGATACAATGCCAACATCAAGCTCTGGGTGTTCGAAGGTGTTTGGCAAGCAATCAAGTGCAGCAGCAAGCTCGCCAACGACCTCTGGTAGCTCCCGTTTTGGTGCATCAGGTAGTACTTATGCTGCTCCACAGGTGTTTGGTGAAACGCCAACATCAAGCTTGTGGCAGGGAACACATGGTTCAGTTCCCGACTGTTGTTCTGGGCGTCATAATCCGTCTCTGAGCGCATGTGTCAGCAACTTCAGTGAGCAGAATTTCGGTGAAATGGCACAACAATATGATTTTCACAATCTCAGTCGCAAAACTGTGCTCCTATCAGATGGTTCTGAGCATAGCTATTTTGCGCTACCAGAAAATTATCCTTTAGAGCAAGCTACGGCTGAGCCAGTGTTTGACGTCTATGCTGATGAAACAAATGGCTACTCAGCTGAGTTTGTTGATCTACTTGCTGGTATGCATGAGCAGCAGACATATGAAGCAGATCGACGAGAAACTGAGCAGCCTACCAAGTGCTTCGGCAAGCCAACACTTGATCATGAGAGACCTCGTGATGTTGTAGTCAGTTTGACAAAGCAGACAAAACCTGATAATGAACAGATTGTCGTGTGTGCCAACAAAGCGTCAGATCATGTATGCAGTGAAGATGCTACAGATTTTACATCTGTACTTGTTCCTTGTTCAATTGTTGGCGTGTCAATCGAGTGCAGGGCGAGGAACCTCAAGATGAAACCTCGCTCATTGCCAGAATCTGCACTGTGCTGTACACATGGAAAGCCACAACGTGTACACAACCAACAGTGGAACATGTGGATGAGTGAACCAGGAAGAAAGGAATGGGATCCCGGCATTTTGAGCCTACTGAATATGCTGCTGGGCAAAACTGCATCACCATATCAAGTTCATAGTGGCAAGAGTTGCCTAGTCACTAAAGTGGTTCAGGTGAAGGTAGACAGTGGCAAGCCAATAATTAGTCCTGAGAGACCTACTGATGGTATATTCAGTTTTACAATTGAGAAGAAATCTGAGAATGAACTGCTTGCAGTGTGTTTCAACAACACCTCAGATAATGCATTCAGTGACACAGATTTTCCATTCCCACATGGTCCTGTTACACATGCTGCCAGGTCCATTGAGCTAACAAAAGAGAATAGCACCCAGGTTGCCTCTGTACTGTTTGTTCAAGGAGCAACCGTGCACTTCACTGATGAGATCTCAGAGATAAATATTAAGAAGCAAGTTGTGCATGGAACACAAGCTACAACACCTAACTACTGTGATGGCCATCAAACTCCAATTCAGAGTACTAGTGTGCCAGCTAGAAAAAATAACCTCATCGAGCATAATGTTGATGGAATGCTTCAAGCTTATGGTCTCCATAATCTAAATTGCCGAACTGTGGTCCGAGCAGATAGTACTGAGCAAAACTACTATGCGCTGCCAGAAAATTATCCTCTAGAGCGAGCTATGCCTGAGCCATTGTTCTCGGATGAGTCTGTTGGTGTGTTCGCTAGCAATCCTGGGCAGCAACCATATGAAGAAGAGCATCAAGAAGGTGACCGACTTCCCAAGTGTTTCAGCATGCCAATATTCATTCCCGAGAGACCTACTGCTGGTCTTCTCAATTGCTCTTGCAAAGCTTCAGAATGCAGAACATGGGATGAAGAATCCCAAGGCAATGAAAATTTATTGTGGGAAAAATCTGTTTGCCAAACTGCTACTGGTCACTCCGTACCATTTTTTCCATGGGATCCAGGAGCTTCAACATATTTAGTGACTCCTCTGACGAATGACAGCAGTAACTATTTCCCCTCCCATGATAATGCACATCAGTTCATGCTAGAAAAACCACCAGCTAAACCTCCCGACAGGTTTGGTATTGCTGATTCATCATTGCAGGTTATTCTGTTAGAAGTACAAGCTCTGAAAAATCATCTGCCCACACTCATTTCAACTTCTTGTGCCGCAACAGTAAGCAATTCTCAGCTGTACAAGCTATACAGGATATTTGTGTCTTACTTGAAGCTATTCCATCTTGGAAAAGGAGTGTTTTCAGTCTTGTTCACAGCAGCGAGACACCTATCAAGCTATTAATTTTTATTGAGCAGCCTATTGACCTGAAGCACTTCATGGATCAGTTTTTGTTACAGTATCATTCGTGCTGCCATACTCAGAATGCATTCCCCAAGGTACAAAACTGTTGCTTGCCAATTTTTTTGGCGTGCCCATATTTCAAACCAGTTCATCAGCTAGTCTGCTACTCTCGCATGTTCAGTTCGACAAGAGCTATCATCTCTGTACTTTGTATGTCAACTGATACTACTCTGTGCATGATACTGGTTTTGAGTTCTGGGAAAATAGCTCAAGAAAGAAAAGATGAGGCTGCTGTGTACAAAGTCTTGATACTTCAGTTACCAATGAGACAAATATCTCATGTTTGGGATCCTGGTATTGAATCAATCTCGGTCTTCTACAAGTGGCTGCACATACAGATAATTCACCTAGTCCACTATTCTGCTCAATTGGCTCCCACACAGATCACAGCTTATTGTCCAAGCAACGTTGGGTTTGTCCATCAGCAAGGTGTCAAGAAGAGTTACAATGCAAAGAACCTGTCGTCCTCGTCGAACTATCTTCAGATCTTGATATTGGATATTCTCTTCATTACATTTCTACCTCCCTGACATAGTGAAGGAATTCTGAAGGATAATTGAAAAATGAAAAGTTTCTGTAGAAACTTATCCATTGGTGACCAATGGCTTCAGGGGGGAGTAATGTTAGGTACTAGTAGGGGTATGGATTAGTAATATGTTGGTAACTGTGAGGGTACTTTAGGTATTTCATATGGTGGTCTCCTTGTAGCTGGCTTGGTCTTTATAAGCCCATCTTGTATCCTGTGGAAAGAACCAAGAAATGAAAACCTAGTTCTATCTTTATTTCCCTGCATTTTATCTTAGTTTTAGTTATGCAATTTATCTAGTTTATCGATGATTCCTTCCGAAATCCCCTCTTCTTCGTGATCCTCTAATGTCGGAGACCATCGGGTCCTGACAAGCAATCGATCTAGGTTGGTCTCCTCATCTCCTTCATGTTGTGAACAATGCTCTGCCCTGCCGCTTCTCTCCGCCACGCCGGCAATCTCGTCAAGATTTTGGCCGTGCCTGTCCTTGGCTACTCCGGTCTTGTTGCTTTGAATCTGACAGCAATGGATCTCGACTGCTGCAGGTACCTCGAGCCACCATCCCATCACGCCTCGGCAAAAGTGCAATCGGATCCAGCGACCGGGCTGCCGACGTCGCCTCGATCTCCTGCAGCAGCTAGGCCATCGTCGTCCTCATCTCCTCTTTGGATGGCGCGGCTTGAGCGCCTCAACGGGCAGCAGATGGTGGATCGGCTCCGGTTATAGCATGATCGTCGCTGTAGGTACCCATCTTCTTGATCTATGACTGCAATTAAGGATCAACGCATCCCTTCTACTGGTCTCACATGCCTTCTCTGCCCTACTGCATATTAGGTTTGCATGCCTTGAGCGCCTGAACGGCGGCGAGCTGCCGGCTCCAGATATTGGACTCGGTCTTTCCTGCACCCATATTGATCTATGACTCCAGTTAATGATCGGTGATGTGTCTAAAAGGAAGGCATGACGGGCCTGTGCCAGGTGGGTGATTAGATCAGTCCAGCCTTTCATGTTCCTTGATTACTGGATTACCGTTCCCTTCATCCTACACTTCTCATATACAGATTTAAGGATATTTGGAGTGTATAGATCTCTTAAATGATTCTATGGTGGACAATTCAGTGTAACAAATTAACAGTAGTTCCTTGCAAAACTATGGTGCCAATAGAGTCATATGAAATCCCCATGTTTATTAGAAATTAATTATTTCAGTTTTCCAATATCCGATTAATTGCATGTATGACGCATTGCCTGTACGCTGTCGTTGCTGCCACACCCTCACTCCTCACACGACGTCCACCACTTAGAGATTAGCAAGTTGTTAGTCTTAAGTTGTGATTGATACCCAGTCATTGCTGCTAATGGCTTAGCGTGTAGGCTAATTGTTTTCTTTTTTAGTTTGTTTTTAAGATTTGGGCTTCTCTGCACAAGGTCCAGATAGTGTTTAAAAAATGGACGTGGCTACGCGGTGCCCGGGCACGATTTTGCGCTACAGAGTGCCCCACCCCAATACGGAAAGCAAACCCTTCTTTTCCCGATTAGGAAATCCGGTGCGTTTTAGAGTTTGCTTGTCGTCACGTGAAAGACCCGCATGGATTGGAAGTTTGGAACCAACCCGCGCCTACTTTTCTGTTGTTGTTAGGGGCCTTTCTTCTTTCTAATTATCTGCAGCCGCTAAAGATTCCCGTCAACCAGAACCAGAAGAATACACTCCAGAAACCTAAGAAATTGCACATCTGGCAGTTTGCCCTTGAGACAGGTACAAAATGTCAAAAATCTCTGCAAAAGCTACCAAGCGAACTTGGGGTGCAGGTTTGATCACGTATATCTGCCACATTAGTAGGATGCAAAATTCGGAAGACATGGTCATTGCACCGGCAGTATAAATGATCCCAGCATCTTTGAAGAAAAAAAACTTTGCTGCTAAACCATCCTATACCCATGTACTGGATGTAATTTTGCCAAAATAAAAAATTGAAAAAAATAGTGATTATCTTGACGCAACCCACCCCTCTTTTTTGTACTTTGCTGATAGAGAATCAAAAAATTGGCTCGAATATTCTAACTTGGAAGGGAGAAAAATAATTTGTGTCACTAGTTAAGGAACACGACAATTGCGCAAATTGATGAAGTGACTTTGTTTTCGTTTGGAGGATGTAGCCAATAAAATCCCAGAAGCTTGTAGGACATGGGCATCATACTGAAACTCTTTTGCGTCGCCATCAGGCACCGGAAACGGGACGTAACTTCAAATACAAATCTCTCTCCACCCACCTCATGCCGCTTGGATATCAACTCTGTTTTCCTAGAAAAAAGAACAGTGGCGCCAAACGTGAAGCGAGAACAAAAGTAAACTATATAAAAAATGAGTATAAAAATGACATGTATAAATATTCTATTCCACGTTTGTATGTTTCATATGTTCAGTTTAATAAGGTACATGCCTATGATACTTACATCTAAATCTTCATTTAAAATAATGAAAGTACATATGTAATAGAACTAAGCTTCATCTTGCATGATATTTTCCTCTGAAAAAATACATAATATTACATCTAATGTCATGGTGGCAACATTAAACTACATTTCTGCATCCACCGCAAAAGCATAAACTACATTTATCGCTGATAAAAAATACTTGTAACACAAGGGCATGAACATCCTGCTCTCCTACCTATAATTGAAAAACTGCATCCAGCAGAGGCATACGAACTGAAAACTACATAGAAACACAAGCATATACTTGTTGTACTAGATGACCTTGCAGCCAATTGAAGAACTACATCCAAGCAAAGGCATATAAACTGAAAACTACATCCAAACACGAGAATGCTTGTTGTACTAGATTATCTTGAAGCCAATTGAAAGTTACATCCAGCAAAGGCATGCGATTTGAAAAACGACATCCAGCAGAGGCATACAAACTGAAAACTACATAGAAACACAAGCATACTTGTTGTACTATATGACCTTGCAGCCAATTGAAGAACTACATCCAGCAAAGGCATATAAACTGAAATAGTACAAAAGAAACTACATCGGCTATTCCCACACATGCATGACCTTGCTTTAGAAGCAATAGCCTCACCTTGAAACGCCAAAACAAAACCATGTAGTGAGTGCATGTATGAGCTATACTCGTGAAGAAGAAACGAGCAAAATCAAACCCAAATTTCTTGTCAGTACATCCCCTCTCCCTGGGCTGATGATAAACCATGTAGTTAGTATCCAAGTACAGACTAAACAACACTAAAAATGATGACGCGCGGGAAAAAGCTCACAGCATCTACACACCACCTCATTCGTAATCCGTAGAAAAATCAGGGAACCAACCTCTTCTCACATCATGTGCGCTCAAAAAAACTGCAGCAGATAGTATTCTCGTTGGCCTGCACCAGAAGTCCAAAATATAGCCCTCCCAAAAATCACTAGATACATTGATCTCCGAATGGCGGAGCTGCACTCATCAGCTTGCTTGGGAAGCGTGTGCTAGTTGACGTGGTCGGCTGAAGCTCTGGATGTGGACAACGAGGATCTTGTCCTCCCCCTGCGTCCCCGGCCTCCTCTTGAGCCCCATCTTCCGGTAGCACGGAGCGCTCTAATCGACCCTGCAGCAAAAGAACATCATGTGTTGTGCCATTTAGACACGGGTAAACTACATGTTGTTAAGGCATGATTATAGCAAAAGAACATCGATACTGATTCATTATTTACATCTAGCCACGATCTAGTTGATTTATTCTTACATCCTCTTATGTGATAGTAGTTGGAGTCACTAACCATAAACTACATCTGTACTGCAAGAAGAGCTCCACAACCAAATAATTTGAATACAATCAATCGAAAAAGTAATTAAATGAATTCACGGAGTTGTAGAAAAAAGGAAGGAAAATCACGTGTTCTCTCTTCGGTCAAAAGACCGAACAGGTGGTGCGCACACCTCGCCGGATGCAGCGCCTTCTAGACAAATCTCCACCTCATCTGTCAGAAGCTCCCGGAGCTCTAGCCGGTCGTCCTCCGCTTCGGGGCGAACCGTCAGCGGCACGGCGCGCGTAGATGGCGTGCAGAAAGAAGTTCCTGGCGGAGGGCACGAAGTGGTTGACGCGTTGGTCGGGAGCACACCGGTTGGCGACCGCGCGTAGGCGTGAAAGGCGAAGCCGTCGGGCGAGCGGAAGCCAGGCGGCGAATTTAGGAGAGGCGGCGGAGGGCCTCCACGTCCGAGTCCGCCGAAGCGTCGCCGGAGGCGGAGCTGGCGCCAGGAGAGCAGCAGGTCGAGAGGGCACGAAATGGCGTCGGGCGGCGAACGCGCGAACGAGGGTGGCGGCGTGATGGCTGGAAATGGCTACAGCGCGGTGGGCTGCCGGGCAGCGAGATTAGCTGGGCGACGAGATGGGGAATGAAGGCAATGGAAAAGGAAGAAGCGGCGGCCACCGGTAGTCATTATCTCGAGAGTTGATCAGATCGACGGTGCAGCTTGTGCGCACTTTGTAAGACCAAAATAGTGCCTAGGCAAGAATTAGATTTTGCGTTAAAAAATGGTCCGATTCTGGTTCATGTGGAATGCCACGGTACTTGTTTTACTAATTCTTGAACTAAACATGAGTGATACTAGGTATTCAGGGAAGGGCATTGCTTTCACCAACAGTTTAAGAAAGATAAGTAACTTTGTCGGAAATATGACTGTCACAAATTGAAAGAACTACATATGTATTAATTAGTTGATCTGCTCAGCAAGCTTTAGCTTGATTTATGCATTAACGGGAAGGTACATTGTGTGAACTAATTTCTCATCTCATTTCTGTATCGTTCTATACAATTTGTGTTACCTTGTAAGAGTTGAGTGTCATTCAGTTTCTGGAGTAAACAAATACACTTCAAGATGTCTGACTTCTCACGTGTGTGCGCCATCTTTCCTCTTGAAGTTACTGCTTCAGTGCTTCCAAACTGATTTTATGCCTCTTAAAGTATCTTGGTTGGTTATTTGGCATGGCAATTGATGTACGATCGGTAGCATGAAAGCTAACTTGACATAATCTCTTAGATAACATGGCAGGCTTAATATTGGTTTTTGCTTAAATGTATCTGTTTTTAATGCAGATTGATCGATTTGGGAAACACAAGGAGAAGATCGGCTAAATGATATGAGGCATGTGACTTATCCCTGTTAGTTCTACTTTCTGCCCGTACATAAACCAATAATAACTTAACGATATGCAGAATGTGATAGTTCAGCAAGACAACCATTCTTGTTGAAAGTACATAAGCGGTCGCCATGGTGGTCGGGAGACAATCCTGTAGGTGAGGCCAGTCATGTACATCACCTCCCCTTTTCCTTTCTTTATTTTTTTCCCTTGATTCTAAACCCTGTTTTATTTCTCGAATATGACCAGCTCATAAAAAACCTTGTTTTATTTCTCAAAATGCATGTTTAGTGACCCTGTTTTTCCGTAGATGCATATATAGTCAATCGACAACCTCCTTTTTATAGAAGCAAAACCTCCTTCATTAATCTCTCACTGTCCAGAATAATTTATCGCCTCATGATGTGTGATCATGGGATTTTACTGATATGTATGTGATAGAATTTGATATAGTGTTGTAGCTAAAGGAGGCAGAATTTGATATACTGGTTTCCCTGTTTGCGCTGCAACACTATGGTACTCATCGAGTAGGATTCATTTTTCGTCCCGACTGTGGTAGCATGATTTCTGTGTATAAGCACGATTGATGTCTAAAATATAGTTGTGTCTTGGCTTCCGATTTTTGCATCAACACTCCATTATTCACAGTTTCGTGGTTCGTTATATTATTTTGACCTTTTGTATTGGGTCACATCTTTAGTTGTTTGCTTCACCTGTTATCCATTTCACCTGTCTCTCTTTTGTCGGCTGAACCTTGCAAGTCTTTTGCAGGCAAAGCCGGACCTCATTTTATCTGTCTTCTCTAAATGGCTTCTACCAATTAATTACCAGTTTGATGAACCCTCTATATACATGTTTTTTCTAAGCCAAATCGGCTCAGGATGGAAGGTGAGGTGCATGAATTTTTGTTCCTTTTTACAGGTGCTTTATTATGATTATGATTAGTTGGTCATTTAGGCGTAAAACAACTTAACTGTGGAAATATAGTATTTTAGCAAAGCGGCAAACTATGGAGTTCTATTTTGCAATTACAACGTACATTGTGTAATATGATTAGATACAAAAGTACAAAGTGGTGTATGATTATACTACATTATCTACCACGAGTCTCTCTTGAACTGTGTGCTTCTGCTTTAATCTCTTTAGTGGTTCACATAGACTCGGATAAATCCTCTCTTAGTTCTGCTGCATTTGCATGTTTATTTTGAACCATTTATCACTTAGTGGGGTTTTGATGGATGTGGTGTGTGACTGTGGCCATGAGGCAGAGATGATCGAGTGGTGGATGCCCCTGATCGCAAATGTATGACTAGATTCGCCAGGTTCAACATCATCAACTAATAATCATAAATGGACACTGGCTCAGATTAGTCCACCTTCTTGCTAACCCCAGGACAATGTTCAAGAACTTTTGATAATTAGTACTTACTGATCACTTGAAGAATAATGATAGAATTATGTGGTATATGAATAGTGAAAGGTAATGCTCCAGTACTTCCCTCCTTTAGTGCTATCTTGGTTCTTAAATGTTCTGTATTTTTTTGGGTCAAGTCCAGCGCTGTTTGGGTCTACAACCTAAAAATTCAGTTGAAGATTTTTCAGATGAAGTTACTTCGTCCCATATTCATACTCAATGTTGGGGTTGTGTCTGTATTCACCATGCCTTTATTTTATATAGTTCTGTTGGGGCACACTCAATACATAGTCTCACCTTAGTTTTGCAATTAATTAAAATAATAGAAGCTGGATCCCTTTTTCATTTCTTTGTAATTTTCAGGAAGTATGAAAAACACTGAGCAGATGTACCAACGGGTGGGCTAGAGGGACAGTCTAGAGGTGAGAGGCACAAGAGAGAAGACTTTGTTTGGAACATTGGAAACCCCTTTGCATTAAGGCAATTGAGACAAAGAAAACACAAGTTTGTCACAATGTCCTTGAGCTGGAGTGTGTGTCGTTGCAAAATAAAATGATCTTTTAGTTCATGACTTTGTGTGCTTTTTTTGTTTTGTGATTGTGTAGTTATAAGAGATAATTGTCGGGTAGTGTAAAAAAAATGGATTTTGATGGAAGTTCATATTTAGCAAAAAAAAAAAGAATCTCATTGTTCTTGAAATATTATTTGGCAATATACAAGCGTGGCGAAAAATCGGTGACCCGTAGCACCGCACGGACATTCAACTATAATATTACGGTCCGTACGTTTCAGACCACGGTCTGCCAGGCTATCGCTCTTGTTAGGATTAGATTAGAACCGTCATTTAGACGGTTAATTAGGTGTCCAACGTCCGAACGGACGTGACCCTCCGTAGAGGCGCTTCCCCGCGTCGTACGGACATGTGTGTCTGTACGGACGCGTCTCCTTGTAATTACCGCCTTAAGGCGTCTGTACAATGGGTATATATGCCCTGAATCCTTCGATCAATAAACACAGTTCGATTCTCTCGTTCCTCTACAATCGACTCTCAACACGTTATCAGCACGCTCCAGCCTCTGAGTTCGGCTGTGAACAGCAGAGAATGGCTCCGGCACGTACCATCGACGGTGGCCCACCGGCGAACTCGCCGGAGTAAAATGAGATCGACAGGGAAGATGTATAGGCAAAGGTGAGAAAGCATAATGCCTGGGACCTTCTTTCCCTATTTTCTGCGCCTTCTTCGCGATGACGGCCGTCACCGCCGGTTCGTCGCTCGCCACCGCCATGGTGTTGGCGGACTCTGCCGCTTCCAGCGGGAGATGCGCAACCTTCGCCACTTTGGTGGAGGTTGGAACCAGCGTCGCCAGGGTCGTCGTCACCACAACGGCGCCGCGAACCGCTGCCGGTGCAGGCCCTTGAGCCGGCCGCGAGGGCGCGCCGCTGCTATCTCCGACCCCCGTGGTCGTCGAAGTCGCTGCCAGCGACGCGCTCGCCTTCGTGCGCCGACGGGATCCGCCGAAGGTGCCTTCACCGTCGGCTCGGGCGTGGAAGTTTCTCCAACTCCGCGGCCGCGGACTCCGTCGCGCCGTCCTCCACGGGCCGCGGCTCCCCTGCCACTCCTCAGTCTTCGCCTCGCGCGAGGGTTCGCCGCCGCCTTTAGCCCTCGGCGTTCCGCTCGCCAGCCTGCACATGGAGTCTGGCCATGCTCGGACTCGCAAACGGTGTCTCCAACGGCGTGGCTTCCTGCCACGGCTTCCTCGGTGGTTCCTCTTCAGAGGAAGACGACGGAGCACCTGGTCCCTCCATCCGTCGCCGGTGATGCGGCCGGCCGGCCGTGAGGGTCTGGGCTGCCTCGCGTTGATTGGGGATGTAAGCTACCGGGGAATTTTCCCTGGCCACTCTCCTTATCTTCTCGGCCGGACAGGCTGGTCCTACCTAAGCTATTTAATTAGGACCATGAGAATGCGATTCTACCACCGTACTCTTGCATTATTTGCTTTGTAGCTCGTATTCATCAGCACTTAGCAAGTTAGCAGACTAGTACAGATTTTAGTACTTGTAGACCATATTGTGTCTATAAATGATTAAATGTTCAATGTGTTTGCAATTTGCAATCCCTACAATAATATAATTTTTGCAATTGAGATTCATTTTTCTTGCAAAATTAAATATCAACTCAGCCATCAATTAAGTCCAAAAATGCCTAAAAGGCACAAAATATTGACTTAATTCGTATTGAATTGATATGCAAAAATTGTCAGGTGACTATCTCAAATTTATATATGGGATCACAAGGTAATGTGGCATCTACTGCATTATATGCAGATTATCCACATTATTGTGAGGTCTACATTTTGTCAAAATCGACATTATGACTAACTTCAATGTGCTCTCTCATATATTTAAATTAAATCATAACATAAGGTACTAAGATAAAGGCATTTACTAACTTCGGTCAGATTATGCTTCTTAGTGCTGCGAGATGTACTCCATAAAAATGGTGATTATATCCAAAGTGTTATGATAGATATTTAAGGTCTACACTAAACAACTCAGGTATTTACTTGAGTTTACAATTTTTTGCAAACTTATTATAACATTACCATGATCAATTTTAATTTACTCACAAGTAAATTGATCAAGTCTATGGTTTAAACCCCATGTAAGCCAACATGACCATAATTCGATGACTTTCCTCTCGACGGTCACTACTAGCATACATAGGCTAGGGATGTTGAGGACAACCATGCGCCTCATGAAATCATAGCGGCATTTCAAACTCCTAATTGGAGAGATATCCCCAACTAGATGATCAGGTTCATCTTGATCCATCCAGATCATATTTTTGAATATTTGATGGTGAAATCTCTAAACACCATGTGGCAAGCTCTAAAATAAGTTATGAACATCAATGACAGTCTACCTGTCTAAATCAACTCATGATTGAACTCGTCTCCGACTTGGATATTCAAATCCATCGAGACCTACGGTAATGGAGTTCATAAAATTTGCTTCAGCTTGCAATTTTTGAAAGATCGTACATTATCGAGGAAATAGAAGACCATGTCTACTATGTTTCCTATTAATACGATCTTATAGCAACAATATCGTGCAAGAATACCTACTTTATTCCGATCTCCTATATGTACTACTACACATGGAGAAACATGATGAAATCCTTCTAAGGAATCATCATTAGAACCATCTGGGTGTTTCTCCTTTAACGTGGTGCATACTAATTTTCGGAATATTAACAAGTTCGATGTCTCTTCTAGAGGCCAATCAACGAACTCCAAGGGTAAACACAAATGCAACAAGAAGCATAATCCACATGCATCAGACATGGAAAGGCACTACAAAGATTAAGTTTGATAAAAACTACTCTTTGTCAAAAGTGTGTATCCTACAAGCATTCCACCAAAAAATGCCGCGCTCCACGGCCTGTGGTAAATTCCGTACCAACAACCGCGAGACGCAATTGAACATGCAAGGGTAAAGATATGAAGCACACTTCAATCTTCAATCTGACAATACCAAGGAAGTTGTAATATCATGTAACAACAAGGCTCCGCAACTGTCAGAAAATCCCATGAACAAGGAGAACATGGTCATTGAATATGCTTCAAATGACATGTTTGTAGACTTTACTAGTCTTCCAACTCCTTATCAACATATATTTATTGTTGTAATAAATATGAAGTTGTCATCATATACTGTAATTCACAGTATAATGTATCAACACTCATGGTACAAATAACATTTGTATGTGTTCTGTATATCCGATAAGATTTTCACAATGAAATTCTTCAATTTTATATATAGAATCCTACGGGAGCCAATCCGATGGAAGGGAAAATGTCCTTTGTGGAAAATACAACCACAAACTCTATACACAGGGAAATATACATTCAAAACTCTTACTAAGAGCTAGCGATATATTTTAATCGTCAGACGCGATATTATAGTTGATAGCTCTGATCGAGCCACAATTACACTCCCTATGAGGTACGTTAATATTAATCGAGAACACTTTATAGTATCTCGATTCAATCTGTACCCTACAAGATGTAGAGATATTTGTCAGATAGGTTTCTATATTGAAACCCTTGGTAAAAACAAAGAGGATTACCTCCTTTTACCAAAACAACGAATATGACAAGCATTTAAATGCAAAATTCCCTCTTTATCGTCAAGATTGCACTATACATACATTAAAACCGTAACACACATGTTGCGAACAAGGTAATTTTCTGAATGTCATTGTATTCCAAACTTAGCATGATCGCCTTGGTCATCCCCACATAGGGATGATACGGAAAATTATCAGCAATTCCATTAGTCATGATTTAAATGATGCTAAAGTCCCACAACCTTCGGTGTTTGTGGGAACATCCAACCATTGTGTGGTCCATTTAAGAATTTCATGGTTTTAATGGACACATCATCATGATGGTGCCATGTGTGTCTATCATCCACACGAAACCATGATTTTCATAATGATGAAACAAGCTATTGTATTCAAGCTCGTATCCAAAAATTGAATAAACCAATTCGAATGGACAACGTTGTTGAATTCTCCTCACGTGCCTTCAATTATATTGCTTGGCCCCTAGGGATTGAAGTTCAACAGTCGGTCTGATATATCCACACTCAAAATGGCTTGGTTGAATCTCAAATAGAGAGAGAATTAAGCTCATTGTACGTCTCTTACTAATGAATTACAAACTACCAACCTTGAGTTGGAGTCATGCATGCAGTTTTACACCCTGCTGACATGATTCAACTGCAACATACTACATATCGTAGTACCTTCCCTCTAAATTTGTACGTGCGAATCAAAAGTATTTCCCATCTGCGATTATTTGGTTATATACCAATATCACCACCGCGGCATACATCAATGGCCCCTCACAGAAATTTGGGATCTATGTGAGGAATAACTGTATTTCCGTCAACTACAAATACCTAAAGCCCCTAGCTATCAGGGGGAGTTATTTAAGGCTAGTATGCTCAGTGAGGACAATTTCCAAGCACTAGGGGAGATTTTAGTACCAAAAAGAATGCCAGGAAATCAATTGGAATGTTCAACACATTTCTGCCTCAAATTCACGTACTCAAGACATTGAACTTCACGTTCTGAAAATTATTAATTTGCAACATATTGCAAATAAACTGCCAAATTCATTTACTGGCTACAAATATATCACAAAATCCTATAATCTTGCAACAATTGTGCCTGAAAGAGTGGAGGTACCAACAAAAACCACTCAACTCCTTGTTCAAAACAAGAGGGGGAGAAGTACGGCCACAAGCAAGATTCAGCTTCTTGCAAGCAACAAAGGAAAATGAGGAAGAAACCCTCATAATCAGTAAATGCAAGTCAACTTCACGTTGATAGACACAAAATGGGTAGTATACTCCCGATGGATGGAAACGCACCACAACCCAGCTCAATAGTGCACACAATGACTGGGATATCGGAATACCTAGACTCGACCGTATTGGGAAACCACGAAGAGTCGCCAAGTGTAAACAATATTTTCACCAATTATATACATTTTGGAGAATCATATAACTAAAAGTCTACAATTGTAGACATACATTTCTCAACAATGATTGCAAACAACCTTTATAATGATCCGGATCCAAAGACCATGGCCATGGCAGAGTTTGAAAAACACTCATTTGGACTAGAATCAATCAAAGGATGCAATCCAAGGGGAAATAGCCTTGCTCAATAAAGGAAGGTATACACAAAAGAAATACCTACACCAGTTTTCTCTAGAACCGAATGAGAACAACAAGGTGGTGAGTCAATAACAAGGCGTGTAGCATAAGGGTTCACGCAGATACCCAGAATCCATTCTCCGGATACAAGTGGAATCAATTTCCGATAACTTGTCTCAATGGCAGTAAAATCATCTATTTATGCAGTTGATAGATGTAGTGACCACATATATTCATGTGTCACTTGATTCAGACATATAGGTTCCCCATCTGAATCCCAATTACTGAATCCGAATACAAATCGCAACATACATAGTGTAAACTCAATAAGTCACCTCATGACTTACAATAGTCGGAACAAATTTGGTACAACCGACTTAGTGAGTTCCTTATACAAAAGGATTACTCCATAATGATGATTGCTCACACGTGTTCATCAAGAAATCCTCATTTGGATATTTATCAAATCAGTGTATGTTGATGATTATAACATCATTTGCAACACACAAGATATTGATGGAGCACATAATCATCTAAAGATGGAATTTGAGATGAAGGATATAAGCAAAAATTTATTTTGCTTTAGCTACAATTCGAGCACCTTCACTCTAGAAATATGGTACACCATTTTTCCCATATCCACAAGTTCTTGGAGAAATTTAAATATGGGCAAGTCATTTCCATCTAAACTCTAGTGGTTGTTCGTTCTCTACTCGTAGAGAAATATCATTTCATACCACAGAAGATGGAGAAGAGATGTTGGGACTTGATGTTTCTTATCTCAGTGTCATTGGACCTAACACCTAGTGGACAGGAACAAGAGTATCTTTCGATATCTCCAATGCACCATATATCTTGACATATTCGTTAATTTCAGAGAATTTTGAACTCCAATATCATCGGATATGCTGATACTGGCTACTTATATGATCCTTATAGCGCCAGATCACAAATAGGCTTCATGTACCTACATGGTGGGCTTGACATTCCATTAATATCTTATAGATGGACTCTGATGGCTACATCCACCTATCATTCTGAAATACAATGCTTCATGTCGATTTGTGTGGCTTCACAGAATGATTTACCACATACGACATTCGTGTGGTATTGGTTCTATTGAATCACCAACTATTATCTACAAAGATAATAATATTTGTGTTGCTCAGATGCAAACAGGTTATACAAAAGCAATATCACTAAGCATATTGCCTCTAAATTGTAAGCATCAGGGGGAGTCTCTTCCTGAATTATAACCTATTCAAACATTATATTACACTCTTTTTCCCTTTATGAGTTTACTCTCATGGTTCTCATCAAGGTTTTTAATGAGGTAATATCAACACAAGAATATATGCCATACGTCCTATTTTCCCCACCGGGGTTTTTAACGGATGTATACAAGGCATATTGATTGTCCTCTAAACTTAACAATGAGTTTTATCCTTTCAAGGTTTTCTCATATAAGTAATCAAAGAGACAATGACCATTATATGTTGTATCATTTTCTCCTTACTTTTCCTACATGGTTTTAAAGGAGTTTTAACAAAATATCAAATACTATTCTCCTCAAATTTTTCCCAAAGGGTTTTTGGGGGAGAAATTATCAACTTCAAACATCATATGTCATACTTTCTGCTTTCCCCACCGGGGTTTTTAAGAAAGTATACACGACATATTTATTGTTCTCTAAAGTTGCTATGGGTTTTTCCTTTTAAGGTTTTCTCATATGACTTATCAAAGAGACAATAACCAATATATGTTGCATCATTTTCTCCTTATTTTCCCACCGGGTTTAAAGGAGTTTTAGCAACATATCATACACTACTCTCCTCATATTTTTCCCACAGGGTTTTTGGAGGAGTTGCTCAAAAATATTATACACTTGTGATCAAGATCGAACGAAGGATTCTCAAAGTTAGACAAGAAATTCCCAAGAAGATGCCTATACACAAGAAGCTGTGTTGTACAAGGGGGAGTGTTAGGATTAGATTAGAACCGTCATTTAGACGGTTAATTAGGTGTCCAACGCCCGAACGGACGTGACCCTTGAAAGGACACGGATGTCGCCTAGAGGGGGGGGGGGGGTGAATAGGCGATTTAAAATTATTACGGTTAAGACTTGAATAAATGCGGAATAAAACTAACGTTTAATTTATCAAGCCAAAACCTAAACTAGCTAGGTTCACCTATGTGCACCAACACTTATGCTAAGCAATATAATCAACTAGGTGATAGCAAGATATATGACTTTAAGCTCAATGTCTATCACAAAGTAAATAGCATAAGTAAGAAGCTCGGGATAGAAATACCGAGGCACTTGGAGACGATGATTTATCCCGAAGTTCACTTCCCAATGGAAGCTAGTCTCCATTGGAGCGGCGCGGTGTTCACCAATGTGAAACACCGAGTAGCCTTGATATGGCACACCGTATCTCCGTTGTGTCTTACCACCAATGTGGCGAGGCACTTGTCACTATGTTGCCGTTGAGGTTGACAACTAGAACCTTTACAAGGATGAAGCTCACTCCACAAGTTGGAGGGTCTTCACCAAATGCACCGAGCTACCAAGACTCGATGCCCAAGGCCGAGGCACACACCACAACTCAATTGGTGGCTCCCGGCAATGTCTTCGTAGCTACCAAAGCTCCGAAGCTAACAAGGTTGACCAACACTCCACAATTGGAGGCTCCCAACAAATCCCGTGAGCCACCAAGACTCCGAGAAATCAACAACCGTCTAGGGTACCAACATGCCCTAGAGGAACAAGCTCTAGGGCACCAAAGTACCCAAGAGTAACGAGCTTCTCAACTTCACTATCCACGAATCACCATGGAGAACTCAAACCGATGCAACTAATGCAATGGCAAGACCACACTAAGTGGTCAAGTTCTTCCAACCCGAATCCAACCAAAGCAACTAATGCTTGGGAGGGATTTGAGAGGAAGAACAAAGGAGAAACACTAAGAAACTACAAAGATCTAGATCCAAAGGGTTCCCCTCACTTAGAGGAGAAAACGATCGGTGGAAACGCGGATCTAGACCTCCTCTCTCTTTTCCTCAAAAACTAGCAAGAACTATTGGAGGGATTGAGAGATAGAAGCTCAAAGGGATGGCAACAATGGAGGAAAATGAGCTCAAGAGTTGGCAAAAGGTTAGAGATGAAATGGGAAGAAGACCCCTTAAAAAGGGGAGCCAAAATATGGCCGTTGGGCCACTTTTCGTAGCTGGACAGGGGACACCGGCCAGACCGGCCTGGCCCGGCCATCATGGCCGGCCTGGAACCTGAGAAGGCCCGGCCATGCTGGGTAGGACTCTTCCCCTTTTTTCTTTATTTCCTTTCTTTTCTTTTTCTCTCTAGAAAACGTCCGATACCGGAAATGCAATAACTTTTGTATCCGGACTCCGTTTTCGATAATCTTGGACTCGTTGGAATCACCACAACAAGTACTACAAGATTATGCAGAAAAACATCATTTTTCAACAAGATATTATAATAAAAATGAGGAAAGGTTAAACCTCTTTCTTGCAAACCGGAACCGTCATATCTTTTGTAAATGAAGTTCGGAAGAGGTGAAACCAATTTTGTTGGAAAGAGGATGATAGTAACTATCCTTGGAAATATTTGAAAGCAATTAAGAGATAAATTCTCAACACATGTATGTGTGGATAATTTCTCAAGGACAAACCGACAATATTTCTAATATCGAAAACGCAATGGAAGACGCATATGAAAACCGTTTTCGATGAGCTTGGCCTTGTCATGACAAGCACGACAAGCACCAAGACCACATCATGATAAGAGACAAATAAGAACCAATAAAGATGATGTCAATGATGCAAAGGTTTGAGCTCTCTACGACCGATACGCTAAAGCTCACTTGAGAGCCCCTCTTGATAGTACGGTTACCTATCCTAAAACCCGGTCTCCCAACTACACCACGAGACCGGTAAAATAGAAACCTATCAAGATCATACCTTTTCTTTGCGCATTCCACTTGAGCTAGATGATGACGATCTTGATCTCCTCTCAAGTGGATCACCTTTCTTGATTGCGCTCCGCTTGGTGAAGCCTCGCGTATTGCTCCCCATACACCAATATGGGAGAGACACTCTTTCGCATATCTTCACTTGCCCTTATCTTGTATGTTGATCAACTTGCACTTAGCCTTGATCAACATATAATCTTCTCCTTTTAGCTTCGACTCCAACATATGGAGTTCAAGCATTCCATACGGGCCACCACTTTCTTGATTGCGCTCCGCTTGGTGAAGCCTCGCGTATTGCTCCCCCATACACCAAGATGGGAGAGGCACTCTTTCGCATATCTTCACATGCCCTTATCTTGTATGTTGATCAACTTGCACTTAGCCTTGATCAACATATATTCTTCTTCTTCGCATACCTTCACATGCGCTTATCTTGTATGTTGATCAACTTGCACTTAGCCTTGATCAACATATAATCTTCTTCTTTTAGCCTTGACTCCAACATATGGAGTCCAAGCATTCCTTATGGACCAACACTACAAATATAACTCAAAGCACATATTAGTCCATAGAGATTGTCATTAATTACCAAAACACCACATGGGGGCAAACATGCTCTTTTAATCTCCCCCATTTTGGTAATTGATGACAATCCCTTTTAAGAGGGTTTATATAATGAATTAAGCAACCTTGCAAGACAAGGATGCATGAGCATGAGAGGCAAATGCTTAAGAACCAAGCGAAAGCATAAAACCAAATTCCCTTAAACCCTCTAAAACTTCTCCCCCATTGGCATCGATTGCCGAAATGGGAAGAGAAAATTTAGAAGGCCAATATAATATGAGTTCCTCCACAAGGTATGCATTTCTCAAGATATGAGTGAAATCAAATGCACATATCCATTAACGAATAATAGAGGAAATCAAACTATATTGAGGATCCAAGGATTGCAAGAGGTTGAAATCATTCTAAACATCTCCACGAAGATGAAAAGCAATCAAGAAGATCCTAACCGAGAGTTCTAAATAAAAAATAGAGAAGCTCCCCAATGTTCATGCGCTATTGAGGAGTGCACAAATATGGAATCCTTACTCCCCCAAAATCATCTAGAACACTCACCAAGTGCAAGGGTTTAAAAAAAATTAAAGCAAAACCGAGCACTTGCACCAAAGATGTGGTTGAGCCATAAGGAGATACCAATTAAAAGAAATTATCAATAAAGGCCCAACCAAGAGTGTGTGTGTGTGACAGGAGAATTAATTTGGTAAGACACATAGTCTTAATCAAATGGAGATAAGTTATATATCAAGAATTGACACACACAACTTACAAAGAAGATTTTTCAAAAAGAATATGTTCACAAGCTCAAGGATACAAATTGGAAATTAAAACCAATAAAAAAACAAGAGCTAGTGAGAACATTTAGCCAACAAAATCAACATACTCACCGTGATAGGCATGAAGAGAAGAATCTTCAATAAAATGTGAGTGCGCAAAGATGCGAATAGAAGTAAGACAAGCACTCACGAGACAAACATGGAGCCACCAAAGAATTATAGATAAAAGACAAGGTGGCTTGAAAGAAAGTAGGATACCAAATAAAAGGTGACCTCTCTCATATGTATAGGTTTCTAAGTAGACAATGATATTCATCGACAAAGAAACTTGCACATATAAAATGGTCGAAGAAAGGAGACTATGGTAACCAAAAGGAAGTCATGAATATACAAGAAGAGATTACTGCTTAAAAGCATAGCACATAGCTCAAATTTATCTCATTGTATATAAATGAACTTCAAACACATCAAATGCATCACACATATCACTAAGGGAACAAGAGATAGTGGAAATGCTTTCAGATAGGCAACAAGTATCACAAAGAAATAATACCAATTGAAGGAAGGTTTTTGCAATTTCATCACAAATATCACAAAGATATACCAAGTGAAGGAAATAATCCAAAACCACAACAATTGTACATTAAAATTTTCATGCCAAGAGGCAACCTACACAAGGTTGAATACAAAAAAAATATGCATGGGATAGACACTTGTTACCAAAATAGCATTGGTGATGATGAAGATGAGAATTTTTGTTTATCATCAAAGCTTGACTCCAATAATCACATGGTGAGAACACCTTCCTTATGAATGAGGCAAGCATCCAATGCATCTCCATTGTACCTAAAAAAAAATTCAAGTACTTGAATTTTGTTTTAGGTCCCATAGTAGTTAGATGAACTGTCGTCCCTCTCCTCTCGTCCGCCCCCGCGTGGCGGCGGGAGGGGAAACCCTAATCCTCCCGTCGCTCGGCCCTCCTCTCCCTTCCCCTCTCTCGCCGCCGCCACAGGGATCGGCCGGGCAAAGCCCGGTTGGCCGGCGGCGGCGGGATCGATTGTCTCCTCGCGTGGGGAGGCCGGCGCGGGCCGGTGCCCCTGGCTGGGACGTGGTGCTGCCGGGCGCCGCGGCGTGGCCTCGTCGGCGCATGGTGCTTGGCTGGGCGGGACGCGACGGACAGCAAGTCTGTGCCGGCGGCGGTTGCCGGTGGCGGGATCTCACATTGCGCTCGGGCTGGACGGGAACATCCTTGTACCGGGGCGTGGCGCGGCCTCCGATCACGGTGTTGCTGCTCTTCGGAGGTGCAGCGGGTGGCACGGTGGTCATCTCCAGGCAGAACGGCAACAACGGCGTGGTGATCTCCCTCTTCAGATCCCGGCCGTCTCGATCGATGGTCCTTGGAGGCGAGGAGGGCGGCCGGTGCAAGCCAGGCTCTGGCCGATGACTGCGGCACCCGTGGTTGTCGTTACCTTGTTGAAGGAGTCGCCACCGCTAATCACCCGCCTCCTGCTCTGTGTTCTAGGGGAAACCCTAGATCTGGTTTTACCAGATCGGATGATGACGGCACCTTCGGTGTCGTTTACCCCATTGGGGGCATCATTTTTGGAACATGGGCTGCCTGGAGAGGGTCTGCCGGTGGTGCGGAGTCTCATCTTCGTTGACAAAGACGGCGAGTCATGGCGGCGTGGTGCAGCAGGAACTCGACGACGGTTGCGGCATGGTGGACTCGCGTAGGGCGGTTGGCGCTGTCTGACGTCGTGGTGACGTCGTCGGCAGGATCGGCGAAGTTCATGTAGATCTCAACTTTGAAGATTGTTTGGTGGTCCGATTGGTGGTGACGGCTTCTTTAGCTTGTACACAAGGTGCTCGCTAAAGTGTCTGCTAGTACGGATGTGCGCTCTCGTTTCGCCTAGAGGGCGTCTCGGGGTATGCGATTATTCCCGGTTCCTAGCTAATGGTGGGATTTCGATGTCTTCCGGGCAAAAGGCCTTGTAGACATGATGTTCACCCATTGTCGGGTTGGTAGGTGTTGTGTGGTGGCTTCGAGTTTTTTGATGTATGTTCTTTGTACATCCTTTGTGGAACAATTTAATAAAGAAAGCCGTATGCATCTTTTTGATGCAGAGGCTGGGGGTCCTCCTCCTTTTCTAAAAAAAAGTAGTTAGATGAACTACAATACATAGGAAACACTCTATATAAATATGTGCATATAGATATGAAATTTAGTTTCATGCACATCTTAGCCGATTTAGGATTTGGTGGAGTATCCCCTATATATTGGATCAAGAAAGACTAGCATGCCATAAAATAAATATACTAGTAAATATGCATGCATGGACTTACAAGAACCGAATGAGATACAATTTGGACAAAACACTAAGTAAACCAAGAAGAGAGCACACCAAAGTGTGACACAAAAAGGTTGTCCAAATTATATCAAAATCCAAATCAACACATGATTGAGGAAAAATCAAATCAACATATGATTGATTCCAAAACACATCAACACATGAAGTGTGATATCAATAGGAATCAAATCAAACAACACATGAGAGATAAGACACCAATTGAAAAATAAGATACCAATTAGGAGACAAGATACCAAAAGGAGGTTAATACTTGACCGAAATCAAGTAAAGTAAAATAAAGTAATAAGGTATCAAGATTTCCACACTAAATATCAATTGAAACAAATATCTATGGAGGAGATATTAAATTCCAATTAATACCAATTGAAGGTACCTAGGCAAGGCCAATGAGCATATAAGATGAAAGAAAGAGACATGCTCAAAGGGTTTTCTCATTCTATAGGATAAACATAAAACAAGAAATGAGAAAGCAAGACTCCCAAGAGAGATCAAGGTTATACTAAATAAACCAAGTACCCTTTACACTTTTCATGATGGCACAAAGCATCAAGAGAAGAAGATCTGTCTTCCATAAATACATACGATAGAAATCAAATGCCAATTGAAAGGATCAAATATTGATAGATAGGATAGTGTTCTAAATAAAAAGGAATGCTCCCCCAAGATTCATGCATTATTTTGATATTTGAATTTGAATACAAAATACATGCACAAGGGATCATTACTCTTCATATTTTATTTACAACACTAAACACTACCAATTTGAAGATTAGGATCCATGCAAGAGGCAAGGAAGGCAAAGGGAGTCAAAATAGATATTTTGGCAAGAGATGGGGCAAATAAAAGACAATGCCAATGTAAGGATAATCAAAAATATTCTATCACAAACATAAATATGGATTGTCCAAGGACAATGACCATTCGGAATTATTTTCCGGTGATAGAGGTATCCAAGAATATCCTCACAAGATAAAACATATGGCAAGAGATAGGAAATAAAACACCATATTTTAATAAAGTTTGTTGGTAGTTCCAATTATTCAAACCAACCGGCAAGGCCATGGTTAGAATAATATGGAACAAATGGTTTCTCAAATAATGTATGGAAATGCATATTAGAGAAAAACCACACCAAACAAACTCACACAAACAAGAGCCAAAAGATAGCTAAAAAGCAAATTGGAACTTGTTTGAGCTAATATGCCACATAGGAATAGGATTAATTTACAATATCAAATCTAAGTGGCAAACCTCAAATGTTCACATTTTGTAGGATTGTAATATGCACATAGCTTATTACTCCCCCATAATGTGATACTTCATTTCTTCTTAACAAAAGGAAAATAAAATCAAATAGAGATAATTAATAGACATTATAGAATTTGAATTTCTCATGAGCATGACACATCACATAGTTACTAGATAATCTTTATATATCAATACTAGGTGGTGTTACTCATATACACATATTTTTAGGTTCGTGAAGTGCTCAAAGCATATCACTCCCCCAAAATGGGATAGTCCATTAATTTCTCAAAAGAGCCCATTGAAATCAACACAAGATCCAATAAGGACTCAACACAAAGTTTACACATATATGGAGCGCACATTAACATACACAAACTTGATTGCTCAAGGTAAGTAATAAGCACAACATATACAAACACATGCTAGGAACAAAACTAACACATGCAAGGGAGCAACCAACTTTCAATGTATATATAATTTAAATATAAGTTACCGCAAGAAGGAACATTGGATATGAGGTATGACAATATAATCCAAATGACTTGGCTTGTGGAAATAATAATCAAGGAGATCCCTTAATTCTTCAAGGATAGCCAAGTCTCCAATGTCCTCCTTCACAACCTATTGATCAAGTTTGAGCTTGTTGGTCTCCAACCAAGTTGGGTCCTAAGAGGTTAGTCACAATAGGCTTGGCAAACCAAATGGTTCTTTTCTTGACACCACTTTGAGTTCCCACATATTTGGCAAACACATTGCCAACTCTATCCTTCCTAAGAGAATAAACATTATCAATTATTATGGGGTTGGATAGAGTACCGTTTGTGCATGAAGAAGCCAAGTGGCCCTTCTCACGGCATAAGTAGCAATATCGACTCTTTTCTTTCTTCTTAATAGGCTCCTCAACTTGAGGAGCAATGATTTGAGTCTTCTTAGGAGGTAGCCTTTGTTCAACCCGAGGTTGAGCATGAGATTGAACAAAAGGCCGCTTCCCTAGTTGCTTCTCACTAAGAGGCTTCTTCTTCATTGGGCAATCCCTAACATGATGCCCTTCAATTTTGCACTTGAAGCAAACAATCTTGGCCGAGTGATTGACTTGTTCTTGGCCCTTCTTATTGCTACTCTTGGACTTGTTCTTGATATTGGAGTTGAATCCAAGTCCACTCTTGTCATTGGGGGATTTTTGCACACTCAACATGTTGTCAAATGTGGCCTTCCCTTTATGACGTTTCTCCACATCTTTCTTCAAAGAAGTGGCTTGTGCCTTGTGCTCTTTAGTCTTCCCTACAAGGTTAGTAGCTACACAAGTACTAGTGGAAGTTGAAGCTTCATTTTTAGAGCAACTAGGCACGAAATGTAATTCAACATATGATTTTGCACTAGTGTGAGATGAAGAATTACAAGGACTAGCACATGACGTTATAGCATTTTTAGTAGAAGTTGTGCCACTGTCCACATGGGGCTCACTAGATATTACCTTGGTAGCGATAGCCTCATGAGCTAACTTTAGCTTATCATGAGATACGAGAAGATCTTCATGAGAGCTCGAGAGCTTCTCATGGCTTTCTTCCAATATCTCATAATTGCTAGTTAGAAATTTAATTTGAGCCCTTAGCTCAACATTCTCCGATAAAATGGATGCTTCACAAGAAATAGAGTTAGTAGCACAAGCATCAACATTTATAGCAATGGGAGAACAAGTAGGAAGCTCTTTTAGTAATTGAGCTTGGAGTTGATCATGAGACTTGGTGAGATGTGCAAGAGAATCTTCCAATGACTTGACATCCTTTTCAAGTTTCACATTAGCCTCAAGAAGTCTAACAATTTGAACAACAAGCTCTTCATTTTTATTTTAAAACCATTAGCCACCTTGAGAGCTCTATCATGGGTTTCATTTACTTTAGATGACTCTAGAGTAAATGTCTCCTCAATAGATTTCTTGGTGGTTTGTTCTTCTTCAAGAGCTTCCTCAAGATCCGCAATCGTGTTTGCATAATCACGTTCGCGGCTAAGACTTTCATCTTCACGTGCTTCCAAATTTTCAATAGTAATCCCTCGCTCAACAAGGGTGCTCATGATTTCATGGAGGTTCTCACAAGCATTTTTATTATTTGAAAGAGCATTAAGAATCATTAGGCCTTTCTTACTAAAGTAAGCATCATCTTCTTCATCATCATTATTATTGTCATGATCATCACTACTTGACGATTTAGAAGATATGCAAGGACCATCAACACAAGCATGCGAAACATTTATAGTTCTAGATGTGTTTAGGTCCAAAGATAAATCATTGCAATTAGATAGAGATGAAATATCATCTATAAGAAGCTCACTATCATCTTTGCAAAGTTTATCCCTACTCACCATTGCATTATTTTGTGGCTTGCCACATGTAGGTGAGGTAGAAGAAGTTGAGACCTCATTACGCCCGGAGATGGAGGGAGAACAATCATTCTCACTATCAATGGACACACCATTATTGTCTTGAAGCTTGGTCCATAGCTCATGAGCATTCCGATAAGGAGAAACCGACAAAGCAACTGCATTTCTCAAAGACATGAAAACCACTTCAGAAGCTTGAGCATCTAGATAAGAGTTTTCCTCATCCTCTAGAGGAGAAAAACCCATATCTAGAATTTGCTCTATATATGGATTAATGTACCTAAAATAATTTAGCATGCGATTTCTCCAATCCTTATAATTAGTGCCATCGAATATTAAAGAGGCATTGTGCACTAAACCACTAGACGACATCTTTACTCTCTAGGCCATGAAGCCCTATAAAGAGAGAACCCGCTCTGATACCAATTGAAAGGACACGGATGTTGCCTAGAGGGGGGGGGGGGGGGGGGTGAATAGGCGATTTAAAATTATTACGGTTAAGACTTGAATAAATGCGGAATAAAACTAACGTTTAATTTATCAAGCCAAAACCTAAACTAGCTAGGTTCACCTATGTGCACCAACACTTATGCTAAGCAATATAATCAACTAGGTGATAGCAAGATATATGACTTTAAGCTCGATGTCTATCACAAAGTAAATAGCATAAGTAAGAAGCTCGGGATAGAAATACCGAGGCACTTGGAGACGATGATTTATCCCGAAGTTCACTTCCCAATGGAAGCTAGTCTCCGTTGGAGCGGCGCGGTGTTCACCAATGTGAAACACCGAGTAGCCTTGATATGGCACACCGTATCTCCGTTGTGTCTTACCACCAATGTGGCGAGGCACTTGTCACTATGTTGCCGTTGAGGTTGACAACTAGAACCTTTACAAGGATGAAGCTCACTCCACAAGTTGGAGGGTCTTCACCAAATGCACCGAGCCACCAAGACTCGATGCCCAAGGCCGAGGCACACACCACAACTCAATTGGTGGCTCCCGGCAATGTCTTCGTAGCACCAAAGCTCCGAAGACAAGGTTGGCCACCTCCACAATTGGAGGCTCCCAACAAATCCCGTGAGCCACCAAGACTCCGAGAAATCAACAACCGTCTAGGGTACCAACGTGCCCTAGAGGAACAAGCTCTAGGGCACCAAAACCCAAGAGTAACAAGCTTCTCAACTTCACTTTCCACGAATCACCGTGGAGAACTCAAACCGATGCAACGATGCAATGGCAAGAACACACTAAGTGGTCAAGTTCTTCCAACCCGAATCCAACCAAAGCAACTAATGCTTGGGAGGGATTTGAGAGGAAGAACAAGGAGAAACAAAGAAACTCCAAAGATCTAGATCCAAAGTGTTCCCCTCACTTAGAGGAGAAATCGATCGGTGGAAACGCGGATCTAGACCTCCTCTCTCTTTTCCTCAAAAACTAGCAAGAACTATTGGAGGGATTGAGAGATAGCCAAGCTCAAGAGGGTCAACAATGGAGGGGAAAATAGCTCAAGAAGTTGGCAAAGGTTGGGGATGAAATGGGGAAGAAGACCCTTAAAAAGGGAGCCAAAAATATGGCCGTTAGGCCAATTTTCGGGCAGCCGGAGGAGGGAGGCCGGCCAGGCCGGCCATAGCCCAGCCATAGCCCGGCCATGATGGCTGGCCAGCAAACAGAGAGCCCCCGGCCATGGGGCCGGCCATTTGGCCGGCCATGCTGGCCTAGCCAAACCAGTGAAACTAAAATTGCAATATCTTTTGCATCCGGACTCCGTTTTCGACGATCTTGGGCTCGTTAGAATCACCATAACGGCACAACAAGATTATGATACAAACATCATAGTCCAACAATATATTATAATAAAAAGAGGAAAGTTAAACCTCTTTCTTGCAACGGAACCTCATATCTTTTGCAAATGAAGTCCGAAAGAGGTGAAACCAATTTTGTTGGAAAGAGGATGATAGTAGCCATCCTTGGAAATATTTGAAAACAATTAAGAGATAAATTCTCAAGACAGTATGTGTGGATAATTCTCACGGACAAACCGACATATTTATAATATCGAAAACGCAATGGAAGACGCATATGAAAACCGTTTCGATGAGCTTGGCTGTCATGACAAGCACGACAAGCACCAAGACCACACCATGATAAGAGACAAATAAGAACCAATAAAGATGATTGCAACGAAATCCGTTTTCGTGTGAACTTGGTCTTGTCATGACAAGCACCAAGACCACACACGATAAGAGCCAAATAAGAACCAATAAAGATGATTGCAAGAATGCAAGGATGCAAAGGTTTGAGCTCTCTACGACTGATACGCTAAAAGCTCACTTGAGAGCCCCTCTTGATGGTATGGTTACCTATCCTAAAACCCTATCAAGATCATACCTTTTCCTTGCGCATTCCACTTGAGCTTGATGATGACGATCTTGATCTCCTCTCAAGTGGATCACCTTTCTTGATTACGCTCCGCTCGGTGAAGCCTCGCATATTGTTCCCCCATACACCAATATGGGAGAGACACTCTTTCGCATATCTTCACTTGCCTCATCTTGTATGTTGATCAACTTGCACTTAGCTTCATCACCATATAATATTCTTCTTTTAGCTTCGACTCCAACATATGGGAGTTCAAGCATTCCATACGGACCAACCAACACCTTATCTTGTATGTTGATCAACTTGCACTTAAGCCTTGATCAACATATAATCTTCTTCTTTAGCTTCGACTCCAACATATGGAGTTCAAGCATTCCATACGGGCCAACACTGCAAGATAACGCAAAGCATACATTAGTCCATAGAGATTGTCATTAATTACGAAAACAACATATGGGGGCAACCATGCTCTTTCACCTTCCGGATCTTCTTGGGTCGGCTACCATCTGTGCGTTCTCCGCCATCAGTGTTATTGTTGCCATCCCCGGCGCCACTATTAGTGGCGTTGTCACCAACATCGGAGCCCTCGTCTCCATCACTTCTCATGTCGTCGTCGCCCTGACGACCATCCACATTGTCGCCGCGAACACGAGGCTCATTGTAAAAATTCCAGAAATCCTCGTTGTTCTCTCTGGCTTATTCTTCCACAGTCAACGCTCGCCGAGAAGAACCGCCAGCCTCATCGTTATTCGCCATGTATTCTGCGTCGACAGGAAAATGAAATGTGTTAGTTAACAGAAACGAAATTTATTTGATTGAAATTGTGTCAAATTTGGACGGATTTCAAATGACTTGCCGGCGTTTTGCCAAAATATCAATTAATTTCCGTTTCGACAAATTTCCGCCACTCGTAGGGGAAAACATTAGCAAAGGTCATGCTGAATATTTCACGGAAAATTTTGGCATGACCTTTGCTATTTTTTTGCCCCAGGAGTGTCGGAAATTTGCCGAAATCGAAATTAATCACATTTCGGCAAAACGTCGACAACTCATTTGAAATCCCTGCAAATTTGACTCAAATATTTCATACAACATCATCATCATCACATCATCACAACATCATCATAACATCATCACATAACGGACAACAATATCCACGCCATCCACCGACAACAACATCATCACATCGACACCGTCCACCGACAACAACATCATCACATCCACGCCATCCACCGACAACGACATCCACCGACAACCCAAATTTAGCACAAAACGAACATAAAAAATTCCAACAACAGTCGGGCGACGGAGGGGGGGAGGAGGGTTGCAGGGAGGAGGTTGTATTCCTATCGTCGTCGGTGGATGGGAGGAGGAGGGCGTCACCGGAGGGGGGAGAGCTCGGGGTAGGGAAAACAACGGGAGGCTCAGGCGAGGGAGGGCTCGGGGGAGGGGAGCTAGCCTCGGCGGCGGAGGGAGGGAGGGCTCGTAGGAGGGCCGGAGGCCTCGGAGATGACCGGTAAGGGTGCGGCGGGGTGGAGGAGCGCGCGGCGACGACGAGGCGAGGAGGCGGCGACGGCGAGGCGAGGAGACGAGATGCCGGCGCGCGGGTTGGGAAATTTTCGTCGATTTGGACAAGACCGAGACGACGGTTGGCGCGCGTCGGTTAGGTAGTGGATGAGGACACATAGCCGTGGCGCACCTTTGGAAGGTGCGTCACGGGTAACTTGTGCGGTGACCTTCGCGGTAGCAGACTTGGAGGATTTGGCTTCGGGTATTCACATGGTGGTGAAATATCGGTCTTCTTTTGGAGTAACACTCTTAGCCCATCTGACACAGAACATCGGCACCTTTTATCCACAGTAGTCCAGTTCCCAGATCTCCTCGATCCTTCCATAATATCTTTCCTTCACGTCACGGGTGAAGGATTCCATCGTTACCCCTGAGTTCTAGTATTCGCTATTCTGTCGTTTTCCTCCGTGTAAAATGTGTACCCGTTGATATCGTATGCCTGGTAGGTCATTAGGTTACGCACGGGGCCCTAAGACAGGAAGAATATGAGTTTTTTTCCGCAGATGAAGTCGCTGATGGAGGATTATCTAGAAGGTGGTGTTTGAACCAACGCGTGAAAGTGGCGTTATGCTCTTTTATTATTTCGACGTCCGTTCGAGGCTAGCCGCGGTCACTGTAATTCTTCTCAATAAATCTTTTGTGCTTTTCCAACCAAGGATCGACCACTTGTATGTGTTGTAGCGCTATTAAATTTTCACATTCAAAGTCAGCACGTCGACCAGAGTCGTCCACATGTAGTTCCCTTCGGCCATTTTTGTGACCTGCTCCATCGAGCCTGTCAAGGTGCTTGTTTCCGGGCAGACCAACAGGATTGTCGACGTCTAGATAATTCATGCAGAAAGAGATGCACTCTTCGGTGAGATAGCCCTGGACGATGCTTCCATCTGGACTGGCCCTGTTATGAACGTATCTTTTGATGACACCATTCATCCTTTCGAACGGCATCATGCTGTGCAGGAACATGGGCCGAGGTGGATGATATCATCCACGATATGGATATGCAAATGCACCATAACGTCGAAGAATGCGGGAGGGAAGTAAATCTCAAGCTCATTTAGTATCACAATGATCTCTTCCTGTAGCCTTATGGCTTTCTTCATGCTGATCGACTTTCGAGAGACGATGTCGAAAAAGTTGCATATGCCAAATAGCGTTTCACGGATGTGTGGGTCCATTATACCTCGGAGTGCAATCGGAAGTATCTGCGTCATTAGCACGTGACAGTCATGACTTCATCCCACTAAACTTTTGTTTCGCTGCGTCCAGATATCTGCTTATCTTCCCCACGTAACCGGAAGAAAATTTCACTCCTAGAAGGCACTTGAAAAACTGATCGATCTCCTTCTGACTTAGAGTGAAGCAAGAAGGGGAGAAGTAATACTCATTCTGTTTCGCTTTTTTGCCCTTGTGACGACTTTCCGTTCTCCTCCTACTCCGACAGATCATTATCATCATCAGGGCGTCTTTCGTGGAGATCTTTCCTGATGCCCAATGATCTCAGGTCGCTTCTTGCTTTCAGCCCATCTTTGGTCCTCTCCGGCATGTTGAGAAGAGTGCCAAGCAACTCTCGCACATGTTCTTCGTGATATGCATGACATCAAGGCTATGGGGCGTGTGGAGGATCTTCCAATACGGCAAGTCCCAGAAAACATACCTCGTTTTTCATACCTTCAGCAGTAGTGGTGGGAGCCTTTCGCTTCTTTTCGGGCGGAGGGCACTCATCCCAGTTTGTCAAAAGCGTGTCGATTTCTTCACCGCTCCTCTTACATTGGGCTCTTCGGAGCTCAACTGTACCATCGAACAGCTCTTTGCGTTTTCTCCGGGTCATCTTTGCAAAGCCACCTTCGATGTCCCGTGAACACTGTTTTCGAAGACCCGGATCTTTCTCTAGTTGCATATATGTTGTATCGTCCATGCACCTAACGCATGCACAATGTCCGTGGTCCACCTGGCCTGCAATATATCCGTAACCGAGATAGTCTTGCACCGTCGTGATCAATGCGGCTCTCATAGGGAAGTAGTCTTCTGCGACGCCATCCCATGTGTTGACCCCTTCAGTCCATATCTTATGTAGCTCATCTTTCAAGAGCTGCAGATACAGATTGATGTCGTTTCCTGGTTGTTTCGGCCCTTGGATTAGCATGTTCATGTGAATGTACTTCCTCTTCATGCACAACCATGGGGGTAGGTTGTATATCCATACAAACACGGGCCAGGTGCTATGTGTGCTGCTCTGGTTGCCAAACGGATTGAGTCCATCGGTTCTCACACCCAACCTGATGTTTCTTGGATGTTCCCAAAAGTTGGTATTGAAAGTCTAATGTTTCCCACTGCTTAGCATTTGAAGGGTGTCTCAGCATCTTATCCGCCTCTTCGTTTTCGTCATCATTTTTTGGCTTATTCCTTTCCGCGTGCCAGCATTAGCTTTGCTTCGTTAGGGTCTGTGAAAAGCCGATGCAGACGAGGAATGATCGGAAGGTACCATACCACTTTCTGAGGAGCTTTCTTCTTCCCTTTCTTGTATCGAGCAGCACCGCACACCGGACATGCGGTTTTCTCCGCGTCATTTTCCCGACAAATAAGCAATCATTTGTAGCGACCCCGGATCCAGGGTTATACATCAGTGTTATGTGCTCTTAGACTTGATAGCCGAGAGTTACTGGGGTACCAATCCCAGGCAGCATTTCACTGTAGGCGTGCCAGGAACACCGGTCACACAAAACCCCTCGGAAGACTACCACATCTAATCATAACCACGAATGCATAACAAAGAATCCTAGGACCTTGTTAATCTGTCGGACTCGGTCTCAGGGTTATACAGAAATGCTATGTGTCACTGGTCATGCTATGTAGCCGAGGGTTACTGGGTTTACCACTCCCAGGCCGAGTAGACATCGGCAGGCGTGCTCGGAATGGATCATCGGCACCACAACCCCTCGGCTAAGCCATAACACGGGCATAGCCAAAACTGCATAACAAAGAACCCAAGAACCTTCCCCTCAACCGTGCACTTTATATCCATACACACATCATGCACGAAAGAGGTTGAAACAACCGGTACAGGGCAGTGACTCTACGACAAGAAAGCAGATAAACAACTCTTATTAGAGCAAGATAGCAGAATACACGCAGAGGTCACATGACCAACATTACATCATACAACGGAAGGCAAATTATGTTGCTATTCAACAAGTTTAACAAAAGGCCTAAGAGGCTAGAAATAGGCAACGTGACGTCCCACACTACAGATTCAAGGCTGCTACCTGGGAACCCCAAACTACTCGTCGATGTCCACGCATAAATCTCCATCGATGGTATCTTCATCTCTGTCAAAATAAGGTAGCGGCAGGCCTGAGTACGGAGCTCAGCAAGACTATAACCCGTTACGGTAATGCATAAGTTAGAAGCTGTTTGTGGGCTAATTTTGCGTAAAGCCAACTTTTCAATAGAGGGAGGCGAAGTAGAAGTCCGTCTACTCAGAAGTTTTGTAAAAGGGATAAGATAACACTTTTATCTCATTCGATCATCTTTGAAACCACCAGAATCAACATCAGCTGAACCTGCTCTACTAGGGTCATTCCCACGACTCACCCTCGAGGAAACAACCCTGCACGCGTTGTTATCAAGTTTTACGAATATATTCAAGTTGTCATCTATGATCTCACGTCCGTTCCCAAGTCGTCCATAACCGTGGACACGGCTTTTCGAAATGATTTCCCTGCAGGGGTGTACAGTTTAGTCCACACATGCCGACCGACTCCTGATACCACAGATTAGCACACTTCCGTGGTGTGCCGGCGGATGGGGGTCGACCACGACTATTAGATTGCCTAGATATGCCCATGAGTCAACCCAAATAGGGCCAGTCCGCTATTAACAAGAGATGGCCACCTCCTGACGGTCCCTATTTCTGTGCGTGGGGACCAAGATCAGTTCGTCCTTCACTTGTCCCCAGACACGACCTATCTTCTCTTCAAAACATTTTCACACGCTCGCAAATGGAAATCGCAAACTACGTGTCTCACAGGCATAGCTAAACAAGTAACAGCCGCCGGGGTTCCTCAGGCCGCGTGTGTCGTACTCAGTCTTGGTTCAAGAGACAAGAACCTTGGGTCCTAGGCGGCAAGAACAAGGCAACCCACCACATCCCACGTGGCCTCATTGTCCAAGACGATGGTCAATTTAACATGTTCATCTTAACTTTCCTCGTCAACCTGATTTACTAGATTCGATCGCAGCTCTGATTCATCAATAAGACAGACTAGACCATAACTAAGCACGGCTAAGCATAAACATATGTATGGCTCTGTCGACACACAAGCAAACCTAATCATGCTAGGATGAATAAACAGGTACTAGGCGACAAGGGGGAACATGCAAGATAGGCTGACTCTACCTATCGACCAAAATCTTTGGAACCGATGTGATGCTTATCAGAAAACATTACTTGAAAATATGGGATCAGATAGAGAGAAGGGGTTGTGCTTGCCTTATTGAGCGATAACAGAAAATATAAAGCTGCTGGGATCTTCTGCTTGACTTATTATTGATGATCAAGTATTCGCCATTTGTCGTCAATATCCGTGCATTCTTCGTTGGTGGTGCTGATCTTCACTTCGGAATTTCTCGAACTCGGACTCGTTCTACCGGAGAAAAAACGAAGCACCGGAAAGAAACGACAACAAACATTCAACATGTCATCGATGCATGCGCATACAAGAATGATGTCATGACAAGTTAAAATTATTGCAATTTAGAATCCTACACATGATATTCCATTTTAAATGGAGTCCGAATAATAATATTCGAAGGAACTCTATAACCGGATAAAGTGGCATTTTACTAATTCTAGACAACACTTAATTTAAGTTGTTTAATCATGCATGATTTTGACAAACATATAGATTACATTTTTCTACAAATTTCGGTATTTTATTCATATTTTCTGATAAACAAATAGAAGATATTGAATTTACAATTTTATTACATTTTCTGGAATTTCTGTAAATCATTTTCAAAAAGGTTGAAACTTCTGACAGCCCACGTCAGCATGACGTCATACGACTGCCAACGGTGCTGGGCAACGTCGCACGCAGCGGCTCGTTCTGGCGCGCGCGCAAGGCTGCCCCCGCATGGATCTGGAGGAGGACATCTAGGGAAGTTGACTGGCGGCGGGAGAGACCATATGGTCACGGGACTTGACGGCGCAAGGCCACAGAGCGATAGGGAGAGGGGTAAGGGGTCCTTGAGGACCGGCTGCTCACCACGGAGACGATGAAGCGGTCGGAGATGGCGGAGGAGCTCGGAAACGACGGCATCGAGCTCGGAAACCGGCGGCCGGGGCAGTGAAGATCGGTTCGATTCGGGCTCCGTGTCCCAGCACGCACGACTCGAGGAGGAAGTAAAGGAAGGTGAGGCGGAACTCGTGGCGGCTTAGCTCGAGCTCGGACGGCCGGAGACGACGGCGAGCGGACGGTCGGCGCTGGGGGTGTCGACGGCGTTCTTCGTCCTCAGGCCATCCCAGCACGCGCCGCTTGCACCTGGAGGTCAAGGAAGACAAGGCGGAGCTGGTTTACACGGTGGCGTGGCTCGGGAAGGCGTAGGACGACGACGACTTGAGGGGGACGGCAGCGGCCGAGGTAAGCTAGGGTTTCGGTTTGTGCTCGATTTCGTGGCCTAGGACGAGATAGAGGAGGAGCGAAGCGAGGCAAGCAAGTGAGAGAGAAGAGAGGAGATGCAGACGTTCTCGTTCTTATCCCCCAAGGAAGCTCACAAGTAGGAGGTGGCATGGCTGTGTTGTCTTCTCGTCCTTCGCAGGAGGAGAAGAAAGAAGAAAGAAAGAAAGGAAAGGGGAGATTTAT
>QRDG01001372.1:0-127164 GCA_012064385.1 Puccinellia tenuiflora
AGCTTTAGTAGTCGACTATTTTTTTCGAAAGTTCACTTCGGATTCTTTGGAAGTCCAGAAAAAACGAGAATTCTAAAACAACATAATTATGTATATTTAATACTGCTCTTAAACCGGAAGGAATTTCGGAAAAATGTGTGAGATAACAAAGTTGCGGATTTTCTTAGCTTTCCAACGGCGTATCATTTGCATCAATCCGACAAATGGTTTGAAAATGGCGACCAAAATACGGGACGATCGCGAAAATAGTGTTAGTATATTTAAAAAAAATTAAAAACCGTAACTAATTTCGAAATTCACTTCGGACACTTCCAAAGTTCACCCTTCAAATTTATTCACGAGAAAAAAATATTTATATTTTTGCAAAACAAAGTTCACTTGATAAATTTTAGAAATTCATTCAAACGGAAACGGGCGTTCACATCGTTATAGAAAAAGAAATTCATTTTATCTTAATTCGGAAGTTCAGATCATCTGCACTGTTTTTGTAAAATGAAGTTCACATGTGATGAATTTTAGAAGTTCACCGTATACAAAAAACCTCACTTTAAAAAATAATAGGAAACGGAAGTTCAGTTAAATAGCTTTAGTAGTCCACTTCGGATTCTTTGGAAGTCCAGAAAAAACGAGAATTCTAAAACAACAGAATTATGTATATTTAAAACTGCTCTTAAACCGTAAGGAATTTCAAAAAAAATGCCTGAGATAACAAAGTTGCGGATTTTTCATAGCTTTCCAACGGCGTATCATTTGCATCAATCCGATAAATGGTTTGAAAATGGCGATCAAAATACGGTACGGTCGCGAAAATAGTGTTAGTATATTTAAAATTTTTTAAAAACCGTAACTAATTTCGAAAACCTGTAAAAAAAAGTTTCGTAATTTCCATAGCTATCCAACGGTATATCGCATGTATCGTTCCGATAAGCGGATAAAAAATCGCACTAGAAAATTCAAAAATCAGTGTGTTGCGTCTGGAAGTTCACATACTAATATACTGAAAGTTCACTCAGCAGTGCCGCGGAAGTTCACTTGATTCCCTGTTTAGCTTAAATAGCAACCAGTTCCTGTTTACCTGAGTGTTATATATATATATATATATATATATATAGGGTAAGACTATTTGCATATAGTGTTATATATATATACTATTTGTAAGACTATATATATAGTGTTATATATATATATATATATAGGTTAAGACTATTCTACACAACCCTTTAAGTGTTTGCTGAATAGCTATTCAGCACAACCTTCTGAACCCGATCCCGGCCCGACCCGCAGCCTACCGAACCGGTCAACCCCTGCCAGCCCCATCCACCTTCTTCCTCTTGATCCCCATCCGCCCCGCCTTCTTCCCGAAAAGCACCACCCCGCCTCCTTCCCCAGCGGCAACCCGGCTGGCCGCCGGCGCGCTCTGCCCCGTTCCCATCGCTGGCCGCCGGCGGAGATGCTCCACTACCACGCCATGCGCCGCCCGCCTTTCTCCACCCGCGCAACGGCCTCCGGCCTGCCTCCACCTACCGCACCGCCCCTATTCCCTATGGAGCACCGCATCTCGCCGCTGCCTCTTTCCCCCGTGGATGCGAGCTCGGGAGCAGGTCCAAGGCGGCAGGAATCGACCACTCCCGATCTAGCGGGGCGTGCTTCGGTGCCGGGTGGCTCGGTTGTGGAGATAGAGGGGGCGCGGTGGACTTTCGTGGCGGCACAGCTACAGGGGCGGCTGGGGATGCTGGGAGCTGGGGCGGTCTTCTTTTCTGAATTTTTTTTTGCGTTTTTCGGTCTGTGGCAGTGGATGGTGGCGACGGAAGCACGTGTGATGTCCCTGACCTTCGAGCGACGGCGTCGAGCTCATCCCGTCCACCAGAGCACGCCAACCTGGACTACCCTCCACCGCGTGGACTCTAGGAAGTTCGATTTTTGGGGAGTTTGCTTAGTATGGCACTGGAGGTTCCCGGCGTCTGAGATCTTTCTCGACTAGCACATGCTGCTGCTGCTAGCTTCTCTCTGATTGTCGCCGCTACTGCTCCTCTCTCTGTAGTATTTCTCCTCCATGTGATCTGCTGCTCCTTTCTGTGGATAAGCCCATACATATTCCCAATTTTTTTTGTCTACTTGTGTGTGAGTTAATGCCTTCTACCTGTAGCCATGTCCAAGGCTCGAGTCCGCTTCTTTCTACTTATTAAGCGTCCCACTCAAATTTCAAAACAAAACCAATAATGGCACAGTGGCTTGCTCTTGAACCACTACCGTGGAGACCCGAGTTCAACTCCCCTACATGGCTCAATTCTTTTTTTTTTTGTCTCCTGTGCTGCCGAAGTTCAATTTATTTTAATTGCAAATGTATTCTTAATTTTTGTAGAGTTTATTTCGTCTAGGTTGGTGGCTTCAGTTAAAAGCAAAGTTCTATGCGAGAGATTTCTCGGAAGGAATTTTTATATGGATTATTAGGAAGTTCGCTTAGTGCGATAACTAAGTTCCCTCCCCCAGTTGAGTTCCTACCAGCATGCTCCTCTTTTTTTTTAAGCTCATCTTTCCTCCAAAAATAGTCCTTCAAAATAAAGTTCACTTGCAAAAAAATGAAGTTCACGTACGTATCGCCAGAGGTTCAGAAAAATATGATAAAAATATGATATGGTATGCCGAGAAATTCAGTTACAAAAAAGGAAGCACTTACGTAATTCTGGGGAGTTATCAAATTTATGAGTAAGTTCATAAGTGGTTCAAGAATAGGAAGTTCACTTGTGAGTCGTGAGAAGTTCAGAAAAAAAATGGTCCAGCGTGACGTTCACTTGTAAAAAAAAATAGAAAGTTCACTTACGTTTGTGGAAAAGTTCGCTTTCGCTCATGGAAAAATTAGGAAGTTCACCTCTTCTTATTTGGATGTTCACATACAGATAAAGAGAAGTTCACGGATATAATAGAGGCGATTCATATCTCTGTTTTTCTAGGACGGAAGTCGTACTAGATAAAATCATCACTACAAGCTCTATTTGTCCAAATCGACTGCCCCAACATACAATTGGGGAGGATATGAGTATAATTTGACTCTCCCATACCGCCACACCCTACCCGAGTAGTTAAACCGTGTCAATTTTCAATCGATTGACATGCCATCTTGTTTATCAGTTTTCGTATTTCTAAAATTAATCAAAAACCGTACCAAATTTCGAAAACATTTCTTCACGAAAAAGTTGCCCCTAGTGAATATCTTTCCAACGCCGTATCATTTGTTACGTTTCGATGAGCGGTTTGAAAGTAATTGCCAAAAAACTGTCCGCTGGATCTAAAACAGAATTGCTTATTTTTAAAACTGCTCTTAAACCGCAACGAATTTCGAAAATTAGCTAGAGATAGAGAAGTTGCGCATTTTCCATAGCTTTCCAACGGTGTATCACTTGCATCAGTCCGAAAAACGGTTTGTAAATGGCGTCCAAAATACAGTACGAAAACGGACAAATCCGCAAAAACATTGTATAGTATATATGAAATTGTTTTCAAATCGTACATAATTTTGGAAACTGAGTAAACGTTGCGCAATTTCCATACCTATCCAACGGCAAATTATTTGCATCTATCCGGCGAGCGGTTTGAAAAAGGCGCACCAAATACTGTACGAATACGGACAAAATCGTGAAATCCGTGTTTAATATATTCGAAATTGTTTTAAAACCGTACAGAATTTGAAAACCGTCTAGAAGAGTAAAAATTGCGCATTTACAATACGAATCCAACGGCATATCGCATGCGTCATTCCGATAAACGGTTTGAAAATGGCGGGTGAAATACTGTCCGGAAAAATAGAGATCTGAGTATTCCGCCGAAAGGTTCACGGTTTACTGTTTAGAAAGTTATTCAGAATAGTTATTCTGAAAGGGAGTGCAGAATAGCTGGAATATATATCAACTAAAAAGGAACCTATTCCTGTTTAATCTAAACAGGAACTTTCTGAACTGTCTCGGTAAGCTGTGTGAACCTTCTCACGCATGTCATGTGAACCTTCAGACGAAACATGAACTGAATATTTTTCGTCAAGTGAATTTTTTCCTGAACTTTTTTTCTGAACGAGGTGAATTTTTTTTCTGAACTGCACGTGAACTTATTTTCTATACGAAGTGAACTTTTTATCGGAACATAGTGAAATTTTTCCTGACACTTTTTTCTCAACAAAGTGAATTTTTTTCTGAACTTTTTTTCTGAGCGAAGTGAACTTTTTTTCCGAAACTTTTTTCTGAAAGAAATGAACTTTTTTTCTGAAGGAAGTGAACTTTTTTAACCTATTCCGAACTTTCATTCTCAACCGTCAGAACTTTCATTCTTCATCTATTTCGAACTTTCATTCTCAACTGTCAGAACTTTCATTTTCCATTTTTCATCTATTCCGAACTTTCAAAAGAAAACGCAGTTAAGATCAGGGGATTATCACTGGATGTAGTGAACTGCAAAATAACATAGGCTTGAACTGTAAAAATTCATCGACTGAACCTTCATTTAATATTTTTTGACTGAACTTTTAAAGCGGACAAACTGAACTTTAACGATCGAAAAAATGTAACACCCTGCGTGGGCGGCGCGAGGTGGACCGTAGAATGGCACGTGGTTAGGTCACCGACTCGCAGCGACGCACATGATCTTTGCACATCAAACAGAGAAGATAGTGTTGCTCATGTGTGCACATCAAACAAACACGTCCCCGGCAAGACACAGGTTCAGAACCAACCGCACAAAGGTTCAGTAAAAATGAAATTAAGAACATGAGGCAGCAAGAAGTCCTCGATGGCTATCAAGGGAGGAGTTTACTTGGGGAACTTTGCAGAAAAAACAAAAATAAACTGAACTGAACCTCGTTTTCACACGATCTGAACCTCGTTTTCACACGATCTGAACCTCGTTTTCACATTTCTGCAAATTTGCTTGCAGCGGCTCCTATGCCTGCGGGTGGTGGAGCAGCTCGGAGAGCGACACCAGGACCCGCCCAGCTGCTCGGCGCCCTCTTTGATGGAGCGCGTCGTCGGCCAGTGCGGCGGGAGACGGGAGGGGCGCGCGGCCGCCGACGGGAGAGGGGATGGGGCGCGGACCGCCGGCGGGGCAGGGGATGGGGCACGCGGCCGCCGACAGGGGAGGGGATGGGATGAGGGCCGTCGGCTGGGAAGTGATGGGGCGCGCGGCCGCCGGCAGGGAAGGGAATGGGGCGCGCGGCCGCCGGAAGTGGAAGGGATGGGGCGCAGGGCCTCGGCCAGGACGGCAGGGCGCGGCGCCGAGCCTAGGCCAGCGCGGCGCCGGCGCACATGAGGTTCGCCGGGGAAGGTCGGGGACGATGCACCTCGGGTGGATAGGGGCCTTGGAGGTCGGGGGAGCGCAGAACGGGTGGGGTAGGGGCCCTGGCGGCGCCGCCTGGATGAAGGTAAGCTGCCGGCGTGCAGCTCTCGGCCGGGCCGAGCTGGCCGAAGTTCACGAGGCATCGAAGAAGGTGGGTTTCGTGCGCTGTTGTCGGGGTTAGGAGGCAATTCTGTTGGGTCATGGTCGGGGGTAGGAGGTGGTTATTTTGGGTGTGGACGTGGATCCTTCCTATTTAGGAATAGTTCTTACTTAAGCTAAATAGGAACTCTTAAGGGTAGGTTACTGTTTAGTCCTGCCATATAAATATATATATATATATATATATATATCTGCTATTCTGGAACCACTTATGAACTTCCCACTTCACAACACTGAACTTCTTCCTAACAAGTATGTGAACTTCTTCACGGAGCAGCAGATGCACGCGTTACGTTATGTTTTTGACTTGTTTGATTTTTTTTACCTGTTTGATTTTCGTACTCGGACCATTTCTGAACTTTCCTCGTCACGAAAGTGAACTTCTACGGGAGACGTAAGTGAACTTCCTCACGGAGAATTAGACGCACGTACTATGTCACGATTTTGACTTTATTTGATTTTTCGCAATGTTTTCCAAAGTGCACTTCACATCCTTATACGTCATTTATATGTTAGGGATGAACTGAACTTCACGGAAGAAGAAACCGAACCGATCGAAATAAATAAAGTGAATTGCACACAAAACTTAATTGCATAACATCTTTTAAACCGTAAATGATTATTGCCAAAGACCAGGCTATATATATATATAGCTATTCTGGAAATGGCGGGTGAACTTCCCTCGCAATGTTGATGAACTTCATTTAATGGTAATGTGAACTTCCTGACGGAACAGACTGATTCTCCACCTTCACAGGAAAATTTTCTAGTGCGATTTTTGATCCGCTTATCGGAATGATGCATGTGATATACCGTTGGATAGCTATGGAAATTACGAAACTTTTTCATTTTCACGGGTTTTCGAAATTAGTTACGGTTTTTAAAAAATTTCAAATATACTAACACTATTTTCGCGTCCGTACCGTATTTTGGCCGCCATTTTCAAACCGTTTATCGGATTGATGCAAATGATACGCCGTTGGAAAGCTATGAAAAAGCCGCAACTTTGTTATCTCACGCACTTTTTCGAAATTCCTTACGGTTTAAGAGCAGTTTTAAATATACATAATTCTGTTATTTTAGAATTCTCGTTTTTTCTGAACTTCCCACTTCACAACACTGAACTTCTTCCGAACACATAAGTGAACTTCTTCACGGAGCACCAGAAGCACGTTCTCCGTCATGTTTTTGACTTCTTTGATTTTTTTTTACTTGTTTGTTTTTTGCAATGTTTTCCAAAGTACACTTCTGAACTTTTTTTAGAACGTGGATGAACTTCTGCACAATATATAAGTGAACTTCCTGACGGATCCATATATTTTTCTGAACTTCGCGTGATATGTATGTGAATTTTTTTTTCGCAAGTGAACTCCACGCGAAATTGTTATTCATAATGCACTTTGGGGACTTTTTTAGCACCTCACACCAATTGAACTTCTTTGAACAATAAAATCGAACTTCACAGCCACGACCGTGTTTCAATTTTTTTAAATTAGAAACAGTTCACAAACCAACAACATGCCGTTCACGGCTATACAAGAAGCAGTTCATAGAGCTACTGAACGGGAGAAGGGGAGCGTCGCTGCTGTGTCCTGGACGGGAAAAGAGGACCATCGGAAGTGGCTATCCACCGGGAACGGAGCGAGATCGACCGCGGGAGCAAGTCGAGCACGAGGACGGCGGCGCGAGCTCGGAGCAGAACGCGAACCACTTCCCCCCGTCGGCCCAGCCCGCCCCCGGCAAGCCTCTCCTCGCCGGCCTGACCCGCCCCCAGTAGCCTCCCCTCGGTGGAACGCCTCGCTGCCTTCCGATTTCCGATCGGGATCTCGTCCCCAACCGTGGACGAAGCGGGATGCAGGGGAGAGGTCATGGCGCAGAACGATGGGTCGGAAGTGGAGCACGCAGCGGCAGGTCGGAGGAGTGCGGCGCGCGCGGCGGAGGTGGGGGGCCTCCCAGGCAACGCGGGGCGGGAGTCCGGGACCCTCCCTCGGAGCTGGCCGCCGGGGCGGAGCTGCGGCGGCTCACCGGGGCGGATCTAGCCGGAGAGGATCTCGCAGGAAGGGCGCGACGGTGGTCGCTGGAGCTGGGTGTTGGGGGCGGTGGCTGGCTGGGGCCGGTGGGCTGGCCGAGGGAGGCTCTCGCGCAAGGGAGGTGGGTGGCCGGGTGGGTCTCCGGGAGGTAGGTGACGACAGTGGGGCGGCTCTCGCGCGAGAAGAAGAAGGTTTGTACGTGGGGGTTGGGTGGGTCGGGGGAGAAGGTGGTTAGGTGCGGGGACGATTACGTAAAGTGATTAGAGAGTTGTAGAATAGGTATTCTAGAACCACTTAAGGGTGGTTCTAGAATAGTCCTGCTCTATATATATATATATATATATATATATATATCAACGCGGATTTGCTACCATGGGTGATAGCTGCGCATAGGGTATGAGCCGTTGGATAGGTTGCTGATCTGCTCCCTTGATGATTTGCTGTCGAGCACAGCCACCAGCGCATCTGACGGAGACTGTTTTCCGTCCACTACCGTCCGTGGTGATTGATTTCTTACTTTAGTGGGCGTCCGTGCACGGCGTGCATGTGAGGTAAAATCTTGCTAGCTGTAGTAGAGCTGGCAGGGTCCGGTCCATCCTTCCAATACACCCCACCGTTGATACTTTATGTGATTATATGATCAAAAACAAAAACTTTATGTGACAAGGCCGTGTCCTTTTCCGCGTAGGTTGAATTTCTGTGGCCGGAAGCACGGCGTTGCCACGTCAGGTTGCTTTACAAAATTCCTAGCGTGTAAATATCTGTGTTAGAAGAGGTGAAATTAAAAATTGGAGGCACATATGACCCGATGAAACAAATAGAAAACCCGGAATTGCTAGCTGCGCATCTCCGTGTCGGTAGTTTTTTTTATGGGTTCCGTGCATTGCGTCAGTGGCAGAGCCGTGGCACATTTTTCTGTTTGTGGTTACCCTACGGCGAGGAATTAGTTTTCCGGTACGAGTATTTTTTTTCTGCGTGATGGTACAATTTCATTTGTCAAAGGTGTTCTATATGGCACCTGGTTATCAATTTCGCCATGCGGCGGGCGGTGCTATTTGTAATCGTCTCCGGCTGGAAAATCAAGAAAACGTAGTTGCACCGTCTCCGGATGGAATCACTAATCATCCGTCGAGGCCAGCATCCAAATGTTGATCTGCCCGTTGTCGATGGAAAAAACAGAACATCGATTGCAGTCAAGCGGCAGGAACAGGCAGAGAGATCGAAGAAAAAAAACATGCAACAGCACCAAACCGATCCGATCGTGACTCCAAGAAAGAGAGGACATAAAACAAATCGCCAGAGAGCAACGACAAGCATGACTAAATCAGGTGAGAGAGCAAGCAAAATACATAGAGGACTTAATGGAATCTGAGAAAAAGGGTAGCTGTCGGCATAGATCCGAACAACCCACGTCTCTAGTAAGCAAAATTAGTAAAGGAGTGAGCAGATCATGCAAAAATAAAGAGGAATCAATTCATGGATCTCAAGAAAAAAAAAGAGGCATCTGACCGATAAACTGCAAACACCCTGCTACATATCGCGAACATTTGGCTTGTCTGCTCCGTGTGGTCCGGACCGCGGCCGCCGTGGAGCAGGTCGATGGAACCGGCGGGGCTAGGTCGCACCTCCGGTTTGGATTAGGAGTACGCCACGGCAGGACCCATGGCGAGGACGCCGGTGTTGGTGTGGCGGCGCAAATCGTGGTGCTCCCCGACTAGCAGGACGTGGACTTCTCGGCGAGCTGCTCCACGCGCACTCGCGCAGTGCCTCGAGGTCGCCGCCACACTTCCTGCCCAAATCCTCTGCGAGCCGCGAGCGACGACCTTCCTCACTTGCCCGGCTATGTCCGTGGAAGCCTGGCGAGCCTGGCGTCGCGGGTGTGCGGATCTGTCGATCCCACGGCAGCCCACCCCGGAGAAAGCGTGCGTCGGTGTAGGAGGTACGAGTCAGCACGGTCACCGCGGGTGGTGGCGCCGCGACCTTGACGCGATGAAGGTCCGTCCACAACTCCACATCGCGCTCGCCGCCATCGGTACCCGGGGCGGAGAAGGAAAGGTTGCTGACGGCGATGGGGAACAGAGATCTGCTGCGGCTCCATTGATTTCAGTCAGCGTTGCCGCACCCCTGGGCCGTGTCTAGCTGGTCCGGCGGTGGCCCGCCCTTCCCTTCCTCGGCACTGAGTCACTTTTCGGGCGGTGGTCATCCAGCTAGGGGCGCCGTTGCTCTGTGTCCTCGCAGCCGGAGATGGTGGCGCCGACGAGAGCGGGTGGGGTGCAGAGCAGACAACGGCCCACGGGTACTGCACGGCGTCGGTCAACCGTGTGCTGCCGGCGGCAGGAGGGGAGAGGATCCGGGCTGCATGTCGTCGGTAACTTGACATCGCCGGCGGCAGGGAGGATCCAGAGGTGGGGGAGTGCTGCTGGCGGCGGGGATCGATGCTGGAGCTCGAGGGAGATCTGGAGGTGGAGCGGGGTCTGGCTGGGAATCTGGGAGTAGCACGATGGTGGAGTGGAGGCGTCACGCGTGGGTGGGGTGAAAAATTGGGAGGAGAGAAACTGAAGACAGCATGGTCCAGTGCGTGATATTTTATTGTTGGTGGTATTTGAATTCTCGCATGCACCCGATGTAACGGTGTTAGCTTCGCTGTTAGGCCCGGTTCTCAATTTCGTGCTCCCTATAGTTGATCTAACGGTGAGATTGCTATGCGCAGCTACCCACCATGGTAGCCCACTATTTCCCATATACATATATATATAGGGACGCGCTATTTGACACCTAGAGAGTAGAATAAGTTATTCTACATCCACCCATATCTTCTAAACCGTAAATGATTATTACATCACGTAAATTTTGTATTACCTCGTAAGTCAAGGAAAACGTAAAAAAATATCGACATAACGTAAAAAAAAGGTTTACGTTATGTCGATATTTTTTTATGATTTTTACACTGTTATGACTCATAAAATTGCATTTTTTATGTTAATTTTCATTGTGGGTCAATATGAATGTAATTATTTGTATATCAAACATAAATTCTAAATAAAAGAAAGTAAAAGAAACTTAGGGTGCAAAATAAGTATTATACACCCTGGGTGCTGAATAGGGTGTTTATATATATATATATAAATATATATAGGAAAATGGTAATGTATATATATATATATATATATATAACTCAGCTAAAAAGGAACCTATTCCTGTTTAATCTAAACAGGAACTTTCTGAACCTTCTCGGATATGCTAAGTGAAACTTAACGCCACTTCATGTGAACCTTCAGACGGAACATGAATTGAACTTTTTTCCTGAATTTTTTTTGGGACGAGGTGAACTTTTTTCGCAATTGCACATGAATTTTTCTGTACCAAGTGAACCTTCTCGCGCATGACATGTGAACCTTCAGACGGAACATGAAGTGAACTTTTTTGAGGTGAACTTTTTTTTTGCAATTGCACATGAATTTTTTTCTGTACCAAGTGAACCTTTTTTATGAATGAAGTGAACTTTTTTTAACGGAGTGAACTTTTTTTCTAAACTTTTTTTAGGAATGAGTCTTTCTGAACTGTCTCGGCAATGATATGTGAACCTTCTCGCGCATGACATGTGAACCTTCAGACGGAACATGAAGTGAACTTTTTTTCTGAACATTTTCTCGGAACGAGGTGAACTTTTTTTCGCAACTTCACATGAACTTTTTTTCATTAGGAGATGAATTGAACACCGACATACAAAGGTCTACCTCTCTGAACTTTACTTCTCTCTTGCTATGAACTTTCACATCACAATACATTTCAGAACACTACCCACTGGAGTTCAGAGGCTCCTGATGTGCTGCTCTGGTTCGAGCTCGTCTACCTACTAAATTTCAGAAGAGGGACAGAGGAAGAGTAAGACAGGAGAGACGCAGGTTGGGGACGGGTGGCCACTGAACTGAAATTCCCTGCCGAGCATGGTTGACTCCCGACGGCCGTGATGTAGGCCTTTTAAAGGCGACGAGCAGAGCTCGTCCAATCTCGGTGGCAGAGTAATGGCACGGGCGGTAGCACCTGATTCCCCGTGGTGGCGCTCAGTGAACTCCCACGATGGTGCCCATCGGACTCCCACAACAGAAGGTGGAGGTGGAGGGCGGCACATCATGGAGACCAGAGGGCGGCATGCTCTGGTGGAGGGTGCGGGGTGGCTCGCGGGTGGAGGCCGGTGGCGGCGCTCGCGGTGGAGGCCGGTGGCGGCGCTCGCGGTGGAGGCCGGTGGCAGCACGCGCAGTGGAGGTCGGGGGCGGCGCGCGGCTGGAGGACGGTGGCGGCGAGCGCGACCGGAGGCCGATGGTGGCGCCACGGGACCGCGGCCAAGACGCTGGCGGTAGGGCGCCCCCGGCGGACGGCGGCGGCGGCGCGGACCCCCGGCCAGGTCGGCGGCGGCGCAGGAGGTGGGGGGTAGGAGGTGGTTCGGTGCAGAGTGGGAGGTAGGGGATGAGTCGTGGTCTGCGGTTGCCTATGTTAGTTTCTACGGGTCGGGTCGGGTAAAAATAGTAATGATTCTTGTTTAAACTAAATAGGAATCTCTCAAGGTAGATTCCTGTTTAGTCCTGCCCTATAGGAAAATGGTTCTGTACACCTAAGAATGCATACTCCCACGCTCAATATACCTCATACACAAACTATATATACCTCTTTATTATTTTTAATATACTTCATTAATCATTACTAGATACCCCAAAGTGAGTTTTGTGGAAAAAATATTTAATCACTATGTTTTATATTATTTACACATATACTGCTTTTCTGTACGTAAAAGTGGTATATTGAAAAAACTGAGGACTCCGGTGATATTTTTTTCATAAAACTTGTATTGAGGTATCTTAGAATAATTAATGAGGTATATAAAAAATTATAAAGAGGTATAATACACTAGTATGTGAGGTATATTGAATACGGGAGTATGTACACCCAGCAGTATATAAAAAGAGCTCTATATACGGAAATTCACTTTGGCTCCCGGGTGCACCTGCATCTGGTATGTCTTTTGATTTTTTAAAAATTGAAAATGCTTCGAAAAATTCTGAAAAAAATTAGGCAGAAACATACGCAAGTGTCGACCACTCGTGAAAAATTTCGACAGAAAATAACGATTTTTTCACGAGTGGTCGACACTTGCGTATGTTTCTGCCCAATTTTTTTCAGAATTTTTCGAAGCATTTTCAATTTTTTAAAAATCAAAAGGCATACCGGGTGCAGGTGCACTCGAGAGCCAAAACGCCATCCTCATATATATATGTATATATTACGTGACGTAAATTTTTTCTTATGTATTAAATCAAGGAGAACGTAAGAAAAATATAAATAATAAAAAAATTATTTACGTGACGTTGCAAAAATACGACAAAAATACACTTATTTATGTTGTTTTTATGACTTTTACGTCATTTTAACTTATTTTTTATGTCGGTTTTTTCTATTATGGGTCAACATGACGTAAATATTTACATATAATTTATTGATATAACAACGTAAAAAAATAATGGGTGCAAAATAAGTTATTCTGCACCTTGGATGTCAAATAGGGTTTATTATATATATATATATATATATATATATATATATAGAGAGAGAGAGAGAGAGAGAGAGAAATCTTATTCAGCACCCAGGGTGCTGAAAAGTTATTTTGCGCCCAACATAATATTACGTTATTAGATTCAGAAATTCATGTTTTATATACAAATAATTACATTCATATTGACCACAACAACAAAAAATCTGACATAAAAATAGGTTTTTTCGGTCATTACAGTGTAAAAACACCAAAAATACGTAATTTACATTATATTTTTTTACGCCACGTAAACAAAAGTTTTTACGTCGTGTCTATACTTTTTTAATTTTCTTCTAGACTGTCAAGGCAAGACAAAATTTACGTGACGTAAAATCTTATGTGGTTTGAGAGAAACAGGGTGGATGTAGAATAACTATTCTGTACCCTGGATGTCAAATAGTGCTAATATATATATATATATATATATATATAGAGAGAGAGAGAGAGAAAAATGGTTATATATATAATGTCTATTGGATCCCTGAGTGTAGAATTACTTATTCTGCGCCCGGTCGATCAACCCAGCCGGACACCCAGCTGACGCCACCAAACCTTCTCGGGCCTACACCACCGAGCGAGCCGTTGTATTTTTTCTTTTTATTTTATCCCGACGTTTTTTTAATTCGGTCGTGGCCTCGTGGGAATTGGGAGCTGCCCACTACCCGTCACCTCATCTTTCCCCATCGTGGTTTCTAGTTTAACCCACACGGCGACGAGCGGTTGGAATTGGGCGCAGCCGCGGCGAGGAGTTGAGCGGCCGGCGGCGAACGTAGAGTTTGCTCTGCGCTGCAGGTGTCCTCGGCTCGTCGTGCTCGGCCAGCGGATGCAGCGACCGGCGACCGCCGAGCGACTACTTTTGACAACTGCGGCTGGCGGCGACCGCGTACTGGTGGGATTGCGGCGGGCGGCGACCGGATGAAGCCGGGATTTCGGCGGGCGGAGAGCAGCGGAAGCTGGGGATTTGGGCGGCGTGAGGCATGGTGGTCAACAGATCTCTTCCTCCCTGCCTCGCACACCAGTTCCGACCGCCCGAGCGTCGCCAGCGCCGCATCCTCTGCTCCGGCACGTCTCCGTCGAACCTTTCTTCACCGCCCATCCGGCCGTCATCCGCGGATCCAGTGCGCACTGCCCTAAAGCGCCGCCGTTGGGCTCCAACGGTCCATGCCTCGAACGTAAAAAAATATGCATTTTTTACGTGACGTAAAAAAATATGTCGTAAAATATGCATTTTTTTATGGTTTTTACACTGTTATGACTCATAAAATTGCATTTTTTATGTCAATTTTCATTGTGGGTCAATATGAATGTAATTATGTATATATCAAACATAAATTCTAAATAAAAGAAAGTAAAAGAAACTTAGGGTGCAAAATAAGTATTATGCACCCTGGGTGCTGAATAGGGTGTCTATATATATATATATATATATATATATATATATATATATATATATATATATATATAGAGCAGGACTATTCTCGAACCCCCTTAAGAGGTTCTAGAATAGCTATTCTAGAACCCCTCCTGACCACCTTCTTATCCCGTTCACACCCCCTCCTAATCACTTCCTTAACCCGACCCCACCACACCCCACCGAACCACCTTCTTTTTCGCACTGACCCCGGTCCCCAAACCTCCCACGAAAACCACCCGCGCCCCCGACTTCACCTACCGCCGCCGCCGTCTCTTTCCTACGCGCGCCGCCACCGGCTGCCTCCTCTCCTGCGTGCCCGCCACCTCCGCTGCCAAGCCTCCCTCGTCCCCATCCCCGACCTACCCGCGCGCCGCCCTGGGGACCTCCCACCGCGCGCCGCCCACCGGAGATCTCGTCGCGCCGGCGCGCCCTCGCCTCCCAGCCCGCGCGCCCTCGCCTCCCAGCCCGCGAGCCGCCCCCGGCCAGCATCCCTCACCGGCACGGCCCTTCCCCGTCCAGCCTCCTCCGGCCGGCGGAGACCCACCCCACCCCTCCAAGCACTCGACCGGTGTCGTCCGCCTGCTGCCAGCCCTCACCTCGGTCGGGATCCAGCGCCACCACACCTGGTGCAAAAGCGCACCGTCCTCGAGCTCAACCTACCGGCGCTCTACTCCGAATTTCCAAGCACATAACTGCACAGGTGCAGAACTACGGTTGTTTCTGAACTACAGTGTTTCAGTTCAGAGCTCCTACTAGTTCCTAGATGAACCATTGATTGTTTCCCTCTGCCAACATGCATTGTCCATTCACTTGGATTAATTCTTTGTGCGGAGTTCACAACACATTTTGATGAAATTCGATATGTTTAATTGTGAAGTCCAGATAGTGAGGTGTCGAAGTTCGGAGAGGGTGAGCGGTGAAAAATTCAATGTTGCAAAGTTCGCTTCTAATTGTCATGGAGTTCGGTGTTGAACTGTTGATGATTTCTGAAATGCGCCAAATAGCCATTAAGCAAAATTACTTTAAAAAGGTTCACCGTAAAAAATAGGGACATAGGTTCATAGGTCGAAGCGCAGACTTGCAATTTACAAGCTAATTTTGATCCATGGTCGGCGTAGTTCACAATCAGTGAACGGTGTGTGGTTCATCAGCGTGGAGAAGTTCACTATACAGAAAACAGAAGTTCACTTAAGAAACCGCAAAGTTCACCATCAAAAAAATGGTCCATCAAGAAGTTTACTCGCAAAAAAAATGTTTCGTCAAGAAGTTCACTCTAAAAAATAATGAAGTTCACTCGCAAAAAAAATGAAGTTCACTGGCGTGTCGTGTGAAGGATGTGAAGTGCACTTTGGAAAATATTACGAAAAATCAAATAAAGTCAAAACCGTGGCATAGTACGTGCGTCTTATTCCCGTGAGGAAGTTCATTTACGTCTAAAAAGTTCACTTTCGTGAAGGGGGAAGTTCATAAATGGTCCGAATACGAAAATCGAATAGGGAAGAAAAATCATACAAGTCAAAAAAATGACGTAACACGTGCATCTGGTGCTCCGCGAAGAAGTTCACATACGTGTTAGGAACAAGTTCAGTGTTGTGAAGTCGGAAGTTCAGAAAATACGAGAATTCTAAAACAACAGAATTATGTATATTTAAAACTGCTCTTAAACCGTATGGAATTTCGAAAAAATGCGTGAGATAACAAAGTTGCGGATTTTTCATAGCTTTCCAACGCCGTATCACTTGCATCAATCCGACAAATGGTTTGAAAATGGCGATCAAAATACCGTACGGTCGCGAAAATAGTGATAGTGTATTTTCAAAACTGCTCTTAAACCGTAAGGAATTTTGAAAAATGCGTGAGATAACAAAGTTGCGGCTTTTTCATAGCTTTCCAACGGCGTATCATTTGCATCAATCCGATAAACGGTTTGAAAATGGCGACCAAAATACGGTACGGACGCGAAAATACTGTTAGTATATTTGAAATTATTTAGAAACCGTAACTAATTTCGAAAATCCGTGGAAAAATGAAAAAGTTTCGTAATTTCCATAGCTATCCAACGGTATATCACATGTCTCATTCCGATAAGCGATTGAATGAAGTCCATCTACTCTGACACGGAAGTTCACAATTGGTTCTAGAATAGCTATTCTAGAACTAGTTCGAGAATAGCTGACCTATATATATATATATATATATATATATATATATATATATATATATATATATATATATATATATATATATATATATATATATAGCGGCCCAATTACTATTTGAATTGATATTGCTATCAATTATTCGGCGTGGAGGACCTATACCCGAAAAATGTAAAAAAAATTAATAATAATAATATCAACATCAATATGCATGCAGCCAAATGCACCAACTCCTTTGGTTCAGTACATGCAAGCATGAAGAGGCCCAAAGAGACGAGAAGATATGGCCACATGTTTCTATTTTGAGAAATAATTGTCCAAGACACAATCATGGTGTAGGACAAGATGGCCATTGTGAAGATAAGGAAGATGCGATATCATCCAAGGCAAACGTGGAGGCTACACACACAATGCCCTCCAACATATGATCATGGAGCTATGAAGCTACAAAGGAAGCCTACAAAGGCTATAAATCCTACAAAGTCTACAACATAGGTGCATGATGTCCATTAAGAAAGAAGAGGTGAATTATTGAAGACACTCGTGCAGGAAGACACCGTGAAGGCAGCTCTTGCCTATAAATAGAGACTCTCGCAGCGAAGCAAAGGGACGGAAAACAATCATCACACAACACCAGCAACCCAGCATCCCGAGCAGAGAGTTCATCAGCTACCTCGCAGCTCAGTAGTAGTATAGTACCCCCACCAGTGTAATAAAATCCTTTGTAATCAAGAAGGCGTAGTAGAAGAGTGGAGTCCGTAGGAAGGTAATCTTCCCTTTCTATGTGTAACCCTTCAGGGGTTCCCGAAAGGGAAACCCGTATGTATTCTATATTGTGGAAATGAATTAGTTCTGTTTTTCCCTTGATCTTGTAGCATGTTTATATGGGTTGGGTTCTTATGCTAGGGATCCTATAGGAGAAACCTCTGCGGTATAGTTCTCTGTTAAGCCGTGTGGCATTGAAATGAGAACCTTGTAGCCGTAGAGAAGTGTTCCCTTCGGGTGGAACTGCCTGGGAAGACGATAAGAAAATGCCCATATAAAACCTGCCTAAGAAAATCTAGGGAAAGAAACTTAGCTATTTCTGAAACAATATAGTTAAGCATACGGCGAGTACTGAGTAGGATTTTTACATCTCTGCGAACAATCGTTTGTAGCGTTGGCCTCACCAGCCAAAGAAGATCCTGCAAGAATATAATAAATTAAATACTATTGTGAACAGTAAAATTAAATATGGCCGTGAACAGTAAAATTGAATAGTGAAACTAAATTGTAAATGCGAACAGTAAAGTGAATAGTATTTCAAATTTTGAATCGGTACGAGCTATTTCTCGTACTCGCTAAGAGCATAATAACTGTTATAGTTGGTATCAGAGCCAGGTTTGGACGTTTCAATCATTGAAAAATTAAAATATTTAAATTTGGAAGTGAATACAGGAAAATCAATAAAAACTACAGACGATATTGACATAAGGTGCAGAATAAATTACTCAGAAGAACATACTTGGCATACTACTAATAGCCAGTTAAATTTAATAGTAGATCTAATATTTAATCTCGTGATATCTTGGGGAAAGAGGCAAGACATTTCAGATCAAAAATTTGCAAATTTATTTCAAGAATATAAAAAACTAGTAGAAAGGTGCTCTGGGTTAAATAGTAAAATTGATCTAGCTTTGCATAAAATAGAAGAAGCAAAGTTAAGACAAAATACCATTGTAAGAATAACGATTATATTAAAGAAGAAGTCTTATCCATAGGAAACATATAAACCATAACCTGAACAAAAGCAAAGAATCATCTCCAAGGCCAGAAACGAGGCAAGATTTGCTTGAAATAAAATTGCTAGTGCAAGAGGTGAAATCTTGATCCTCTCATAGTTGCATGAACGAATATAACCAAGCATTAAAAGAGGGTAGAAAAATACTTAGTACCTTCTGTAGGATCTCTAATCAAGACTCACCAAAAGAGACTCTAAAATAATAATAAGGCAGAATAACACAATATTGCAGTTGTTAATCCAGATTTTAGAAAAACTAAAAAGTTTACAAAGCAGTAAGAAATTGTGCTAGCCTCATCCGGAATATTATCATCATCAAGAGATATTAATCAGAAAAATGGACATATCTAAAACTAGAGAACAGAAGCCTCCCATTAATAAGAGAAGATTCTAAGCCTCTAGCAATTAGGCATAGAATGTCATGCAGTAACATAGATGATGTCGATAGTTAGAAGATGTAATAGACATGCAAGAGACATGGAAAGATATCAAAAAGATACGCTGAGAAAAATTAAGCCTCAGCAAGTTTATCATATGGGTATATTTGAAAGAAGGACTGGGTATCAGAATATATAGAGAAGTAGAATTAAGTGTGTTAACACACCCTGTAGAAATTAAGAAATTGTTAGCAAGAATATTGAGAATGAACTTAAATACCGTGGGTATAAATACATTCATCAAGGCATGTATATCATAGGCGTTAAAGGTATGACAAGAAAGAAACTAGGAGCAAAAGTTTTAATAACATTATTAGACAAAAAGATGGGAATCAGTAGATAAAGCGGCATTAGGATTCATGGAAGGGACATGAATGAAAATATGTTAATAACCTATATAGCCCCAGACCTAGTGATCCTGTAAAAGAATTTATGAAAAATGAGCTTTGGATTTCAGACTAAAGGATAGATTTTAAAGGAACAAATCTTATAAGCATAGAATTTATAGGAAGGTTATCTAATCAAAGTAATTCTGATATCGAGTAATGTAGAGCGTCATTGAAAGTATGTAGTCTAAAGGAATAAAATTTATGAGTCCTCTAAAAATTAGTTCTGAAGAAAGAGCGGGAGAAGAATGGAATATAAGTGAACTTATAGAAAAGAAACAATTAAAGCAACCTAATAGTTATATAGTACCAAAACTGTGAAGGAACCAGTAGCATTAGATTACAAACTCTACAGCTCTATCGAGGAAGAAGAATCTCTCATGCCAGATTCTGAATTCAATGATAGTAAGGATAAGGGAATGTCGGAGTGCATGGAAAAGGCAAATTTAGAAGATGAACTTAAGCATGTGTGAGATAAAATTAAAGCATATAGATGAGGAATATAAAAACTCTATGACTACAGAGTGGCCAAAGATAGAGAAAGACAATTGTTTTTCATTAGAAATGGCTAGATTAAACAAATTAAAAATGAGAAAAAGTTAGCCACCAGCAGTTCAAATTGCTAGTACCAATATAGTAAAAGAAGAAAAGATAACAAGAGTTAATACTAAACATAATAATAAAGCCATAAGTGAAGAAGAGCAATGGGATATAAATAACAAAATTCTAACAGAAAGTTATGAAGAAGAAGATGATGAATAATGAAAGAAATTTTGTATGAAGAAGAAAATTATGATAATGCAGAACAATATAATGACTTTATAGATTCACTCGATGACATAGGACTACATAATTTGAAAATGCGATGGAAGCTATGGAAGTAGAAATAGTAAAAGAAAAAGAAGTACATATGGTGAAACTTCGGTAAAAAGAGAAGGTGAAAGAGAAAGACCAACTAGGTCAGCCGGAAATTGGCCTCCAGAAAAAGATGTTTCCAACCATCTTATATCCGGACAATATAAATATATGGGTACCAAAAGAAGAAACTTTGAAAAACCAGTACAATTTCAGAATACTAGGAATGATGGTGCAATATTAAATTTAGCAGCCATGACCCGATAGATTGGCCAAATATAATTAGCATATGGAAAGGGTTAATAGTGCAAAAATATATTCAAAACCAGCATTATAGGCATGAAGGTAGAGGATATGTTAACTTATCTTGAAACATTTTTAGGAGAATCTGCAAAGGTTCTATGGGAACAAGGGTAGAAACCTACCCTGGTAATTATGAAGAATTGAAAAGGGCTGGAAGTAACCCAAATAACTTTGCTATATTATATCAAGCATAATTATAGCAGAAGATCCAGAATTGGATTTACTGCATTACAAAATGAACGGTTGAGAGAGATAGAAAAATTAACATTAACAAATTGGAAAGGTATAAAAGAATTTTCTCAGCATTATTTATATAATGCTACCACCGCAAAGCAAGGTTATAATAGAGGAGCAGTTGAAAGATATTTTAATAAATTGCCTGACCCTTTANTTTTGAATAAATTATTTGAAGCATGCTCAATTTTAGATTTTGTTTTTTAATTCAAATTTTTAGTTGGCAAATAAGTTGTTACTGATATTATTTTTATGGATTTTATTTGAGTTGAAAACAAATTTGTAAAATTATTTTTTTCGTATAAATTCTAAGATTTGTAATAAGTTGGAAAAGATTACAATGTACTTGAAATGGCTATTTTGGTTTTCACAATTTTATATGTAATTTGAAATAATTTGGAAAAGTTAGAAAGTATTTGAAATGGCTATGTTGTTTTTCACATTCTTTTTCTTGTGAAACTGGTATGAATTTATTTGGTGGTGGAATTGAAAAGATGCAAAAATCGTGGAAAAAAAGGGGAAAAAACCCCAGCCAGCCGTGCAGGAGGCGGCTCAGCCCAGCAGCAGCCCATGTGTCCATCCCAGGCCCACAATGATGTCAGAGTGACGTCACTAGTGGTCGGGCACTGCCGCGGCGGCCGCGGCGGCGTCGACGTCGCCGGCGTTGATCCAGCGCGAGCTGGGACGCGCGGTGGGTCGCCCAAACCACAGTATTCATCTTGACACCCTCTAATTTAAAATGCTCATTCTCGTTCATATGTATGATCCAGCTAAGTACAACAAAGTACATAGTCCTTAGTGAGAGCGGACGAATGGCGCCCGGGCTCGTTTGCTACCGGAGCAACGAGCATGAATGAGTGGCTGCGGTTGGTTCATGTGTAATAAATGCTGACTTTACAGCTGCCTTGGAAATCCACAAAATATTGAAATACGGTATGAATAATACGTATGCTATTGAATGGAAACGGTTGGCATAGGCCAGAGCTGTACAATTTGATGACGTCATAGTACAAACATGTACCAGTAGCTATTCTCTTGTAGCCCATGATGGACCATGATTTTTCTTTTACGTTAAATTTTTTGTCTATGAAAACAAGACTTATCTTTGAAAACCATGAGTTTTTAAAAAATATGACACTTTTTCAAATATATTAACATATATTTTTTAAATGTGAATATCCTTTTGAACCCGGCTAATATTTTTTTGAATCCGCAAATATGTTTATTTTGAACCGTGCGAGAATATTCTTTTGAACCTGACTAAATTATTTGAATCCGTAAATGTGTTTATTTTGAACCTTGCGAGGATATTTTGAACCCGGCTAAGATTTTTGAATCCGCAAATGTGTTTATTTTGAACCTTGCGAGAATATTCTTTTGAACCCGGTTAAATTTTTTGAATCCGCAAATGTGTTTATTTTGAACCTTGCAAGAATATTCTTTTGAACCCGGCTATGTTTTTTGAATCCGCAAATGTGTTTATTTTAAACAGTGCGAGAATATTCTTTTTAACACGACTATTTTTTTTTAATCTGCAAATGTGTTTATTTTGAACTGTGCGAGAATATTCTTTTGAACCCAGCTAAATTATTTGAATACGCGAATGAGTTTATTTTGACCTGTGTGAGAATATTATTTTGAACCCGGCTAAATGTTTTGAATCCGCAATTGTGTTTATTTTGAACCGTGCGAGAATATTCTTTTGAACCCTGCTAATTTTTTTTGAATCCGCAAAAATGTGTTTGTTTATTTTGAACCGTACGAGACTATTCTTTTGAACCCGGCAAATCTTTTTTGAATCTGCAAATGTGTTTATTTTGAACCTTGCGAGAATATTTATTTGAACCCGGCTAATTTTTTTTGAATCCGCAAATATGTTTACTTTCAACCGTGCGAGAATATTCTTTTGAACCCGACTAATGTTTTCGAATCCGCAAATGAGTTTATTTTGAACCGTGCGAGAAAAATTCTTTTGAACCCGACTAATTTTTTGAATCCGCAATTGTGTTTATTTGGAACAGTGCAAGAATATTCTTTTGAACCCGGCTATTTTTTTGATTCTGCAAATGTGTTTATTTTGAACTGTGCAAGATTATTGTTTTGAACCCTGCTATTTTTTAATTCAAAAATGTTTTGAACCCTCTTTTGAACCCGACTGGGACATGCACGTGGACGCGTGGTACAGGTTTGCTGCCATCCCCCAACTGCTCCGGTGTGGGTCCCGCGTGTTCCCTGACACGAACTCGACCACATGTCCAGATATGAATACGACTCAGGTGGTTGGAGCCTCACGGACGTATTGCATCTCCCGTTTCCAGTCCATGTTATACTAAGCGCAATATGACGTAAGCGAAAGAAACGACCGGCTCGATTACGATAGGATAAGCGGACCACTCCAGCTCGGGCGCACTTGCGAGTTTTCCATAGTCCTTATCCTTACTTTGTTACTCACTCGAGTTACTCCAGATCGAGTGCCACAGACTGTGCCCAACGTCCCAGTTTTCCTCCTACCTCTGTTCCACAATTTCGACTAATTAGACAGAATCAAAGAATTATCAAGTATCAACAATGGAAATTGATTGCAAAGCTAAAACAATAATGTGCAGTTGTGCACTGCTCTTTTAATAGCAGTGAGGTGTTAAATCAATTGGTAATCTAATATGCACAATGCAAATCAGTTAACTGTATTTATTTTCCACCATTAGTTATGTTATGGAAGGATGCAAGTGCCAAGTCATCATGCCAGATATTTTAAGGGGTTTCATAAGATGCCTTATGGACTGTGAAGTGTTGTTTTAATGCAAAATGATCTAATCTTTCTCCAGAGTTGACCCTTCCTAGTAACGTAGAAATATGGTTTAGATCTCTGGTTCATAATGTGCCAAACAGTGAAACAGATGGTAATTTAAATATCTAATGGTGATCAAATAAGAAAAATAACCTATTCCATTATTTACTGATGGTAATCAAGACAGAGAAAGCGAGAAAGAAGGCAATGCAACTTGAGAAATGGAAAACCATGGTAAGATGGAGAAATGATTGCACAAAAGAAGATGTGCAAAGAAAGCCCTGTGCCACTTAAGCAGGTAACAGCATAAACGGCTTATGAATAGTTCTACATTTCTACATTCATTTCATAAAACAGCTTCTACATCTAACACGTATAGGGTTTGTTTGCTCTAAATCGGCCATCCATTAAGATAACTCATATGTGGCTCTAGCTAATAGTAGAAACAAGTTATGAACCACATGTCATCTGCTTCAGCTGAGGCTTCTAGGTAGAATTAATACAGCCTTTGACTCTCAATAATATTATCATAATGCGGCTGTAAGCTAAATCAGTTTCATACGGTATGCCTTACACAGACACAGACACACAAATAAAAGCTTAGTCAACTTGTGTCGAACTGTCAATAACACCAAAGGGTATCAAGAGAGCGTGGTATCTCACATAACAGAGCAGTGACAAATGAATTTGCGTTCATCCACAAGGAGAACATATTTTTTTTTTTAACTCGCTATGTTCAGAAACTGAAATAGCAAGGATACCTTCAAAGCAGCCACTAAAACGAAGAAATATGAAGAGCTAACATCAATTTATCAGACGACATCATTACCTAGCAGAAAAAGATCATGGGTCAGAACTTGCTTACACCATTTGTGATGGATATCATCCTGCACAGCTAAGTTTTGTGTATGAAGACACGAATCATTTGGAATTAAGACTATTCAGAGTGAATTTTGAAGCATATATTATGAGATGTGTAAATAGTGAGAGTTGTCTTCAACAGTACATGTAACAAATCATACCAGATGGCATGTGGTCGCAATTATTTGCATGACATCCAGCGTGCTACCACCAGGTGATACAACATGAATACCCTAACATATGCTTGCACCAGAAATATCAGGTGACAGCAAGTTATCTCTACAAAATAGTCAGATGGTACTCAAAATATTGCAGCTGCTGCTATGCGACAACACCATACGCTGTAACGAAGAAGATTATCTTTGATCACTAACAAAACCTGAATCAACATCAGAATGGCATACATTCAGAACACAGTTTGAAGCAATGCTAGGCAAGATTACCGGAAAAGTGCCATTGCCTATCGATGAAATTCGCTACAACAGAATGCTGAACTGATACATAAAAAGTAGGTAGGTGTCAGTGCTACTATAGTTGCTTCTGTATAGAAAAATAGCTTCCTAACAGCTAAAATCGCAGCAAATGAACTTTCATATACATCGTACAATAAAAAAATTCGAACATGGTTCAGCAAAAAGTGCTAGTAAATAGTGATGATCCTTTAATGAAAACAAATGTGGATGTCGCAGGAGGTTGACCTCTTCGTGAAAATTTACAACACAGAAGACTTCCACAAATGAATTTTATAAACAGATCTGGTTTCATTCCACCTTGACTATTTAGGTGAGATTATTTTCAGCGAAAGTGGCAGCTAGAACCAAAATGAATCTGAATCTGAAATATACAACATCGCAAATAGAGCTCTTCAACAGGTGTAGCTTGTATTCTGTTAAGTCATGCCCATGCTCGCTGCAAGTTCAGGAATTATAGTGACACCACGATCATGATATGGCCTGCATGATTCTGATTTCTTCTATTTTTCTTCGCATGCCAAATTTACTGCAAATCAATATCGGAAGATGCTGCACAACGCAGTACAGTTTAATAGGTGGGCATGTGTTTAGACCATACCAGGATTCAATTGAGCAGATGCAAGGTTTGGTGGTTGGTGCTCGTCGCCTCTGCCTGCGCTCCCGGGAGGCACCAGCGCGGGGGCGCCCACCCCGTGCCGTCTTCACCGCTCCTGCTCCTCAACACCATCCTCCGAAAGGGCGCGCCGCCGCGCCTGCAGCTCCCTACGACGCCATCGTGAGCGGCCTTCACCTCCAGCAACCCCGGCTTGTTCACCAACGGGTTTGGCAGCCGCGAACGGTGGAATCTGTGGGGGAGGCCTGACCTGAATTCATCTTTGTCCGGCGCCACCGCGACGTCCCGGCGAGCGATCTTCAGCGAGCAGAGAGAGGACGCGGCGGCACACGTCTTCGTGGGCGGCGATCTGAGCGGGGAAGGCCGGAGCGGCGGCAGGCGGCCTCCGCGTCGCGGGAGAGAGGAAGGAGATGTAGGGGATTGTGCGGGTGGTTTTGCAGAAAAGCCCTCGTATTTTTGCGGAATTTCGAATAGATCCCTTTCAGCGTTGAAATGTGGACTGCGGGTTTGATTTGTCATCAGTGAGGGTTGTTTTTGTAAAACCGTCACGGACGCGTCCTGCGGGCCGTCGGATGGCCGTTCGACGGCGCCGATCGGGTGCACTGTGCTACTGTAGCAAGCTACAGTGTTTACTGTTCCAGGAACAGTGCACGGGGCGCGGAGAGGCCGCGATTTGGTCTGTCTTTAAATATAGTAGTAGAAGTAGATATGATATAGTACGTGTGGTGGTGCGTATCATCATAAATCATGTGCCAGAAAAAGATGCACTCACCATTCTTAGTACAGCCACATGTTGATCCCATCCTATGGCCATATATATGTTGATTTGAATGAATTTACAAGAATTTTTCCAGTATAGCAGAATGCAAGAATAATATATAAATATATTAATAAAGCTTTAAATTTGTTTATCGTAATACAATACTCTAGTAAAAATACGTTCACGATCCATACTTTAGCTGAGAAGTATTGTTTTCTTTAATAGTCTGATCGGCGTTTGTGACAATCATGTGGAAAAAAAGTTCGATTAGAATTTTCCCTATTAACTAGTTGGAAACATCAGTTTGAACATACATTTTTTCGAAATAGGGCTCGACCCCGACCTCTATATCAAAATGATGCACGCAGCCTCAATATTGCAAAGTTGAAGCGAAACCATCCAAATTCAAATCGTCTACATCTCAAGGATCACATACGGTGGTCACCCGAATGATCCACCAAAATAATAGTAATAAAAGACAACTACACATATTGTTGTCCACTAGTGTGCCGACATCCACTCTGGTTGTAGATAGTCCAAACGACTGCCATCAACCGAGTGCATTCAGAAGCCAAACGTCCTCGCTGGTTCACTTGAAGAAGATAGGACCACACGTGGATCCAATGAGTAGCACGATGAATAACCTGCAAAAAATGTCCAGCTCTCGCCCTGTTAAAAACAACATCATTTCGACAATTCCGATTCGCCCGAAGAAAAGGACAAACACCTATACGAATGTTAGCTTTCGTATCCTTTTCTACCCTTGCAACATATTAGTAACACTAGTTAAGGGTGTATATTAAACATGAAATGAATTAATCTCCAGCTTTAACGAGCCAGATGACAAGAAACAAAAAGATGTTCAACAGTCTCGTCGAAACCACAGAAAACACATATTTTACACCCTATCCAACTGCGTTTTAGAAGATTGTCCTTGGTTTTTTACACATTTTTTGCACCCTGTCCAATTTAAACATACATACTATTGTACAAACATTGCAACAGAAACATATTGAAAGAACAAGCTATGCCCGGATGTCGCCTAGAGGGGGGGGGGTGAATAGGCGATTAAAACTTTTTCTATTTAGGGGCTTGATAATTGCGGAATAAAACTAGGTGTTTAAATTAACAAGTCAACAACCTAAAATTCTAGGTTTACCTAAAGTGCACTAACAACTTATGCTAAACAAGGCAAGCAACAAGGTGATAGCTAGATAAAAAAAACTTCAAGCACGAAGGCTATCACAATGTAAAGTGCATAAGTAAAAGCTCGGGTATAAAAATAACCGAGGTACGCGGAGACGAGGATTTATTCCCGAGTTCCTCCTTGTTAAGGGAGTACGTTTCGTTGGAGGGGTGTGAGCTCGCCACAAAAGGCCTACTCAAAATGCCACAACGGCCTCACCTTATTCTCCGATGAACCGCACCCAAAGGTTTGGTTCACCTTCCACTATCGGAATCCTTCGGGGCGGATTCCGGAGCCCTTACAACTTTTGGGGCACACACCCACAACTCAATTGGGGGCTCCCAAAGCGTGCCGAAGCTCCACAAGCCAAAGTCTTCACGGCACCACCGTCTAGGGTCCAATGACCCAAGAGTAACAAGCTCCCAACCTTCAATCCCACGAATCACCGTGGGGAGCACAACCCGATGCAACAAATGCAAAAGGGGAATATCACACCAAGTGGTCAAATCCTTCACCCCAAAATCCAACCAAAGCAACTAATGCTATGGAGGGATTTAGGAGGAAGAACGGAGGAGAAACACCAAGAACTCCAAAATCTAGACCCCACGAGTTCCCCTCACTTAGAGGAGATTTTGTTTGGTGGAAAGATGGATCTAGATCTCCTCTCTTGTTTCCCTAAATTTGGGCAAGAATCATCGGAGGGATTAGGAGGAATCGAGCTCTCAAAATGTGGGCAATGGAGGAGAGAGAGCAAGGGATGAGATCTACCGGAAAAATGGGGAAGAACCCCTTTTTATAGGTGGCCACAAAAATGTGGTCGTTGGGGTAAAAAGGAGGCAACTGCCGGCCTGGCCTGGGGGCGGCCTGCACCCCGGCCAGGCTGGGAATCGAACCAGCGAACAGAACGAAGCAGCGAACGGAAACAGGGACCCCGCCCTGGCCTCCGGCCATGGGCCGGCCAGGCACCCGCGTGGGCCGGGCAGGTGCCCGAGAGCTCCGGCCTGGAGCCGGCCGTGGCCCAGCCTGGCGCGCGGGGGATGGGCCGGGGAGGCACCCGAACAGTCCGGCCTCGCCCCGGCCTGGGAGCCGGCCAGGCCGGCCCGGCAGTTTTTTTTCTTTTCCATTTCAAATTTCAGTGTAATAAAAACCCGAAACCGAAAATGCGATATCTCCCACATACGAACTCCGTTTTCGATATTCTTGGACTCGTTGGAATCGTCACAACAAGCACAACAACAATATGCAGAGAAACATCATATTCCAAGAATATAATATAAAGATAAATGGGGAAAGGTAAAAGCTCCCATTTGCAAATCGGAAATGCAATAACTTTCACCCACGAACTCCGTTTTCGATAATCTTAGACTCGTTGGAATCGTCACAACGAGCACAAAAAGATTATGCAGAGAAACATCATAGTCCAAGAAAATATACTAAAACCAAATGGGGAAAGTTAAAAACTCTTTTTCGCAAACCGAAAATGCCGGATCTTTTGCAATTGAAGTCTGAAATGAGTAAAACCAATTTTGTTGGAAAGAGGACGACAAATGCAACATTTGAAAATGGCAAACAAGTAATGGAGATTTTGCAAAGAAGTGGAAGAGATAAATCTCCCGCACGGATGAACCGGCAAAATCTCCAATAGAAACCGCAATAGAAGACGCATATGAAAACCGTTTTCGATGAACTTAGCTTTGTCATGACGAGCACGACAAGCACTAAGACCACACCACGATTCGAGACAAATAACAACCAATAAAGATGATTGCGTGGATGCAAAGGTTTGTGCTCTCTACGATGATACGATCACGATATTCGGTCGAGAGCCCCTCTTGATAGTACGGTCATCTATCCTATAATCCGGTCTCTCACTAAACAATATGAGACCGGTAAAATAGAAACCCTATCAAGATCATACCTTTGCCTTGCGCATTAATCCACTTGAGGTCGATGAAGACGATCTTCAACTCCTCAAGACGCACCACCTTCCTCGATCGCGCTTCGGTGAAGATTCACATGTTGCTCCCCCATATTCCAAGATGGGAGAAGCATCTCTTCGGCATATCTTCACTTGGACTTGAGAATTGATCAACCCGCACGAAGCCTTGATCAACCCACAAACTTCTTCCCTTAACCTTGATTACAACAAATGGAGATCAAGCAACTCAAATGGACACACCTATAAATATAGCTCAATGCAAACATTAGTCCATAGAGATTGTCATTAATTACCAAAACCATGCATGGGAGCAACCATGCACTTTCAATCTCCCCCATTTTGGTAATTGATGACAATCCCTTTTTAAGAGGGTTTATATAACGAATAGAGCATCCTTGCAAGACAAACGAGCAAGGATGCAAGCGCATGCATGGCAAATGCAACAAAAGCATAAAACCCAAATTCCCTTAAACCCTCTAAACTTCTCCCCCATTGGCATCGATTGCCGAAATGGGAAGAAAAATTTAGAGAGCCAATATAATATGAGTTCCTCCATAAAGGTGATGACAATCCCTTTTAACGGATAATTAGAGGAAATCAAACTATATTGAGGATCAAAAGATTGCAAAAATATGAAATCATTTTAAACATCTCCACAAAGGAGAAAAGCAATCGAAAAGATCCAAAGCGAGAGTTCTAAATAAAACGGAGAAGCTTCCCAATGTTCATGCACTATTGAGGAGTGCACAAAAATGGCATCCTTGCTCCCCCAAGATCAGCTAGAACACTCAACAAGTGCAAGAGTGCATAATGCAAAAGCAAATCATAGCACTTGCACCAAAGATGTGGTTGAGCCATAAGGAGAAACCAATTTTCAAAAAATTCATCATAAGATAGGCCCAACCGAGATAAAAATATCTTTTAGAGAAATATGTTCACAAGCTTAGGGATACCAATTGGAAACTAAAACCAATTGAAAATGCCAAAATCTAGTGAGAGCATTTAGCCAAAAAAAATTCAACATGCTCACCATGGTAGGCATGAAGTCAAAGATCTTCAACAAATACATGAGTGTGCAAAGATACCAATAAACAATAAGACAAGCACTCATGAGACAAATTTGGAGCCACCAAAGAATTATAGAAGAAACACAAGGTGGCTCAAAAAGAAATAGGATACCAACTAAAAGGTGACCTCTCTCATATGTATATGTTTCTAATTAGACAAACCATGAAGATATACATCCGCAAAGAAACATATACATACGAAATGGTTCGGGAAAAAGAGAACAAGGTATCCAAAAGGAAGTCATAAATATACAAACGAGATTGTTGCTTGAAAGCATAGAACATAGCTCAAAATTATCTCATTGTATATAAATGAACTTCAAATATATCAAATGCATCACACATATCACTAAGGGAACAAGAGATAGTGAAGATGCTTTGAGGTAGGCAACAAGTATCTCAAACAAATAAAATCAATTGAAGAAAAGGTTTTTGCAAATTCATCACACATATCACAAAGATATATTAAGTGAAGGAAAAAGCCAAAACCACAACAATTGCACATAAAGGATTTCATGCCAAGAAGCAACCTACACAAGGTTGAGACTAGAAAAGTATGCATGAGTTAGATACTTGTTACCGAGAAGCATTGACGATGAAGATGATGAGAGTTTGCTTGACATCAAAGCTTGACTCCAACAATCACACGGTGAGAACACCTTCCTTATGAATGAGGCAAGCATCCAATGCATCTCCATTGTACCTAAAACAAAATTAGAGTACAAAATGGTTCCCAAACTCATTGGGTTCCATAGTACTTAGATCAACTACAATATATAGGAAACACTCCACATAAATATGTGCATATAGATATGAAATTGAATTTCATGCACATCTTAGCCGATTTAGGATTCGGTGGAGTATCCCCTATATATTGGATCAAGAAAGATAAGCATGCTAAAATAATATAAATTAGTAACCGAGCATGCAAAGGCTTTCTAGAACCAAAAGAGATACACTTTGGACAAAAACACCAAGTCAACCAAGAAGAGAGCACACCAAAGTGTGACACACAAAGGTTGTCCAAATTATATCAAAATCCAAATCAACACATGATTGAGGAAAAAATCAAATCAACACATGATTGATTCCAAAACACATCAACACATGAAGTGTGATATCAATAGGAATCAAATCAAACAACACATGATTGAAAAGACACCAATTGAAAATAAGATACCAATTAAAACAAAAAAATATCAACTAGGAGAAAAGATACCAAGAAGAGGGTGATACTTGACCGAAATCAAGTAAAGTAAAATAAGGCAAAAGGTATCAAGACTCCCACAATAAATATTAATTGGAACAAATATCTATGGAGGAGATATTAAATTCCAATTAATACCATTTGAAGGTACCAAACAAGATAAAGAATCAAATGCCAATTGAAAGGATCAAATATTGATAGATGGAATAGTGTTCTACATAAAAAGGAATGCTCCCCCAAGATTAATGCATTATCTTAGATATTTGCATTTGAATACAAAATGCACACACAAGGGATCATTACTCTCCAAATTGTATCTATAACATTAAACACTACCGATTAAAAAAAATAGGATCCTTGCAAGAGGCAAAGAAGGCAATAAATAGGGCAATTAAATGCAAGTGCCAATGTGAAGATGATCTACAAAATCCACCACAATTACTAGAATCACTTGTCATGGACAAGGAGTATATGGAGACATTTCTCGGTGGTATATAGGAATGATGTACAAGACCAACTTCACAACAAATAAGCATATGGCAAAAGATAAGAATTAAAACACCATAATTTGAAAAAGGTTTGTTGGTAGTTTCAATTATTCGAACCAACCGGCAAACCATGGTTAAAATAAAATGAAACAAATGGTTTCTCACATAATATATGGAAATGGATATTAGAGAAAAACCACACCAAGCAAACTCACACAAACAAGAACCAACGGGTAACCACAAAGGAAAATTGGAACTTGTTTGAGCACACATGCCACATAGGAAAAAGATAATTTACAATATCAAATCTAAGTGGCAACCCTCAAATGTTCACATTTTATGGGATTGTAATATGCACATAGCTTATTACTCCCCCATAATGTGATAATTCATTTTTTTTTAAACAAGAGGCAAATAAAACCAACTAGAGGAATTAATAGACATTGTAGAAATTGAATTTCTCATGAATATGACATACCACATAGTAACTAGATAATATTGAAATATCAATACTAGGTGGTGTGACACTTTTTTAGGTTTGTGAGGTGCACAAAGCACATCACTCCCCCAAAATGGGATAGTCCATTAATAACTCGAAGAGCCAAATGAAATCCACACAAGATTCAAAAAGCTCAACCCACAAATAACACATACATGATACACAACTATCATACACAACCTTGAATAACAAGACAAGTAGGAAAGGAGCATATCATATACAAGCACATGCTAGGAACAAAACCAACACATGCAAGGGAGCAAGCAACTTTCAATGTATATAAATGATTAAATACAAGTTACCGCAAGGAGGAAGCATTGGATATGAGATAGATATGTGAGAATCCAATTGACTTGGCTAGATGAAAAGATAACCATGAAGATCCCTTAATTCTTCAAATAAAAACCAAGTCACCAATGTCCTCCACCACCACCTATTGATCAAGTTGAAGCTTGTTGGTCCCCAACCAAGTTGGGTCCTAAGATGTTAGTCATAATAGGTTTGGGAACCCAAATGGTGTTTTTCTTGGCACCACTTTGAGCTCCCACATACTTGGCAAACACATTGCCAACTCTATCCTTCCTAAGAGAATATTCATCATCAATTATGATAGGAGAGGAAGAGGTACCATTAGTGCATGAAGAAGCAAAATGACCTTTGCCACGGCAAAGGTAGCAACACCGACTCTTCTTCTTCTTAATAGGCTCCTCAACTTGAGGAGCAATGGCTTGAGTCTTCTTAGGAGGTGGCCTTTGTTCAATTCGTGGTTAAGCACGAGATTGAACAAGAGGCCGCTTCCCTAGTTGCTTCTCACTAAGAGGCTTCTTCTTCTTCATTGGGCAATCCCGAACGTGGTGCCCTTCTAGCTTGCACTTGAAGCAAGTGATCTTGACCGGATTCTTGATTTGAACTTGGCCCTTCTTCTTGTTGTCAAACTTGGACTTGTTCTTGTTGTTGGAGTTGAATCCAAGTCCACTCTTGTCATTTGGGGATTGTTGCACACCCAACATGTTGTCAAGTGCACTCTTCTCCCCATGACGCTTTTCCAAGCCCTTCTTCAAAGAAGCGAATTGGGCCTTGAGGTCTTTTATTTCCTCTACATGGTTAGTGGCAACAAAAACACTAGAGGAAGTAGAAGCTTCATTGTTAGAGCAACAAGGCAAAACAAGTAATTCATCACATGATGTACCAATATTTTTAGTGGATGAATTACTATGACTAGCACATGGCAATATAGCATTTTTAGTTATGGTTGTGCTATTATCTACACGAGGCTCACAAGATATTACCTTTGTAGTGATGGCCTCATGAGCTAACTTAAGACAAGTATAGGATGCTAGAAGTTCATCATTAGAGCTAGATAGCTTTTCATGATTTTCTTCCAACTTCCCATAGGATGCTAGAAGATTATCATTAGAGCTAGATAGCTTTTCATGAATTGCTTCTAACTTCTCATACTTGCTAGTTAGCAACTCAAGTTGAGCCCTTAGCTCAACATTCTCCTTCAAAGTAGATGCTTCACAAGAAATGGAATTAGTAGCACAAGCATCATTAACTTTAGGAATAGAAGAAGAAAACTTATCAAGCTCATTATTTAATCTAGCATTTTCCATTTTAAACACTTTATATTTTGCATGAGCATGATCACGTTCTTAATGATTTTAGCAATCATTTCATTATGAGACTCCTCGATAGATTCTAGTTTCTCCTCTAGAGAAGCACGAGTCTCGTGCTCTTCCTCAAGAGCATCTTCTAACGATGCCTTTTCCATAGCATCATCTCTTTTGATCTTACCCTTTTCTTCAAGGCTAGCTTCCAAGGCCTCAATAGTTTCCCCACGCTCAATAAGAGTGCTCATGATTTTAAAGAGGTTAGCTTGGGCACTTTTATTGCTAGGAAGGGCTTTAAGAATCATTAGACCTTTATTTTGAAGAAGGGCATTAACTTTTTCCATATCATCTTCTTCATCATTCTTATCATTATCATCATTGTCATTACTAGAAGAAGATTTAGCCATAAGACAATGAGAGGTGGATGAAGAAGAATAATTAATTTTGAACTACTCAAGTTCAAATCTTATTCCACAATTAATTGAGTTTCCTCCACATTAATATTCATGCAAGAGTTAGAGGGAACACAAGCATTTTTATCATTGGAACAAGATAAAGCAAGCATATCATCATTAGATTTGTCTAAGCAATTTTTGGATGGTATGCGAGGACTATCAACACTAGCATGTATGATATTTATAGTGCTAGAAGAGTTTAAGTCCAAAGATGAGGCGTTGCAACAAGATAGAGATAGAAGATCATCATAAAAGAGCTCACTATCAATATTGCAAAGCCTATCACTACTCACCATTACATTGGTTTGTGGCTTACCACATTTTGGTGAAGTAGACGAAGACGAGAGCTCGTCACGGCCGGAGGTGGAGGGAGAGCAATCATCCTTAATAGTGTTGGACTTGCCGTATTTGCCTTGAAGCTTTGTCCATAATTCATGAGTGTACCGGAGAGGCATGATTGACTCAAAAACTACAACACTCACAAATTTGCAAAACTCATTAGATGCTAGAGCATCTAGATATAAGTTTTTCTCATCCTCTAAAGTCGTAAGTGATTAAGCATATGAGTTTTCCAAACATTAAAATTTATGCCATTAAATCTAAACCAGGAATTGTGCACTAAATACCTAGACGACATCTTTGCTCTATAGGCGGTAAAGCCAAATAAGAGAGACGAGGCTCTGATACCAATTGAAAGAACAAGCTATGCTCGGATGTCGCCTAGAGGGGGGTGAATAGGCGATTAAAACTTTTTCTATTTAGGGGCTTGATAATTGCGGAATAAAACTAGGTGTTTAAATTAACAAGCCAACAACCTAAAATTCTAGGTTTACCTAAAGTGCACCAACAACTTATGCTAAACAAGGCAAGCAACAAGGTGATAGCTAGATAAAAAAACTTCAAGCACGAAGGCTATCACAATGTAAAGTGCATAAGTAAAAGTTCGGGTATAGAAATAACCGAGGTACGCGGAGACGAGGATTTACTCCCGAGTTCCTCCTTGTTAAGGGAGTACGTCTCGTTAGAGGGGTGTGAGCTCGCCACAAAAGTCCTACTCAAGATGCCACAAAGGCCTCACCCTATTCTCCGATGAACCGCACCCAAAGGTTTGGTTCACCTTCCACTATCGGAATCCTTCGGGGCGGATTCCGGAGCCCTTACAACTTTTGGGGCACACACCCACAACTCAATTGGGGGCTCCCAAAGCGTGCCGAAGCTCCACAAGCCGAAGTCTTCACGGCACCACCGTCTAGGGTCCAATGACCCAAGAGTAACAAGCTCCCAACCTTCAATCCCACGAATCACCGTGGGGAGCACAACCCGATGCAACAAATGCAAAAGGGGAAGATCACACCAAGTGGTCAAATCCTTCACCCCAAAATCCTGGCGCGCGGGGGATGGGCCGGGGAGGCACCCGAACAGTCCGGCCTCGCCCCGGCCTGGGAGCCGGCTAGGCCGGCCCGGCAGTTTTTTTTTCTTTTCCATTTCAAATTTCTGTGTAATAAAAACCCGAAACCGAAAATGCGATATCTCCCACATACGAACTCCGTTTTCGATATTCTTGGACTCGTTGGAATCATCACAACGAGCACAAAAATAATATGCAGAGAAACATCATAGTCCAAGAATATAATATAAAGATAAATGGGGAAAGGTAAAAGCTCCCATTTGTAAATCGGAAATGCAATAACTTTCACCCACGAACTCCGTTTTCGATAATCTTGGACTCGTTGGAATCGTCACAACGAGCACAATAAGATTATGCAGATAAACATAATAGTCCAAGAAAATATACTAAAACTAAATGGGGAAAGTTAAAAACTCTTTTTCGCAAACCGAAAATGCCGGATCATTTGCAATTGAAGTCCGAAATGAGTAAAACCAATTTTGTTGGAAAGAGGACGACAAATGCAACCTTTGAAAATGGCAAACAAGTAATAGAGATTTTGCAAAGAAGTGGAAGAGATAAATCTCCCGCACGGATGAACCGGCAAAATCTCCAATACCGAAACTGCAATAGAAGACGCATATGAAAACCGTTTTCGGTGAACTTAGCTTTGTCATGACGAGCACGACAAGCACCTAGACCACACCACGATTCGAGACAAATAATAACCAATAAAGATGATTGCATGGATGCAAAGGTTTGTGCTCTCTACGATGATACGATCACGATATTCGGTCGAGAGCCCCTCTTGATAGTACGGTCATCTATCCAATAATCCGGTCTCTCACTAAACAATATGAGACCGGTAAAATAGAAACCCTATCAAGATCATACCTTTGCCTTGCGCATTAATCCACTTGAGGTCGATGAAGACGATCTTCAACTCCTCAAGACGAACCACCTTCCTCGATCACGCTTCGGTGAAGATTCACATGTTGCTCCCCCATATTCCAAGATGGGAGAAGCATCTCTTCGGCATATCTTCACTTGGACTTGAAAATTGATCAACCCGCACGAAGCCTTGATCAACCCATAAACTTCTTCCCTTAACCTTGATTCCAACAAATGGAGATCAAGCAACTCAAATGGACACACCTATAAATATAGCTCAATGCAAACATTAGTCCATAGAGATTGTCATTAATTACCAAAACCATGCATGGGAGCAACCATGCACTTTCACATATGTGCATCGGAAGTTTGATATAAACTCTTCTTTGTTACGTAGGTTGTGGATTTATTGTCAAATGTTCAACTCAAATGCAAAATGTAAGAAAAAAACATTTTAGCATAATGAAATTTATTATAGAAAAAATATCACACGTGGGAAACTTATAAAGGCAAAACGAATTGATTTATTTATTACATTGTTGCCCTTTTTTTTGGCTCACCTATATCATAGTTTGAGGAGTTCGAGATTGTTTTCTTATTGCCTACCACGTGTTTTGGTTTCTGCATATACAAACTAGCCATGAACAATTATAAATCCTTTGTTTAATTTATAGTAAAGTAATAGATGTGGTATTTAAAAGAAACAAAAAAAAATCACAATTGGCCATGTGGTGTTCTTCCTATGTAAGTAGGTCGGTTTCGTCGATTTGTTTCGGTTTTTGGCCGGTTTTCCGTGAATTAACTAGGCAATTCTAACTTTTGCTCCCTTTTCAGAAAAAAATCTAATTAGCTGATCTGCTTATTTTTTGTGGTACAAATTGTAGTAATTATTAGTTATTACCTTTTTTCTTCAACACTTTGTTTTTCAGTTTTTTTATTACTTTGGAGTGATTCAGGCGCACTGATGCATGCTTTGCTAGGTTACAGTTGGTTGGCTATGGGCTATGAGTTGTCGATAAGACCGATTAGACTAATCTAGTCAATAAAGCATTTCGGGTTTAGCTTAAAGCAAGCTGATGGTTGTCTAAGGACGAGTGTTCACGTAAGATTGAGTATAGTGAAATTAGGTCAATTAGTTTTTTCATCCATGTCGTGTTCAAACCTGATCATGCTTTGGATAGCATTGCATGAATTCTTAACTACTGATTATCCCCTTTTTGATCTCATTATCTTGAATCCTAGTACAAGGCAGTTATGTCGCCCTCGCGCGTATGTATATGCGGACGAGAACCTGACCGTGGTAGGATGGTTAGTAGGGTGGTTGTATCCCCAGCCCACCAGAGTTCAAACCCCAGGTTTGACACTGGTATTTCTCATTTAGGCAGAATATTCTTCAGTGGGAGGTGACGTTCCCGTCGACAGCGAGGCGACTTGGTGACTTCGTCAATCTAAAGACTCGACCCCACCGGCTTTGTCTCTCGTAGGTACTCATAGGGGTAGGGTGTGCGTATGTGCGTTCATAGGGGTAAGTGTCTGCACGTTTATGTGAGCGTATGCGTTTGTACTGTGTATCGCAAAAAAAAAACTGTGGCAACTCCATCATATCCACACGTGGCACATCTTATGCCATTTTTTTTGAAACGGAGTCAAAAGCTTTGTCCCAATCTATTAATTAAGAGAGAGAGTGCTTTACAGAAAATTAAAGAATGATTACAAAGTACGGAATTACTCTCTGAAAGGACAAGGATGTCGCCTAGGGGGGGTGAATAGGCGATTAAAACTTTTCCGGTTTAAGGCTTGATAATTGCGGAATAAAACTAGCTGTTTAAATTAACAAGCAAACAACCTAATATACTAGGTTTGCCTAAGTGCACCAACAACTTATGCTAAGCAATAAAACAACAAGGTGATAGCAAAATATATGACTTCAAGCACGAAGTCTATCATAATGTAAATTACATAAGTAAAGAGCTCGGGTATAGAAATAACCGAGGTACGCGGAGACGAGGATATATTCCCGAGTTCCTCCTTGTTAAGGGAGTACGTCTCGTTGGAGGGGTGTGAGCTCGCCACAAGAGGTCTACTCAAGATGCCACAAAGGCCTCACCCTATTCTCCGATGAACCGCACCCAAGGGTTTGGTTCACCTTCCAATATCGGAATCCTTCAAGGCGGAATCCGGAGCCTTTACAACAATCCTTGGTGAACACACCCGCAACCAAATTGGGGGCTCCCAAATCTTCTCGAAGCTTCACAACTCGAAGTCTTCGCGAATCCTACAACCGTCTAGGGTACACAATGCACCCAAGAGGCACAAAGATCTTGGGTACACAATGAACCCAAGAGTAACAAGCTTCTCAACTTTAATCCCACGAATCTTCGTGGAGAGAGCAAACCGATGCAACTAATGTAATGGCAAGAACACACAAAGTGGTCAAATCTTTCACTCCAAAATCCAATCAAAGCAACTAATGCTATGGAGGGATTTAGGAGTAAGAACAAAGGGGAAGAACTCAAAGAACTAGATCCACTAGGTTCCCCTCACTTAGAGGAGAAATTGATCGGTGGAAATGTGGATCTAGGTCTCCTCTCTTGTTTCCCTAAAGATGGGTAAGAATCATTGGAGGGATTGGAAGAGGGCAAGGTTTTCCAAGGTCAACAATGGAGGGAGAGAGAGTGAAAAACGTGCAGCAGAAAACCTTAGGTCAAATGGGGAAGAAGGGGGCCTTTTATAGGTCCCCTAAAAAACTAGCCGTTGGACCCTGCCCAGACCGGAGACTCCGGTGTAAGTGGGCCGGAGATTCCGGCAAGGCTCCGGGCTTCTTCCGGACGGGCACCCGCAGCGCACCACACTTGGGTCATCGGGGCAGACCGGAGATTCTGGCCATACTCCGGGGGAACTCCGGACCCCTATCCAGTAGCGCACCACACGAAGGAAAACATCAGATAAAACCATGGACCGGAGATTCCTGGTCCTGTGGCCGGAGACTCCGGTGGGACCGGAGACTCCGGACCATCTCCGGGCAAGATCCAAACAGTAAATCCAGAACACCCATAACTTTTGCAAATGAAGTCCGAATCGAGTAAATCCAATTTTGTTGGAAAGAGGACGACAAGAGCTTACACTACAAAAAGTCAAAATATTGAAACAAGCAAGGAAGATTGTGCAAAGGGTTGGAAAGGTGAGACGTTCCAAACGGATGAACCGGCAAAATCTCCAATACCGAAAACGCAATAGAAGACGCATACGAAAATCGTTTTCAGTGAACTTGGCCTTGTCATGACAAGCATGACAAGCACCAAGACCACACCACGAGAAGAGCCAAATAAGGACCAATAAAGATGATTGCAAGGATGCAAAGGTTTGAGCTCTCCACGAACGATACGATCAAGATACTCGGTCGAGAGCCCCTCTTGATAGTACGGTTAACTATCCTATAATCCGATCTCTCACTAACATCATGAGACCGGTAAAATAGAAACCCTATCAAGATCATACCTTTGCCTTGCGCATAAATCCACTTGAGGTCGATGAAGACGATCTTCATCTCCTCAAGATGAACCACCTTTCTTGATTGCGCTTCGCTTGATGAAGATTCACATAACGCTCCCCCATACACCAATATGGGAGAAGCACTCTTCGGCATATCTTCACTTGGACATGAGTGTTGATCAACCCGCACTTAGCCTTGATCAACACAAACTCTTCTTCTTTTTCTTCCCTTAGCCTTGATTCCAACAAATGGAGATCAAGCAATGCAAATGGACACACCTACAAATATAGCTCAATACAAATATTAGTCCATAGAGATTGTCATTAATTACCAAAACCATGCATGGGGGCAACCATGCACTTTCACTCTCCCAGCATTATTTCACTCAACCACTTGGCACCCACGGTGACCCAAAGTCTCGCTTCTTTCTTAATTTCCTCAAAGAGCACAAAAGTCGGTGAGTGATTGTTTCGGAAGACCGGGCATTTCGCTCATTCTAAATTTCCCTTCCCATGAGGTGAGAAGGGTGGCGATGGTTTTCCTATTAGGCATTAGCCCATGTCGTCACGGACGCATGGCCGGCGCATCCAAACCAACTGCACGCGGCATCATCGACCATCCCAGTTGGGTCTCGTCTCGCCGTACTTGCATGGCCAGAGGCATGTTGTCTGCCGATGGTCGAAGCTGCACGGCACGCCTCACGCCGGTGGAGCTGCTACGGGAGTCCAGCTCGCCACACACCTGCCACACTACTGCTAGCTTAATAAGCGTCAGGCACAAAGGAAATAATATACTCGTATGTCGGATAAGATAAGTTTGATAGAACATCTCCAACAGCGGACTAAAATGCCGCACGCTAAAAACGTTTTTGGCACCGGTTTTTATAGTTTTAGCGTGCACGGCAGGAGACAGGAAATTTGGACGCGCTAAAATGCCGCGCGCGGAGGCATCCTGACTCGACAGTGGAGTTCGACAACGCGGCGGTGGGGCTCGGCGGGCGGCGGAGCACTGTGGAGGTGGGAGCGGCGGAGCGACGCGAGCGCGAGCGGTGAGGAATGGATAGAGATAGGGAATTTTCAGAATGGCGCGAAAGCGGTGAATTTTACAGCGCGTGTGGCAGCCGGCACCCAAAATATACCGCGCGATGCTGCTTTTTACCGCACGTGCTATTTTTTGCACCTGTTGGAGCGCCTCCCGCGTCCAAAACTAACAGGTTTTACCGCGCGTGTGGTTTTTATGGCGCCGGTTGGAGATGCTTTTAGACGCTGGGAGTTCGTTAAGAAACAAGAGCACAACCTCAGCTTTGTCTTGTGCGATGCAAGCCTCGCTTCAAGCAGGTTCCTCTCGGCGTCAGCGGATAGAGATCGATCGGCGCGTCAGCGGCACCAGAGTAGTATATGGAGTTACGGACAATGTTGCGTCCTCTCTCTTGATAAAGGTGGTGAGAGTGTGACATGTATTTTTTGACTTCTAGTTGTTGTATTATGTGTTAGCTGATTTGTCACTCGATATTAAAAATTACTGGAAGTACGGAACAAACATACCCGTGGGTCCTGCTAACTTGTGATGGTGATCGCAATGTCTCAGACGAGCTCCCTGACTCCATATGGGCAGATTCTTGGCCCCACATGGCGACGACTGGTTCTTCAGGTAAATAGACTAGGGTCAGATTCCTGGATCTCTAGCGTTCACGTGGCCCCCTGATTGCCGTCCAACAAAATTAGTACTGTATTTGTTACTCTCTCCGTATTAAAATATAAGATGTTTTAGCTTTTTCGTCCCATGTGTATGTATACATATTTTAGTGTCAGGTTCTAAATACGAATGAAAAGAAAAATGCTAAAACATTTTACATTATTTTGATACGAAGGGAATAGTTTCTACCGCTGAATTGCTTGGGGTCCCTACACAATTTTGTCAACGCTCCAACAGCAACAGGGGTGACATGTCTTGATGTTAACTGGTTCTTGAGAATCAATCCATTGGAATATTTTGTTCGTCGTTAAAAATTATAAATGCGCAATAAAGCTCGCAAGACAAAGAAACGCTAATTTAACAATATCGATGATACATCATGATTGAACCTTAAATCTCTGGTAAATGATATATGTGTATCATCATAAATCATGCGCTAGGGAAGATTTACTCGTCGTCATTATTAGTGCCACATGTTGATCCTATAGCCATATACAAGTTGATTTGAATGAATCTACAAGAGCATGCAACCACCTTTAGATATGACAAAGACGAAATTCAAGAATAACAGAATGCAAGAATATTAGAGCAATATATTAATAAGCTTTGTTTATCATAATATAGTACTCAATAAATTAATAAGCTTTGTTTATCGTACTACAATATTCTAGTAAAAATACATTCTCGCACCATACTTTTGCTTAGAGGTCAGATTTTTCTTGATCATTCTGACGTTTGGGACAATCATGTGGAAAAAACTCGGTTAATATTTTGTTTCATGTTATTGGGAAACATCAAATTGAACATGCATACTACTGTACAAATATCGCAACATAAAAATGTGTGCATTGGAGGGTTGATTTAGACTCTTCTTTGTTACATAAATTGTGCATTTAATGTCAAATATTCAGCTCAAATGCAAGATGTAAGAGAAATCATATTAGAATATTGAAATTTTCATTCTAGAAAAAAACATGCACGCATGGTAAATAATTCTAAAGGAAAATCTGGTCGGTTGATTATGTGGTTGTCCATTTTTACCTCACCTCTGTCATATTGTGAAGAGTTCGAGACCGTCGAGTTCATAGAAGAGGTGACCAAGTAGGGGACTGGCGTTTCTGCACCCGAGCACACCAGCTCCTTGTGTTTTCTAAAAAAATAAAAAAATAGTAAAACATTATAAAAAATTCTAAAAAAATTGGAGACAAGTATATATGAAATGTTCACCCTCGTGCAAAGTTGCGGAATGAAAAGACATTTTACGTGCTCTGTAAAAAAAAATCAGTTGTCAGAATGAGATCTAAAAATGCATTTTGAAAATGCAGATTTTATCTTTTTTGTACAGAGCACATTTGAAAGAACAAACGATATCCCGGATGTCGCCTAGAGGGGGGGTGAATAGGCGATTTACACTTTTTCAAATTAAGGCTTGCTAATTGCGGAATAAAACTATGTGTTTAAATTAACAAGCCAACAACCTAAATTACTAGGCTCACCTATGTGCACCAACAACTTATGCTAAGCAAGGCAAGCAACAAGGTGATAGCTAGATAAAGAACTTCAAGCACGAAAGCTATCACAATGTAAATTGCATAAGTAAAAGCTCGGGTATAGAGATAACCGAGGCACACGGAGACGAGGATGTATTCCCGAGTTCCTCCTTGTTAAGGGAGTACGTCTCGTTGGAGGGGTGTGAGCTCGCCACAAGAGGCATACTCAAGATGCCACAAAGGCCTCACCCTATTCTCCGATGAACCGCACCCAAGGGTTTGGTTCACATTCCAATATCGGAATCCTTCGAGGCGGATTCCGAAGCCCTTTACAACTTTCTTGGGGCACACACCCAAACCTTAATTGGGGCTCCCAAAACGTGCCGAAGCTTCACAACTCGAAGTCTTCGCGGCACCTCCAACCGTCTAGGGTACACAATGCACCCAAGAGGCACAAGCTCTTGGGAACACAATACACCCAAGAGTAACAAGCTTCTCAACGTCGATCTTCACGTATCACCGTAGGGAGAGCAACCCGATGCAACAAATGCAAAAGGCAAGAACACACAAAGTGGTCAAGTCCTTCACTCTCAAATTCCAACCAAGCAACAAATGCTATGGGGGGAATAAGAGAGGAAGAACAAAGGGGATGAACACAAAGCAACCCCAAAATCTAGATCCACAAGTTCCCCTCAATTAGAGAAGATTTTTGATTGGTGGAATGATAGATCTAGATCTCCTCTCTTGAATCCCTAAATTTGGGCAAGAATCATTGGAGGGATTGAGAGGAAATGAGCTCACAAGTTTGCAAAAATGGAGGAGAGAGAGAGAGAGAGCTGAGTAATAAGTGAGCAGCAAGGTTTTGGGGAAGAAGGAGGCTTTTTATAGCCTCCCCCAAAAACTAGCCGTTGGAAAAACGTGGGGCCGGATATTCCGGGTTTAAGGGCCGGAACTTCCGGCCGGGGGCCGGATATTCCGGGGCTTGCACCGGAACTTCCGGTGCCCCGGAAATTTCCGGAGCAAACCTCCGGTGCAAAGTTCTGGACCCCCACCCGAGAGAAAAACGCAAAAGACTTAGCCAAATTTTTACTAGACCGGATATTCCGGACCAAGGACCGGAAATTCCGGCCCCCCGGAAATTTCCGGGGGAAACTTCCGGGGCAAAATTTTGGAACCCCTCTAGAGAGAAACGCCGAAAAGACTTAGCCGAAAAGCTCAGATGAAAAAAAGGGCCGGATATTTCGGGGCAACGGCCGGAACTTCCGGGGGCCGGAATTTCCGGCCACCGGGCCGGAATTTCCGCCCCACAGAAAAACAGCAGAAACTGCAAAACGAAAACGGGCATATCTTTTGCATCCGGACTCCGTTTTAGATGATCTTGGTCTCGTTAGACTCGCAACGAAAAGCTCTACAAGATCATGCAGAGAAACATCATTGTCCATTATGTGAGGAGGAAATCATAAAGAGAGAGTTTGCCTCTCTTAGAAGAGACAACCCGGGAAAACCTCCAATATCAAAAACACAAGAAGCTATTCATGAAAACCGTTTTTGATGAACTAGAGCTTGGCATGGAGATGAACACAAGCGAACACAAGCTCTAAATTCTCAGAAGGATAAAAACCAAATAAGAACCAATAAAGATGATAGCAAGGATGCAAGGATGCAAAGGTTTGAGCTCTCCACGAACGATACGATCACGATACTCGGTCGAGAGCCCCTCTTGATAGTACGGTTAACTATCCTATAACCCGGTCTCTCCACTAACATGATGAGACCGGTAAAATAGAAACTCTATCAAGATCATACATTTGCCTTGCGCATTAATCCACTTGAGGTCGATGATGACGATCATCATCTCCTCAAGACAAACCAGCTTTCTTGATTGCGCTTCGCTTGGTGAAGATTCACATGATGCTCCCCCATACACCAAGATGGGAGAAGCACTCTTCGGCATATCTTCACTTGGACAAGAGTGTTGATCAACCCGCACTTAGCCTTGATCAACACAAACTCTTCTTCTTTTTCTTCCCTTAGCATTGATTCCAACATATGGAGATCAAGCAAAGCAAATGGACACACCTACAAATATAGCTCAATGCAAACATTAGTTCATAGAGATTGTCATTAATTACCAAAACCATGCATGGGGGCAACCATGCACTTTCAACATTAAGCGTCTTTTCATTCCGAAACTTTGCACGAGGTTGAGCAATTCATATGTGTTTGTCTCTAATTTTTTTTAGATTTTTTATAATGTTTTACTATTTTTCTTTAAAAAGATACCAGGAGCTGGTGAGCTCGGGTGTAGAAGCGAATTTCACACCTGGTAGCCATTAGAGTGTTTGGTATAGACACCGAAAACGCACTCCCCGCTACAAAACCTGGGATATAAGAAACAGCTGTGAAACCTAGGATCTTATTCCTGCCACCTTTACAGGACGACGAAGTGCTCTTTTGGTCCAAAAGACTTGGCTTTTGAAGGAACTGAGAGCCTGTTCGGATCCCCTCGGCTCCGTGACCGCGCTCCTGGAACGGACGGAGCTGAGCCGAACATAGCAACTCCAGGAGCCAGAAAACCGGAGCGGAGCGGACTGCAGGCTATTTTCACAGAGCGGCCGAAACTGAGCTCCGCACGGCTCCGCGTAGCTCCGCGAATCAGAAAAACTAGAGCGGAGGAGTGGGGATCCGAACAGGCCCTGAATATTAAAATGTGAACGGCGTTGTTTAAGCATACACAAGAGCCAAAGATTTGACTAAGGGCTCGTTTGTCATTCATCATTTCATTTAGCAAAAATGTAATTAAATGAAATAAATTTCAAAAGAATGACAGTGTTAGGGACAAGAATTGACATGCTATAGCATAGGCATTATTTGGAGTTTCAATTGAAATGACATTCTAACTCCATGACAACCAAACACGTTGGGTATGAAATCTGAAATGAATTCCATGAAAATGATGGGTGCCAAACAAACCCTAAGAGACGAGGCAGCCATATAAGGTCTGACATGCCATGTGTCCAGCCCCCCGCTTCCTGTGGCGGCTGAGCAACATGCAGATCTGGGCTTGTAGTATCTCGTCATGTTTCAATATCTTGAAAGTTAAGCAGTAGCCTATTTTCATTGTAGCCTATTTTCATTTGACGAATCCTGGTCAACCTTTATCCATGACAGACTTTTCATTGACATCTATGAGCCTTACCATCCAGCTGCATTCAGTCAGTATGATTGTCCATGCTCAGATGCTGATGTAAGGCGGGAAGGATAAAAGCAACTCCAACTCATATGCTAAGATTAGTTTGTAGAAACATGTTGAAGAAAATCTCTCATGGAAGTGGCTAACCTTAATTTCTGATGTAAGGCGGGAAGGATAAAAGCAACTCCAACTCATATGCTAAGATTAGTTTGTAGAAACAGGTTGAAGAAACTCTCTCGTGGAAGTGGCTAACCTTAATTTCTGATGTAAGGCGGGAAGGATAAAAGCAACTCCAACTTATATGCTAAGATAAGTTTGTAGAAATAAGTTGAACAAACTCTCTCATGGAAGTGGTTAACCTTAATTTTGATTGTGTGTTTCGTATGATAGTTAAATTAGATAAGATGCACATGTTGTGGTTGGCTTGGATGCCAAACCGAGTTTTGCATAGTTTTCTAAGGTAGTACAGTCAAATACTAGTTGGTATAGATTTGGGTTAGCCATGTCTATGTTTGAGTCGGCCAGCTACATATGCACATATGCATACACGAGTTGTAAGAAGTAATCCCATAAGATATTGAGAAATAAAGAAAACATAGGGCATGCCACAAGTTCTTGCTAAAAGTTTTCCGTGCGCTATCTATTTTGTTGTGAACGATTCATGGATGAAACCCAATATCCCTGTCGGCCTCTTGGAGGCGTTGTCTTCTTTAGCCTCTTTGAAGGAGCTGCCCCACCATTGCATCGAAGGATCAGTTTGTCGATTAAGTACTACAAAACAAAAGTCTCATAATTTGAATAATAACACATAATTTAAGCACTACAAGTATAAAGCGCACAAAAAAATGTGGCTCAGATGAACAAATCATATACTGAAACTTCCAAAAGTTGGAACCAACATACCAAAAGAAATATACAAGCAATTTTCTTGTACATACCACTAGGTATTTTAGACCATTTCTTTAACTCACAATGCTGAATAGTTTAATTAATGGAAAGGGAAACCCGACTCTACGAACCCGAGGAAAGGCTGTACAACACATGCAAAAGCTCCAAAGATTGAAAGAGTGACGCAAAAGGTAAACCAAGAACTTCCTGATACATATCAGATCACACGCATTAGTTCCAACAAATGTGAAAAGAAACATTCAAACTAGTTGGGTAATACCAGGTACCATAGGCCATCTGCTAGAGACATTTTGACACATTAATTCTCGGCACATGCAAAACATTGCAATGCATAAAAGGAAGCCTTATAAGATCCTTTCTCATAGAGTTTAAAGAGATGATCCTACTATACCAAGGAGCATGCACACCAAATGTGTTTGTACATATTAATATGTACAATAGGCTCATCCGTTCAACAAAGGGTGCCACGGTTTAATAATTGGGCAATCGGTGAATTAGTGTCTCATAGTACTTGTGTTTGAAGATATATCATAAACCAATGGCAGCATAAGAGGGAGTCTTTGATAACATAAGCACAAAAGGTTCAAATACCTCATCCGACTGTACCAAAGAGACCCACACAAAAATGTGTTTGTACATAATACTAGGTACAATAGTGTCATCAATTTGACACATGTGTCCTGATTTTCATCATTGACCAAATCAGTGAACTAGTGTCTCATACTTGACATCATTTGTTCAAAGATTAATTATAATGGGCATCCAATTTTTGCAACCCATTGGGCTTTGATGCTAGACCACGCGAACTAATTATTTGTCTAATCGGGCGCACCCCAAATCCTTAATGTAGAACTTCAGCCATGGCCTAATCAGCCTAAGATGAACGAAGTAAGTAACAACCCCATATCTAAGCCTTAAACGGAGAAAAATCCCCAAATCGGTTGGGCATGGAGTCCTAACAGGATGAAATCCCAAAACCAGTTTGGCACTAAAACCCTAACAAGACAAAAGACCAAATGAAACTGCTCCCTCCGATACTGTTTACAGGGCATGCACGTAGTTTAAGAAAAACTTTGATCAAATTTGGTCAACAAAATATAAATTAGGTGTGGATTAACAGAATGATTGGGCTAGGTAATTAGGTTAATTATATGTAATGTGGGCTAGATTAGGGGTGTTTTTCCATAGAGCTGGCCATATGGGTCATGCTTCGCGGGTCGGTCTTTAAGCAGGATGGACACCGAAACGCGAATAAAAGGGTTGGCCCGACCTTCAGCCCGTTACTGGCTAAATCCGATCACGAAGGAGGCCTTAAGGCCGAACACATCATGAACCTTATATATATATATATTTTGTTTTCCTCATTTTTAAGATTTTTATGTATTTTTTAATTTTTAGGTTATTCTTTATGAACAGGCAAGAAATGGTTCAGAAAGCCGAAAACAGACATGTGGGCTGCGTGCTAGGCTGATCGCAGTTTGTAGGCCTTCAGGCCGGCACGACACGGCCTATTTATGAAAAGGCCGGTACGACAGGCCATTCATTTTTACTGAAGTGGCGTGCCGACCTTTTTAGCCAGCTATAGTTTTGCCCCATGAGGGTATAGGTGGCCAAACGGGCCGGCCCGGTCCGGCACGGCATGGCCCGTGATCGGCACGGCCCGTGAACGGCACGACCCGTTAGGCACGATTACTATTCGTGCCGTGCCGGGCCGGCCCACGTGCCGCGGCCAAACCTTCGGCATGGCCCGGGAGGCACGCTGACGACCCGTTAGGCACGGTTGGCCCGTCGGGCACGGCCCATTTAGCACAAATACAGCCCAAAAACTAAAAAAAATATAAAAATAGGTAAAAAAATAAAAAAAATAAAAAAAACTAATCGTGCCGTGCCGAGCCGGCCCGCGTGCCTCAAATCGGAGGCCGACCCTGGTACTAACGGGCCCGTGCCACGGCACGGCCCATTTAGTTTCGTGCCTGGGCCGGGACAAATTCCCCGTGCTTCGGACCGGCCCGTTTGGCACGACCCATTTGGCCACCTATACATGAGGGCAACGCAGTCTTAAGGGTTTTCAGAACGTCAAACCTGCCAAGCGCATCTCCCAGAAACCCTAACTAGGACCTCCACTCCACCCGATCAGCCGCCATGGCTGCCGTTGCCACCGCGCCGTCGCGCAAGAGCGAGACCTACACCGACACCAAGCGCCGCGACGACGTCCGCGGCGCCAACATCGCCGCCGCGCGCGCCGTCGCCGACGCGGTGCGCACCTCCCTCGGCCCCCGCGGCATGGACAAGATGATCTCCTCCGGGAATGGTGAGGTCATCATCACCAACGACGGCGCCACCATCCTCTCCCGCATGTCCCTTCTCCAGCCCGCCGCCCGCATGCTCGCTGAGCTGTCCCGCTCCCAGGACTCCGCCGCCGGCGACGGCACCACCACCGTCGTCGTCATCGCCGGATCCTTGCTCCGCCGCGCGCAGTCCCTCCTTGCCGCCGGCGCCCACCCCACGGCCGCCGCCGACTCCCTCCACCGCCTCGCCGCCCGCGCCGTGGAGATCCTCGAAGGCATGGCCATCCCCATCGAGCTCACCGACCGGGACTCCCTCGTCAAATCTGCATCCACGGCACTCAACTCTAAGGTTGTCTCCCAGTACTCCACCCTCCTTGCCCCCCTAGCTGTTGATGCCGCGATGTCTGTGGTTGATCCCGCCCACCCAGAACTCCTGGATCTCCGCGACATCCGCCTGATAAAGAAGCTTGGTGGCACCGTCGATGACACTGAGCTTGTACGCGGCCTCATCTTTGACAAGAAGGCTAGCCATGCTGCCGGTGGCCCATCTAGGATCGAGAATGCCAAGATCGCTGTCATACAGTTTCAGATCTCCCCGCCCAAGACTGATATCGAGCAGAGCGTCATTGTGTCAGACTATGCCCAGATGGACCGCATCCTCCGTGAGGAGCGTAACTACATCCTGGGGATGGTTAAGAAGATAAAGGCGTCTGGATGCAATGTCCTCCTCATTCAGAAGAGTATTCTGCGTGATGCAGTGACTGATCTGTCGCTGCATTATCTCGCAAAGGCTAAGATTCTGGTGGTGAAGGATGTGGAGAGGGACGAGATTGAGTTTATCACTAAGACTCTCAACTGCCTGCCAATTGCCAACATTGAGCATTTCCGTGAGGACAAACTTGGGTATGCTGATCTTGTTGAGGAAGTGTCTGCTGGAGACGGCAAGATTGTGAAGATCACTGGTATCAAGGACATGGGGAGGACTGCCACCGTGCTTGTCCGTGGCTCCAACCAGTTGGTTCTTGATGAAGCTGACCGCAGTCTCCATGATGCCCTTTGTGTCATCAGGTGCTTGGTGAACAAGAGGTTTTTGATTGCTGGTGGCGGTGCACCTGAGATAGAGATGTCAATGCAGCTGGCTGCTTGGGCAAAGGAGCTCCATGGGATGGAGAGTTACTGCATCAAGGAGTTTGCTGATGCACTTGAGGTAATCCCTTACACTTTGGCGGAGAATGCAGGGCTCAATCCAATCGGTATCGTCACCGAGCTAAGGAACCGTCACGCCAAGGGTGAGAAGAACACTGGCATCAATGTGAGGAAAGGCCAGATCACAAACATCCTGGAGGAGAATGTCGTGCAGCCGTTGCTGGTGAGCACGAGCGCCATCTCGCTGGCGTGCGAGTGTGTTAGAATGATCATGAAGATTGATGACATAGTCACTGTAAGGTAAGTTCGTATTAGGGGTTGTCCCTTTTGTGCTGTATCGTTATGAACTTCTGTGTTGGGGCATGACCACTGTGGTCTGTTTTGTTCTGTCAGTTGTGAAACTTGCCAGGTTTATTTAGTATTGCCATTTTACCTAGCCCATCCAACGATTGTGTGACAAGTGTTTTGCTCTCCAATTTGATTATTCTGAACAATATTTGGAAGGTGAAGGACATATGTGTGTATGCTGAGAAGCCTTTCATGTTGGCTACAGCCGTCTTGAAGCATTTGGCGTTGCATTTGATGCAAGTGCTAGGCCTCGTATCCCTCTGTTGCCATTTTACTCAAGTATGTCACTATTGGCGCATGTGCACCTATTCTCATAGGGCAAAAAGGCCACACCTGTGTGTTTGTTTGGTTTGTTTGTACCTACTAGTGGAATTTGACGCGGCGGCACGCCACGGCCTTGATGAAAGCTTTTGTTGATGGTCTGTCATTTGAAGTAGCTGACGGGACGGTGAAACAAAATTGCGTAGTGTTATGAGAGGGAAAGAAAGGAAGGTACTAATCGAGACAAAATGTTGTCAACTGGTAATATGATCGAAATGACATCAAATAATACCAACCTAAATACCTAATATGGATTGTACACATAAGACTTTATTTTATATGTGGTCTTGCACAAAACTTATTGTGCGTGACCTGCCGTTTGCTTTTTTTTTTTTGAAACTGTAATAGAACTTACATTACATATCTAGCACAGCAAAGTCACTGGCTAGTAAAACATTTACAAATTCAGGTGCTTCACCAGGCCAAATGACAACACTATTCTGGCATAAATTTGCACCATAACCTGCCAATACATCTGCAACTTTGTTACAAGATCTTGGGCAATATTTGATTTCAAACATACTAAAGCTTAAGCTAGCAAAATATTTTATCTCTCTGAACAAACTTCCATTAACAGCCAAATCTTGATTTGTACCTTTGATCGCCTGGACTAAAAGTTGGGAGTCAGTTTCAACTTGAACTTTCAACATACCCCATTCTTGAGCCTTTTGAAGACTGGATAGACAAGCTATTGCTTCAGCTTGTAATGCATTGTAGGCATATGGAATATGACCTGCACCTGCACCCAAAACTTGTCCTTTAGAATTTCGAATAATAAAACCCCATCCAGCAGTTTGTTTATGATCTATATAGCTGCCATCTATATTGATTTTTAAAGTATCTCCTTCTGGAGGGACCCAAAATTAGACAATTTGCTTTTTAACTTTCTTCTCATTTGTAAAGAAATATTCAAACTCATCTGCTGTTTTCCTAGCTAGGAAGGAGACAGAATGTTGCATTTTTTTCCTTTCCCCAGCTACCATTTTATTTCTCTCTTGCCATAACCACCAGATCAAACTTATTGTTTTTTGTTTTTGTTCTTTTTCTAGCAAAGTTATCTCTTTGATAAAATCATTTGCATCCTGACACTTCATTAAATTTTCTCTGATATTGTCAATTTGAAGATCCTTCCATTCTTCCTTTACTTTCTTGCATTTAAGGAATAAATGGGCTCCATCTTCATTACATCTGCTGCATCTAGGGCAAATGGGATCTGAGATCACTCCTCTTCTAGCCAGATTTACTCTATGTGGTAAACTATCATGGGCTATTCTCCATATAACCGTTTGCTTTGATAAAACACCTTTTCATTTCCTGCTGACATGTGTACTGATGTCCTGGTCTCTTAGATGTCTACTCTTGTAAACCTATAAATCAAGTAGCCACATTTATAGAAGATAGATTCAGTAGCCAAAGCAGCATGTAAATTTCAGCGATATTTAGAAGCTGGCTCTGTTTCTATACTGCCGTACCGTCTGTAGAAGTAGCTCCTTGGTCATTTCCTTGTGGTGTAGCAAGTACGTCATAGGCAAGGCGAGATCTTATTACGGTGAACACGACATAATTCGATCTTTGAATTGCTGCGGTGTCAGTCGATCTGAACTACAAAATATAATTTGGAAGGTCATGAGTAAACGAATTCGGACGATATGAACTACAAAATATAATTTGGAAGGTAATGGATAAACAAATAGCCTTCTTACTCAAAGCCACTAACGTGGAAAAAATTATATGAGAAGGAGCAGCCAACTTATTTTGAATGTTATTATGAACTGAGAATATGTAGCTGTCAAATCTGAACAAAGATATTTTTAGCATGTTCAAGCAAACTGACATTTTAAAGCGTATTAAGCCTATCGACATGTAAAAGCTAGGAAAAATTGCATTTGAGTTGAGCGCATGATTTTCACCACAAATGAAGGCTTATAGGGATGATATAGTGTCCACTGTGAACTTTATATACCACATTAAATCAGTAGATCAGCTCAAGTCCTATGACCCCTGCTCAACGGTATGATAATGCTCGTAAATATGACACAATAGTCAACAGTTACTGTACATGTAGTGTCATCATAGTTTTCGAGCAAAGCACAATGTTGTTTCATCCATAATTAGAAAAGAGAGAATAACAGGCAGAGGATAACTATAGTAGAAGTGCAGAACATATTCTACAGAAACACCCTCATATGCGAATAAACCTTTTTATCTATTCTGCATATTCATACTAAAATGTGCATTAAAGTAAACAAACAGTATTCCTTGAACAACAACAATAGATAATCATCTCAAGCGAAAGAAGAGCACCAAACCATCTGAACACATGCAAACCATGGCAGGGATTCGAAATCCTATAGCACAATAAAGATACAACTTTAAAGTCTTTATTTAGAGGGATCACATACTAAATCGAGAGGCTCGTGATCTATGTTTAAGCAATATTTATTGTCATAAGATGAAAATACACCAGTGGAAGATAGCGTTTTCTCTTATCCAAACCACAAGCATTCTGGAAATAAGGTTCATACAATTGATCACGTAATTGGATATATATTTGCGCAATAGTTAAACAAACATCAGTGCATTTCCTTGATGTTCCGCACACATGTTCCGCACATTCTTATAATCAACCGTGAAACAACGATTCGATGAAACAAAATACAAACTGATAGTGTGGTCGGGCTAGCTGTACAACAGCTGAATAACACAATTATGAGAGCATGATAGCCAGAAATATTTGTTGGTCAGGCAAAAAAATAGGCAGAATCAACTGACCACGGAACAACTAACGTGGACTTATTTCATCCCTGTAAATGATAGATTATATATTAACAATAAGATGATTTTCGTTCCTTAAATAAGTACATGTAAGAGGCATTCACAACCATAAAAACTGAGTCACCCCATGTTTCTGGAAAGTAATATAAAGCATATACTTTTGATTTTGCCTTGCTATCTCTTCCCGCACAATAAACCTGCTAGGATCTGCTACAATGTAAACTGTTCAGCACAGCAGTATAACATGTAAATTAATAGGAACTAAGAATCGATTGTTGAAATACATAAAGTATCAAGAGAAATGCATTTGAGAGAATACAAACTACGGATCCAAGTAAATAGCACTTGCGGGGATTAATTGAAAGCACCATTTCACATGCTTTTGCAGCCTAGAAATAACTGTTCACATCTGCTAGCATGCTATGGGCTCGCACTACACAGGTAAAGAATGCGGCAGAAACAGAACATGCCAATCTCATGTACAATTAGAAAATTAATACCCCATAGTATTATTTCCGAAATCAAATACGATGTGCGAATATTCATTTCTTACTGTGAAACAAAGCAAGAGACATAAAAGAAGAAAGAAATCCTAGAACTAAACGTTGAACAATGCCAGGAATAATTATGAGCATGGCCCTAGGAGGCTAGGAATGTATTTCGACTAATATGTCTTTCGCTTATAAATACAGAGGCAGGGCAGTAAAAATAGCTACCTAGAAGACAGACCAGGTGACCATCAAGCACAAGCGCGAAGCGATTCCGAACCAGAAAAGAGTCGTCCCCTACAAAGAAGAAGGAATCTAACGGTAGTCAGAATATGATCTATAACTTTATTTCAAGAATGATATCATACAAAGGCCTAAACATGTTTAAAATTGACACAGGCATAGGCCTTAGATCCGAGAACTGATATTGTTCCCACGAATCACTCATCTATTTAGCAAATATATGTACAAAGGCCTAAACATGTTTAAAACTGACACATGCATGGGCCTTAGATCCGAGAACTGATATTGTTCTCACGAACCACTCATCTATTTAGCAAATATATGTTTCAGATGGAACTTAATAACCAAGATATATTGCAGATAACAACGACCTTATTTAGAGCAAAGATTGGTATAACAATATTTTGTGGAAGGCGCATATATTTTTACTAATATTGTTAAATGAAAGATGCTTTGTGGCTCATTCAGCCTAATATTGTTACATACCATGAGAAGTTAAATATACGGTCAAACACAATCACTGCTGAAAGATTTGGAAAACTTAAAAGTGGGGTGCTCACCTTGATGTTCCAGGTAAGAAGATTTAATGATTTCAGATAAATAGCACCAGCAACAGAATATTTGTAGATGGGACCTATAACAATTGCCAATCCCAGTTATTCCATCTTGTTGGTCAGCCCGCACTTATTTATCCATGCACAAAAATCAGTAGATATCGTTGCATTATAGCTAGACATCAGTGAGTCGAAGTAATCTGACAATAAATTAGATGCAGACCGACAGCCCTAGCGCATATTCACAGATAAAACAAAAAAAAACACCAAGAATTGATCCTTTCCAGAAAACAACTGAAGGAAGCACATGTAGATTTAACCTTGGAAGGGGATTGACTTTCTGAACCCAGCAGCTATCATGGCAACTTCTAGTCTGCAATATAGCCTGTTACCTGTAAATCTGCAATGCACTGAATGACAATATATCCTGTTAACATCATAAGTGCATGACCGAGTGATATAGTGACTCTACCTAGCTACTCCATGATAAAAGAAATTATATGCCATATGTAGTGCTCGCAACAACAAAAAATCTACATGATAAAAAGATAGCACCAGCTTACAAAATCTTACCATAACACGGGGCACGGCGCCCCGTTGTGCAAATAAATGGGTGCAGTCTGGAAGAACACTGATGCTTCTAGATTACAATTGCAAATATCCTAATGAAAGTACAAAAGGGAATTAGCATATGTGTCAAGTGAATGGTAACAAAAGGAAGTTAATAATTATCTGCACCAAATAATCAGGCACTAAGATACTAACACCATACAGAATCACAGGATTTCTAATGCTCCAAATAAGCAGGCAGTAAGATTTACATACAACACGGGGTCCGAAACTTTAGCACTACAATCATCGTCAGCTGCAGCTCTGCCTTGCTACTCGGCCGCTGGACATGCCAGCAAACACTTGCACTGCAACGGATCTGTATTCAGAGAAATTATGTAGAATAGAAAAGGGAGGGGAGTAGGAAAATCAAGAGAAAGAGAGAGGTGGGTACCTTCAATTGGCAGGGGCGTCAAGGTGGAGAGATGGGAGCGGCACAGCCGGGCGCCTCTTTGTGCTGCTATCCTCTAATCAATCCCCATCTCTGTGTCCTCTTCTTCCACCAATTCTTCCTGGCGGCAACACACCACGTCCGTCCTGCTGGAAGCATAACGTAGGGGTTAGAGCCCTAAAAAAAGGGTCGAGCCGAGGATGCAGGGAACGGGCTCACCTCTGGTCGTATCGTTAACAGCAGCTCATGCTCACCGAGGGCGGGGACGACGGCAGCAGAGCGCAGCCACGAATCAAAGGTCGCTCGGTGCTCCTCCCGGCAATGGTGACGGCTCGAGATGGAGACGGCGCGAGCTCGACGAAGAAATGGTGCCGAGCGCTCGGGGCCCCACTGGATGGCTGCGCTTTCCCCGCCAGCCACCAGCCGCTCCGTGGCCGGAGAGGATGGAGAGAACGGTGGCGCGGGGCGCAGGGACTCGGCGGGCGTCGCGGCGCCCCGGCACGCAATCGTCCGCGAGGAGGGGGTAGGCGGCGACGGTGGACCTCGCAGCGCGCATAGATCTGGACGGCGAGCAACGGAGCGTCGAGGACGCGTGGCGGCGGCGACTTGCGGCTGCATGCGGGAGAGAGAAGGGGAGGGATCGATCTGCGGGCGATTTTACATAGAGTCATTCGAAGTTTTCGGGAATTGCGCTTAGGTCCCTGTATGCGGGAAAATGTGGATTGCGGGTTTGATTTATGGTTTTGGGAGGGATGTTTTTGCAAAACCGTCACGGCGCGCTCTGTTGGCCGTCGGATCGCCGGCCGACGGCGGGGGATCGCGGCACTGTAGTACTGTTCACAGCTACAGTGCCCGAGCGCTGAGATGCGTCTTTAATATAGTTAGTAGATATACAGATGTCTTGTCGCTTATTATCTGTTCTTGGTATATCTCGTTGCAGCAAAGTGAATACACCAGTATATTTGTATCTTATCACACTTGCTTTGGTGTCACATAATCCCACGATGATTTAGACCTCTTGGATAGTGCGAATGCCACGCCTAACAGTTTTATAGATGGGTGGAATGGAATCCAAAGGTTTTCTCTATACGTACAACTATAGGATGACCATCTGTCAATAAATTGAGCAGAGATGCAATTCGTTGGTGCTTGAACTAAGGAAAAAATTGTAGAAAATCATGTTACACTTGTCTGAAGAAGCATACAAGCTTAATTTAGGGTCTACAATGTGGTACTCTCCTGGGTGCATGTTCTCTCTACCTAAAAAAACTCAGTTAGTTTTCGTTGAAAAATCTGAAGGTAATATTGGTGTGTACGAATTATAAGAGTCACTAGCCAGGTCCAGCGCGGCGTCACGCCGCGCTGTAGTTTCGGCTTGTGCTTGTTTGTTGGAGCGATACGAAAGGTACATTTATATAATTTATATTTCACATATACTCTGAGAGATACATGGTGGTACAGAAATTGCGAGGGAAACTACGGTAGTTCGTACATATACTTTAGATAGTAGGTGGGATAATAGTAATATTACAGGGAATAGGTATTTCTACTGCATTGCATAGACGTGGCAAACTTTGGTACACTACTGAAGTGAATTAATACAGGTGGAGACTTGCTGAACCACTTGTTTGGTATCCATCCGACAGCAGCAGACAGAAGAGAAACGGGAGAAGAAATAGCTGTGTAAGATAAACAAATTCAGTGTAAGTGTTTATAGAAAGAACAGTACTGCGAGTCTGCGACAACCGGAAATTACACAAAATCTGTATTAAGGTGGTGCGAGTAGAGTCAGATTTACCTTCTCTGTACACAATATTTCTAGTTTCAGCTGTTGGGGTGTCATTATCATCTTTTGAGGGAAATAGCCACATAAAGCTGTCCGTGCGAAAACCCAGGCTTTCGTAAAAAATGCAAACTTTTGAGGGTGTCTGTATTTGGCTTTTATTGATGGTCATGGCATATATAGCACAGACAGATCGGGAACTGGCGGCGAAGAGTGAAAGGCCACTTCAGACCTAGAGCAGTCAAAACATTTCGAGGAATGCAAACACGCTCACCCTTGTGAGAACCACTAACAATCTATCCTTCCAGCACCCTCTCACCAAGCCTCGTTATAAGTACGCGAGAACCATTGCATAGGCCCATAGACTGGTTAACATTAACTGGAACACCAATCTTCAGACCGATCAGCAGGGCCTATCGGAACCGCAAGCAGGAACAGACAGAGAATCAACAGCAACGAAACAACTGGAAGCTGGCAAGTGTCATATTTGCTTGTATGGAGCACATCCTGAAACGCGGATAAAATGGAAACTTACAGATGAGAACATAAACAACCATATAGAAAAACATACACGTGAATCCATGCATCTACAAATGAGCAAGCACTTCTTGATATACTATGTTCCTTGTTTCTGTACTTGCCAGTTCCATTTTCACGGGCAAGTATTTTCAGCCCTTTTCTTGATGTGACCCTTGAGACGGCAACATAAAACTAACTATGAGAAAAAAAGGTTTGGGTAAAGAGATACCAATCTTGTCAAGTGTTTGCTCATGGCTTTTATTATTAGTCAGCGCTGCAATACGAAAAGCCACTTCGTGGATCATGCATCTAGCACAATTCTTGGTATGCATACATGGTCACCTGCATTGCTTCCAGTCATAATAATTTTGGAGCGAAGTCCAATAGATTGGTTAATGTTCCTTAATATCATGATTGGAATACCAACTTTAAATGAAATTTTATGGTGTGAAAAATTGCTATCAACTATATATATTAATAAATGAGAGAAACGTTGATGTATGTTGTAGGTGCTGAAACATATGTGATATCAACTATATATATATCAATAAATGAGAGAAACATTGATTATGTTGTAAGTGCTGAAACATATGGTAACCCAAGAGGCCCTGAGGCAGTCACTAAAATAGTTAAAATGGCCAGGTGAAAGACCTGAACACGTAAAAAATAATCACATTTACACCGACAGTCGACAGGGATTCTAAAGATACGACTCATATTTTGCGCGGTAATGTGTACAATGTAAGACTACATATGAACAAATTATATATCCGTCGAGACAAAGACAATCAGAACATGTAAAGTCAAATATTCTTTCATTCATCTACTATAAAATTCAGTTAGAATAGATGATATAGGGCTTAGGACAGTAGGAATATAATTTGTACTATCTTTTCTTTTCATGTTACCAAGTGTGCCACTCTCTTGGTTCTGGGCTGTGTGTACTGGTCTGGCATGGGGACACTTGATATCGAAGATCAAGAGGAGTATCCAGACTACACATACGATACTAACATTCTCTGTTTTCCTCTGACCGGAAGTATCAGATACCATGGTTGAGCCTTAAAATACCATGCATTTTGTCAATCAGCCGACTGAGAATGCACATGAGTGCATGTTTCTTGACAATAAGACACTTTATGGAACCTTTTTCAGAATGGTCAAGCTGGAAACAGAATTTGCCCCTTCTTTTGTTCTTACTTTTTATAGATGACTATGGTCATGATATCAAGTACATCTTCCTAAATTTTGATTATTTTTATGCATCTTACAAAATGTGTTGACACAAATAAGTAATCCGAAAAAAAATATTTTCACATCTTGCTCCATAAACCAATGGAAATGAAACATGTTGTAGTTCATTGGTTTCTTCATTTATTTGTAGGGAAGTTTTTAGCATCTTAGAATTAATCTGAAACTCGGGATGGGCCGTCGTCAAAGGCAATACTGTAACATTTAACTATTTCTAATTTTACAATTTTATGATTTAGATACATCTTTGTCAAGATTTTGCTTAAGCCACCTCTGTATATGACTACTAAAGGTTTTACTAATCTGACAAATACACCACTGTCTGAATCATACACAAAAACAAATGATGTGAATTAAATAAACATACAAACTATCTGAAAACACCCAAAATACATATGTGTATGCTAATTTCAACAGGAAAAGGTAAAGTTACAACTACCTTAGAGAGGGAATTTATTTACCTCACTTTGAAGATGTAGTTACCATCCGCAGCTGAATTTATTTACCTCTTAGAGAAGATCCAATCTCTCTAGGGCTTTGTGAATATCAATATACACTATATATGAACACGTACATGGGACTTTAGATAATAGATCTCCACTTTTATTGAATGCAAAAGAAAATAAGCTAGAAATCCTGCAAGGGAGGAAAAGGTAAAAGTAACACTCAGATGACTCTTGCACCGTAAGAGATCAACCCCACCATATAAAAAAAAGATTCACAACCAGAAAAGAAAGCAACCTCCGCTTGTAAACTTGTCAGATTATTTGCTGGCTACATCTCTTCCTTCTGCATGCATCTTCCACACCATCATTCATCACCTTATGAAAAACTATGAACTCAATCTTCCAATACTGTATTAGTAAGAAAAAACAAGATAATGTAGTGAATTGCCTTGGTTGATATACTACCTATGCATAGCGGCTGAGTATTTCATTTCAGCTAATGAATTGCCTAAATGAGAAAACGCAACTATATAGTAAGCACCACAGATATTTAGATAAAATACAGAAGCATCAATCGATAAACATAAAAGAAGAAATTATAAAAAGGAAATCACCTTCGATCATGTTTGGCCAGATATCTTTTAAACATCAACTAAAGACATGTGCGCTCTCCAAGCCAAATATTCTAGAAGAAGATCCTCATGCCAAAGAAAAACCAATATCTTTGTTAGTCCTGGGAGCGGAGGAGCCTATGAGTCATAAGCATCATGAATACCATTTGGATGCAGGATATGATATGGATTCATGGTAAAAAAAATACACCTATGAATACCATTTGGTGATCAATTAATTCTATGTAAGTTACGCGCATTGGAGATTACTCTTCATAAGCATTAGTGGCAGGCAGAAAATGTGCTCTTTGTAAATCTGAAGGCTGCCCATCTAGTTCCCCCCACCTAGAGAGGGCAGCTCAAGGAGGATCTTATTGGGTTTCAAGACCAACTTCAAGGAATATCATGTATGGCAAAGGACAATTTTATTGGGCATCATATATCTATAATGAACAAAACTATAATCAACAGGGGACACTTTAGACAGTGTGCCTTTCTAACACCAAGAAAAACTGTACACTGGTTATTTTGCATGTGATTCAAATAGTAGATAGCTAAATAGAAAAGGGAGACTTGATAGCTAAATAGTATGTGCACGTACTCTCATAGGGCAAAAAAGCCACACCTGTTTGTTTGTTTGTTTGTCTGTTGAGCCCTATATACATGTGTCTTATAGCTTATTATCTGTTCTGGATATATCTCGTTGTTGCAAAGTGAATACACCAGTATATTTGTATCTTATCGGTGTCACATAATCCCACGATGATTTAGACCTCTTGGATAGTGCGAATGCCACGCTGAAAGGATAAGGATGTCGCCTAGGGGGGGGGGGGGGGTGAATAGGCGATTTAAACTTTTTCGAATTAAGGCTTGATGATTGCGGAATAAAACTAGATGTTTAAATTAACAAGCCAACAACCTAATATACTATGTTTGCCTAAGTGCACCAACAACTTATGCTAAGCAATAAAACAACAAGGTGATAGCAATATATATGACTTCAAGCACGAATGCTATCACAATGTAAATTGCATAAGTAAAGAGCTCGGGTATAGAAATAACCGAGGCACGCGGAGACGAGGATATATTCCCGAGTTCCTCCTTGTTAAGGGAGTACGTCTCGTTGGAGGGGTGTGAGCTCGCCACAAGAGGCCTACTCAAGATGCCACAAAGGTCTCACCTTATTCTCCGATGAACCGCACCCAAGGGTTTGGTTCACCTTCCACTATCGAAATCCTTCAAGGCGGAATTCGGAGCCTTTACAACAATCCTTGGGGCACACATCCACAACCAAATTGGGGGCTCCCAAATCTTCTCGAAGCTTCACAACTCGAAGTCTTCGCGAATCCTCCAACCGTCTAGGGTACACAATGCACCCAAGAGGCACAAAGCTCTTGGGAACACAATGCACCCAAGAGTAACAAGCTTCTCAACTTCAATCCCACGTATCACCGTGGAGAGAGCAATCCTATGCAACAAATGCAAAAGGCAAGACCACACAAAGTGGTCAAGTCCTTCACTCGCAAATCCAACCAAAGCAACTAATGCTAGGGAGGGATTCGAGAGGAAGAACAAAGAGGAACTCAACAAATGAATCCCACAATCTAGATCCAAAGGTTTCCCTCACAAAGAGGAGAAAGTGATTGGTGGAGTTGTAGATCTAGATCTCCTCTCTTGAATCCCTAAATTTGGGTAAGAATCATTGGAGGGATTGAGAGGAAACAAGCTCACAAGGTTTGCAACAATGGAGGAGAGAGGGAGTGAGTGAGCAGCCAGCTCTTGGGGAAGAAGGAGGCTATTTATAGCCTCCCCCAAAAACTAGCCGTTACAGCCTGCGCAGACCGGAAGATTCCAGTGTAAGTGGGCCGGAGATTCCAGCTAGGCTCCGGTCTTGCTGGGTCATCGGGGCAGACCGGAGAATCCGGTCCAGAGGGCCGGAGACTCCGGCCAGGCCGGAGAATCCGGACAATCTCCGGGGATGCTCCGAGCCCCTATCCAGTACCGCACCACAAAGATGAAAAGAGCAGAGAAAAAGCTTGGGGCCGGAGATTCCAGGTCCTTTGGACGGAGACTCCGGACCATCTCCGGTGTACCTCCGGACCCCGGTACAGTACCGCACCGAACACAGGGCGCCGAAAAACACAGGACCAGAGTGTCCGGGTCCTTTGGGCCGGAGACTCCGGTGTGCCGGAGACTCCGGACCATCTCCGGACCAGATCCAAACAGTAAATCCAGAACACGCATAACTTTTGCAAATGAAGTCCGAATCGAGTAAATCCAATTTTGTTGGAAAGAGGATGACAAGAGCTTACACTACAAAAAGTCAAAATATTGAAACAAGCAAGGGAGATTGTGCAAAGGGTTGGAAAGGTGAGACCTTCCAAGCGGATGATCCGGCAAAATCTCCAATACCGAAAACGCAATAGAAGACGCATACGAAATCCGTTTTCGGTGAACTTGGTCTTGTCATGACAAGCACGACAAGCACCAAGACCACACCACGATAAGAGCCAAATAAGAACCAATAAAGATGATTGCATGGATGCAAAGGTTTGTGCTCTCTACGACGATATGAACAAGATACTCGGTCGAGAGCCCCTCTTGATAGTACGGCTATCTATCCTATAACCCGGTCTCTCAACTGACAACATGAGACCGGTAAAAATAGAAAGCCCTATCAAGATCATACCTTTGCCTTGCGCATTAATCCACTTGAGGTCGAAGAAGACGATCTTCATCTTCTCAAGATGCACCACCTTTCTTGATTGCGCTTTGCTTGGTGAAGATTCACATGATGCTCCCCCATACACCAATGGGAGAAGCACTTTTCGGCATATATTCACTTGGACATGAGTGTTGATCAACCCGCACTTAGCCTTGATCAACACAAACTCTTCTTCTTTTTCTTCCCTTAGCCTCGATTCCAACAGATGGAGATCAAGCAATGCAAATGGACACACCTACAAATATAGCTCAATACAAACATTTGTCCATAGAGATTGTCATTAATTACCAAAACCATGCATGGGGGCAACCATGCACTTTCACACGCCTAACAGTTTTATAGATGGGTGGAATGGAATCCAAAGTTTTCTCTATACGTACAACTATAGGATGACCATCTGTCAATAAATTGAGCAGAGATGCAATTCGTTGGTGCTTGAACTAAGGAAAAAATTGTAGAAAATCATGTTACACTTGTCTGAAGAAGCATACAAGCTTAATTTAGGGTCTATAATGTGGTACTCTCCTGGGTGCATGTTCTCTCTACCTAAAAAAACTTAGTTAGTTTTCATTGAAAAATCTGAAGGTAATATTGGTGCATACGAATTATAAGAGTCATGTGCTAGCAAGTTTGTTATTTTTGCACAGCTCGCAAATGATTGCAATTTTCACAAAAAATTCTCAAAACGAATGTATGATTTGCATGTGATTTTTTTCTGCATTTCCTAGATGCACGGAAAATTATTTTTTGAAAAAAAGGAGCGTTTGCCTGCAAGCACACTTCAAAAAATTTCCTACCATGTTAGCTCTGGAGCCATGTTTCTACACCCATAGTGTCGATGATGAAACTACCGCCGATATGTGGGAGTCATGCAAACAGTATGGAGGTTGTAAGAGGTCGAGGGATGATGTATAATAAACACAAATGGATTTTACCCAGGTTCAAGCCCTCAAAAGAGTAATAGCCATACAATACTATGGTTGTATTTATCTCAACATGGTTACTCATGTACAAAAAGTAGATCCGATTTATGGATCTAGTTCTTGAGGATGGAATGATGGTGGCCCCGGGTCTTCTTCCGAGGAATGGTGCGATGTCGTTCGGTGGGATCTTTGCATCCCTGACTCCCTGATATAGAGATGAATCCATTGACTCAAAATCTTGGATCTTGATACGATAGGATTTGGTCCTAATTGAACAAGTTATCTTATCGAAACAACTATATCCGTATTTAATGTGCACACACCTATATCCTTGGACCTTGGAGTTCTCACGTGACATGACTAGGTGCTGGACTAGAAAGTCATTGAGCACTCATGAGCGGACAAGTGTCATGCATGACCATACGGTATGTCCCTACGATAAGCTCATGACTACTCAACAAGCCCCTGCAAGTAGACGAAATAAGTTTGTGGCAACTGGCAATAGTGAATTTTCCAAGGAGTAACTTTCTGCTAACTTGCCTCTTCGACTGCTTCGGTTGCCACCATTTGGGATCTTTGACTCACAAGGACCGTCCATTAGGGTTATACGGAACACATTCAAAGTCGCTTAATGAGCTTACTCAAGTCGGTCCAGGTTTTTCTTTTTTTTTGAGAGAATGCGTGTACTTTATTAATCACGGAGATATAATGTCAATACAAATTGTTTCCCGGATACAATCCGAAGGCACACCACGCCACACACGACACCCACAAGACTCACTAGATCGAGCTAAAATATGCGCGGCAACATTCTGCTCGCGTCTAACATGAACAATAGAACAAACAGAGAAGGAGGAGAGAAGCTCCTTAATATCCTGAATCACGGGTCCACAGATTGATCTATCCATCTCCTTATGATCAACACGTTGGACAACAGAGAGACAATCCGTTGCAATTATCAGGTTGTCCAAGCCTTCATCACGTGCAAAGGAAAGGGCCATCCTTTTATCCTTATTGCATGTGCCTCAGCGAGCTCCGGCACCGTAATCGCCTGAATTTTGTCACAACAAGCAGCCACGCATAGGCCCATATGATCACGAATTACTATACATGCAGCCATTTGACGCGACGAAGCGAAAAGAGCAGCATCAACATTGACCACCAAGGAACCAACCGGCAGCGGAGACCATGATCCTGCCAGCGAGGGCTCACGCCTATGGTTGGGCTTAGCCACAAACAGATGCTCAATAATCATATCCACATAAGCTTTGATTTTTACTGACAGCCCAACAGGGGACACTGGCACATTTTCTTCACGAAGCTTATTCCTTGCATCCCAAATATGGCAACAGGTGACAGCAAGAACAGTACCTTTAAGATCACCTCCATTCTCCAGAAACTCAAAAAGCCAAGTCTTCGGTGTGATAAAATTTTTGCGGTTGAGATGCACATCAAAAACTTGCTTTATTTCAGTCGAAACTGCGTGGGCATAAGCACAGAATAGAAGAGCATGGTCGACAGTTTCCTCCCGCGAGCAGTGGATGCATAGAGGGGATGCAGGGATATGACGCCACTTCAGTTGCATACCTGACGGCAAACAGTCATGGGGCAAACCTCCAGAGTGTGATCAGCATTTTCCCTGGGGCCTTGATAGCCCATAGTTTCTTCCACATCCTAGCTTCCCGCTCTGAATCAGAACACATTCCTCGACCACGCCGACTCCGGGTGATGGAAGCAGACCCGGCTCTAGCTAGATTGTAAGCTGATCGGACAGAGAAAATCCCGGAGCGAGTATGAGGCCAAGCGGAGAAATCCTCGCCACCATGCCGACTAACCGGGACCTAAAGAACTTGATCCGCCACCTGTTCCTCGAAGATCGAGCGAACTAGATTCTTGTTCCAAGTATGCAGATCAGTGTCAAGCAAGGACTCAACCTTCTGTCCCTCAGTCACTGGTAGGATAATACGTAATCTGCTCGGAGGGACACCAGGGATCCAATTGTCCCTCGTGATTCTGGTTTTCGCACCGTCACCGATGCCCCACCGAATGCCATCCTCGATCAATTTCCTGCCATGCAAAATACTGCGCCGCGTGTACGACGCTGATCTCGGACAAGTGGCCTCCCAGAACTCACCATGGGGGAAATACCGGCCCTTTAGGACCCGAGCACACAAAGAGGATGGCTCCGTTAACAATCGCCAGCTTTGCTTCGCAAGCATTGCTTGGTTGAAGATCTCTAAGTCTCGAAAACCGAGACCCCCCATAGATTTTGGAGACCACTTGTCGGTCCAGGTTCTGAGTGGTATAGCCCGAGTTCAGAGTATGAATCGTCCCTCCGTCTTGTAGAGTGAGAACTTTTTCATCTAGTATGTGGAAACATTTTTGGGTGGTCGCAAATGACGAGTACATCGGTCACCCATTACCCAAAGGCAACGATTCAACAAGGAAAATCTTTTGCCTCGTTTCTAAAATAAAAACAAAGGAAATGCGGACGAATGGTGCCCGAGCACACCCTCTCTCTTTGTTTTCAAATAATTCAAAAAATAGTAAAATATGAAGAAAAATTCTAGAAAAAATTGGAGTCATATGTATACAAGTACTTCATATATTTTTTTTTCAGAAATTTTCATAAAGTTTTACTATTTTTTTAATTTTTGAAAAGCGCATGTGAGCTCGGGCTCACTTTGAAGTTTTCGAAACAAAGGCAACAATTCAACATGTGCATCCTGACCAGCATGCCTAATCAGCGGGGGCATGTCGACTAATATGGAATGGACCGTGGCACTGTGCTACCAGAAAAGGGCCCATCTTCTATGAAAATCAGCTCGCCTCAACCCCCAAACCAGACTGAGTCACGATGCGCCAAACTGGTCATAGTTTTTTTTTTGCGAAAAGGACCTGGCATTAAAAAAACATCGAACCATACAGAACACCTCAACATAAACGAAAATTACAACGAAATCCTTGAGATGCTCTTCGTCTTCAACCTGCAGACCGTGTCGATGATGCGCCGCCACTGTCGCTCCTCTTTGAGCCGGCCTGACGTTGTTGATTGCGGACGGGAAGTTGCCGAATGGGTCTAGAAGACCACATCTGTCCCGGAGACGAAGAAGAAGGAAGTACCGCCGATGAAGCTCCTTGGCGATCCGAAGAACGCCACCACTAGAAGAAAACCTCAAGACCACACCACTCCCACTGGCTGAAGCCGGGGAGACCTTACTGAAACAAGGCGCCGCTGCCGCCATCTGAGCACCGCTCCAAAAAACCATGACCCTAACATCCAGAAACGGAGCCCTCCCGCCGACGGGGGCCGAGATCCATCGCGCCTCCATGGCCCGAAGGCCACAGAGGTGGGGCAGATCGGCGGCGGCGCTGACAGGAGGCAAGGAAACCTAGATCGCCCCCTGGGAGCTCTCGTACGAGGGAACCGCTTGGGGTTGGGAGCTCTCCTCCAAGCCTTGGATACTTAAAGGCCTTAAACTGGCCATAGTTGGGTGGTAGATCGTGGCAATCATCATCATACCGCGATCCCTTGGAATAGATTTCAACCATTACACACTTTAATAGGGATCGTCGAGTGGAGATTTCTTGCTACCGTGCTCCTTGTATTTAAAAAAAAACAAAAATCATATGTCAATGTTTTAAATGTTTTTGAAAAAAAATCCTGAAAGTTCTCAATGATGTATTATACAAACGTGCAAAATTCCATTTTGAAATACTTTTTATTTTGATCTACACAACAAAATGACAAATGCACAGATCTGAGTATAGTGTTTCAAATCTCTAATTTTTTTTAAGGATTTGTTATTTTTGTGTAGACCATAATACGAAGAATTTCGTGCTGTGCTTTTGCACGTTTGTAGGCAACATCATGTAAAACATCCAGAATTATTTTAAATATTTTTTTAAACTTCCAAATATATATATATATATTTTTTAAATGACGGGAGCACTGGAGCTGGGGAGCAAACATGACTTTCCGCCATAACTCCCACTTAGCCATGCATACAAGGCCGGTGGAGGAGAATACCCAACAACACAGATTCACAAACAACTCTCATGTATACACATGCCTGTATCTTGAGCACACTTGTTCATAAATCAATCAAACATCACCGCCAAACATGAGGGGCCATTACCCTTGTTCATCCGGGTCCCAAACATGTGTACATTATTGTGTCTTTTGGGTGCTACCGATCGACTTCTTGGCCTCATAGTACCCTATAAACCAATTGCCCGGAGAAAACCCGACACATGGCGCACCAGGAAGTGGCCTTGTGTCAAAGTCGAAGAAATCTTGATGGGTTCACCTAGCTTTACTGTTGACGGCATCAACACCACTTGGGGCATGATCTTCCGTTCTGGGTCCAACACCGACACTGCTGCACAGAGCAAGTCTTCCGGTCGAAAGTCGAGATGTCATTTTGGACCATGTCAGCGCACTGCACCTCCATGACCTGGTCCTTGACCAACCTGTGGACACTTCATCACCATCACTCGGTGCCTCGACACGATTACGATGACAAGCAGTGGCAGAGCTATTCACATGTCGGGGGGGGGGGGGGGGGGGGGGGTTGAAGGATTACTGAAGGAAAAATGTTCACAAGGTTTAGAATAGATTTTTTAAAGCCTTTACCCCCCCCCCCCCCCCCCCCCCCCCCCCCCCAAGACAATAAAATTTTGTGGTTTGCCCACCGGAGATCCTTTCCAAGCTCCGGCACTAGTTACGGGAATTGGCGGACGCCGTCCGACATGGCGGCCACCTCCGGCTTAATGTAACCGCATCCGCCCGGACGGGATCAGGTCGAGACCGACTAGCATCTTATACATAGCTCTCACAAGAGCAATCACCCGACAAAGCAACTACAACTATACACGGTCGGGACCTACAGGAGTGCGTTCCATGCGGCCACATAGGGTCCGAAAAAATCCCCAAACTTTTTAACGAGGACTTATATACTCTGCTCATGCGCAAATAACCGGCTAGCTCCGCACCTACCCCACCAGGAATTGAACTCAACTCAGTTGACCAGTACTGCTCCTCACTTGATTTATATTATGTACTCTCCTTGTTGCGACGAATATCAAATACTCATTGTTCCAAGCATGAACCATTGCTGTGGACTTGTGGTGCCCCTAGTTTTTGCACGGGGAAATTACATTTTTTTCAAACTTCAATGGATATCTTTAGATAATATACATTTTATTTGAGAACATTTTTATTTCTATAAGAAAAAGAAGACACACACGTACAAAGTTACCACATCACACAAATACCACACACATGTATGCACGTTCCTTGGGTGGCATGCTAAATTCATCATCAAAGACCAGAGGTTGATCCGGCGATCTCACTATATTCCCAGTAACGCACACAAAGCAATTCCAGGCCAAATGGAATCTGTGAAGGTCTAATTCGGTTTAGTTAAATTATAAGATAAGCTGCCTATGTTCCAGCTGAGCTATTGATGATAGACATAGGTGTATATGGCTTCCCCCAAAACAAAACAAAAAGGTGTATATGGGATATGGCTGAACAATGTTCCATAGTTCATATCTGGAATGTTTAAACCATGACTGGGACTCCGTTGAGTAATCAATAAAACTCTGTAAATCACAAAGGTAAATGCTACGATTAGACCAAACTATGTCTAAATTAGTTCTCACTAGGTTGTGTGTTTTACCGTTGGTTGTGGTTGTTGTCGGTCACCTGGTGCGTTGTGCATGTAAACATTGTAGATAGCTAGACATATGCATCTGAGTATTTTCCCCCCCAAAAGATGGAAATCCCATAGATATTCACAAGGGAAATCCATGTACGCCAACATTTTCTTTCAACTTTTCACTAGTAGGAAAAAGCCTATCACCGGCGAACCTATTTCGGCTACCGCTGGCGAACATGCGGTTCGCCAGCGCTCATATCGCCAGTGGTAACAGCTTACCGCTGGCGAACATCATGTTTGTCAGCGGTAAGTTAGTTACCACTGGCGAACAAGTTTCTGGTTCGCCAGCGAGGGTCCACATACCACTGGCGAACAGTGGTTTTGTTCGCCAGCGGTACACCCAGGGATTACCACTGGCGAACCAGGTTCCTGTTCGCCAGTAATATGTATTTCTGCTTTTAAAATAAAAGCAGAAATATTTTACAGCAATATATACAGACAGGTAAATACATATATATTGACAGAAACGTATAATTGACAGAATTTAAATAGATATACAAATAGACAAGTGACCAAATTATTTGTTCATCATGCATGAATTACAAGCCAAAATATACAAGTGAGACCCAATATTTTGCATACATATGCATTAATACACACACATCTCCGAAGGTCGATAGTTTATAGGTCGCAAGTTTTCAAAAGCAAGTAGTAATCTAAACTACAATCACAAACAAGAGAACTGAAATGGCGATGAAGAAGAAGAGTATATATGCATGTTCTTCCTCTCTTCTGCTCCGCCTGTGCTTTACTCTTGTAGCTCTTGTAGTTGTAGCCCTCTCATCCCGCTTGCTTCGGACATCTTCATCTCTCTATACACGAGGCAAAGATAAAAGTGTTAGGCAAAGAAAATAAGAGCAAGAGTTTGTACACAAATCAAATAATAGTTAAATGACTGCACAAAAATCGAAAACATGTCTCATATATAGGTTGGACACACAGAAGTTCCAGGGATGGTGCGAGTGAGCCAAGTAGGATGCACAAGATGTGTATTCGTGCATATCACATGGCTCACTAGCGCCATCCCCGGGATCACACGGTGTCACTTCATTTTAATCATCGGCACTCAGAGAGAAAGACGAAACAAAACAAAACAACTCAAATTAAATAGCATCAATCACACATAGGTTCAATGACTTTAGAAGCACAAGTTAATTTACGGATATAATTTACGAACACAAGTTCATCTATCGTACCAAGTAGACAACACATACCGTCGATCACTTCTTCATCTTGCGCGGCTTTAGTGGGAACGGGAGAGCACCATCTATAGTGAATGGCCGGTGATCACCCTGCGCTATTAAACGACGTTCGATCTCGTCGTTCAGTGGTGGTGCAAAGCCGTTGAAGTACACCCCGGCGCGAGACAAGACATCGTTGTAGATGATTCCCGCGATCACATGCTGGATACGACCGAACTCTAGTCTGATACGAGAATCACTGGCATCTGCCAAGCCGTTACACCATCTGTCCAGAGCAGAAGGAAATTGTAGTCGTTATTGATCCTTTACAAACTCCTGCATGTGATTGATGAGGTACCATGCCTCCATCTTACTGCCTGGCGACTGCTTGACGCAGGGGAACATAACTCTCTGGTTGAATACAAACTTGCCTCGCACCTTTTTTCTCTTTTCATGATGCCTTCGCTTCGGGCGTAGGCATTAAGAGCTTCATTCAGAACAGCCTTGATGTGGGTGTAGTCTTTATCCCTATTGACATCACTCCCGGAGTCGAGATAGACGACATACGAGTCTTTCGGGTACATGACGATGAGGGTGCCGTATTGGTTACTGCGCAAAACAGTTCAAAACAGACCATCATCGTCAAAATTGCAAAATAGCTTAACAATGGAAATCTACGAAAGCATGTTATGACGGTTAGTGAATGACTTACTCGGGAAAGTAAGGCATGAGAAAGATGTTCTTCTCATGATGCGTACCGAAGAAGTCTCCGATGTACCGCGACACCTTTGCCCTACCCTTAGGGGTGCTCAGGAACATTTCTTTCATGTAGTAGGGGTCAAGTATCGCTATGCCCGGGGTATTCTCCTTTAAGATCTGGTGCGCCATACTAAGGGCAACCAGGCGGACGATCGATGGGTGGAGCGCGTACATGTGATAGATGTTGAAGATGTCATTAAATCTTAGAAGGATCACGTCCCCGGAGTCTCTAGTGATAAAGCCCAAGCCATCTATCTCTGGCACCTTTGCGTGGAAAACCGGGTATGTTGGATTTTCCTCTTTGAGAAGCCTCTCCTCATGAAAAAGAACACCCTCATGGAGGCTCCTCATGTCCCCGGTGAGGAGATTTACCAACCTCGGTGGCATCATTGCTTTACCCATATGATGGACCGAATGCCAGTCGACGATGGGTAACCTGTCCATTACCCGGTGCGACGGCTTCGACTTAGTACCCGGCACCGGCTGGCTGTTGGAGTCAACAGCGGTAGGTTTACTCTTATATCTTTTTCGTCCCGTCTTCTTAGGCTCCTTCGGCGCCATCGCATCTTTGATGGCCTACTGGACTGTGTCCTGGCTCAAACCAACTTGCTCGGGGGCAGCTTCTGGCGTATCTTGAGAACAGAAGAGACGCTTCGTGCACTGATATTTATCTGGGAGATCAGCTTTTTGCCCCCCAAGAAAATGGTCAACTGGACCCTCGCCAGCATATCTGTCATCGTGAGCTCCGTCATAGTAAGGATCATCAGCGAGGAAGTCATTGGGGTCATCATCGCCATCATTGGCTTCCTCTTCGTCCTGTGTTTGCTGCACTGGCAGGGTGGTGACAGAAGGGTCCACACGAATCAGTGCTTTTGGCCATATCAAGGGCCAAACCGGGCATTGTTCGAGGTTTAAATCGCTATCGGCTTCGTCCGGTTGGAAAGGAGGATATAAACCAGCGCAACCCGGTAAAGGCCGGATCAATTCAACCCTGAACACATCATCGGCCATAGGCCTGCCGTGGAAAATGCGGTTGAGAGGTGTCACGATCTTACCGTTTGCCACGTCCTTCAGCTCACCGTTCACATCAAGGAGCAATGTGCATCTTGTCTCGTCGGCCTACGAAAACACGTGTAAGGCGTTAGAGAGGGCGGCAAAGAATGAAGTAATATGTATCTTGTCGAGGGTTTTACGATGCTTAATTACCGTGATGGCGTTGAGCTCGGCTAACGGCGACGGACCGCGGGTCATCGGCGGGGTAATAAAGACGGGAGGGCTTGATCTTTGAGGCGCGGTGACGGCCGGCGATTCCTCCCTACCATCTGCGTTGTAGCCGGCCAGGCTCTGCACAACAGGCGCCACACACCCCTCGAGTTGCTGGAGCCTGCTAAGCTGATCACGGGGGGAGGCCCTTCTTTGCCCCCCTCAAACCAAGCACCGATGGACATACAAATGTTGGGCAGGAGGGCGTTGAGCCTTTTTTTCCACCGCTGCATCGATGGACGCATCCATTTTCGATTGATCGGCCATCTTCCGCTCCTTTCGCTTCTCCTTAGAGTCGGGGAAGTAATAGGAATGTTTATGACCCATTCCGGCGCCGACCACATGGCCATGATGCGGCACTTTATCCGACGACACCTTCTTTGTCTTGTTTAGAGCCCTAAGGAAAGGTGTCTGATATGGGTCCTTCAGGTCCGAGGAGTCTTCGGATTGATCCTGTTCATCCTTTTCTTGTTCCTTGAAAATTTGGTTTTCAAGTGCCTTCACCTTGGCGTCCAAGACAAGCTCCCCGGGCGATTTGGGATCATCCCTGAATCGGGCCCTGACAAAATTCCGGGCGAGCGGGTCTTTGATCTTGTCGTAGGGGTTCGGCCCTTCCCTTCGTGTATCCTCCTTTTGCCAAATTGGCTCCTTTCCGACGTAACCCCGGCTTCCGAGATTGTGGGGAGCAACGTTCTTCTTCTGCATGTCTTTCCCCCACTGCCTCTGCTTCTGCTTTGTAGCAGTGGCTTCTATGGCCTTGAATTCTTCAAAATCCTCTTCGGAAATGCTGGGCCACATTTTGTGGATCTTGTCGAAACCGGCACCTTCTTCCTCAATCTTCTTCCTAACATCTGATCTCCAAGTTGAAAAGGCTTTGGCCAACTTGCCGAGGGCTTGTGTGTTAACAATATTTGTTTTGATATCCTTGTTATTGTAGGGTGCCGGGAACTTGTATCGTGTGTGCACCTTATCAATGAGGTAGGCGGCCAAACCTTCGTTGTCCTTCGCCTGTAGGTTGTCGTCGTTGATTCTCCCCCATTCCCGAGCAATGCATCCAAGCTGGATGCTGTACCCTTTGACATATTTTTCCGTCTTCGTAGGAAGACCGCTTTTAGGGTCCACCTCTGTGAATGCAAGTTGGGTGGTGCCGAGCTTGTTTGGTTCCCTCTTCTTGCGTTTACGGTGTTTTTTGGCTTCGCTACTAGAAGGGCCGCCCACCTCGGCGCCACTAGTAGTGGTCCCAGCATCACCACGCTCGGCTTCGCTAGTGGATGGGGCCTCCATCTCATCATCGGCCGCATGCTCGATCTACTCGTCATCGGCATGCTTGTACTATGCAAGCATCGTCAGGTATGCATTGTCGCCTCCTGTCCGAGAACCCCCGGCCTGGTCGTTGTGAGCCATCGATCTTCGCACTGTCGAGGAAATTATTAAGTCAAAGTTAGTACAAAAAAATATAAGATAAAACCACTTAACTAAATACTAAGGTACCCCATGAGTCCAAATTTGCCGGAATGTCGATTAACTTCCGTATCGGCAAATTCGGGTACTCCATATGTCCTATGTTTAGCAAAAGTCATGCCAAAATTCGCGGAAAATTTCGGCATGACCTTTGCTAAAAATAGGGCATATGGAGTACCCGAATTTGCCGGAACGGAAGTTAATCAACATTTCGGCAATCTCAAGGGCCTCATGGGGTACCTGCAAACATTTCATAAAGGGCTTGATGGCCTCATCACCACCACATTCACTAAAAAACACCACCACATTTCACAAAGAGCTCGACGGCCTCATCACCACCACATTCCACACAAAAAACACCACCACATTTCACAAAGGGCTCGACGGCCTCATCACCACCACATTCCACACAAAAATCACTACCACCACATCCACCACCACATCCACCACATCCACCACCAGTACACGACCACAAACAAAGCACCACCACCACAAAAAGATCATCTCACCTGAAATATGAACAATAGCAGCGTCGAGATCCTTCTAAACTTCCTGCATACGAGAAAACAATTGGAATTAAGAAGACTTGTTCAAAAAACCAACTAACCTAAAACTTATGAATTTTTTCTAAAACTAACTAACCTAGACTAACCTAATTTTAACTAACCTACACTAACTATTAATTTGACCACAAAAACAGTAGCTAAAACTAACCTAAAACTAATTAACTATCAATTTTTTGAATTATTTTGGCTTTGGCATTTTATCAAACACATTATGGGCGTTGGAGGAGGAGGAAGAGGGATTGGAGGAGGAGGTCGATACCTTCCGAGAAGAGGGCGTCGTCGATGAGGAGGAGTTGAGGAGGAGGCTGCCGGTGCTCGGGGAGGAGGAGGCCGGACTCGGCTGGCCGGCGTCGAGCTCGAGGCGGGGTGGCCTGCGTAGAGGCGTGCGCAAGGGAGAGGGGAACGGGGAGGAGGGCTCGGGACGGGTGGCCAACGTCGAGGGGCGGTAGGCGGCGGCGGGACGCGTGCATGGGGGAGGGGGGCTGGCAGCGGCGGCGGGGGGAGATGCGTGCGCGCGGGGGAGAGGCCGGCGGCGGGAGAGAGAGAGAGGATGTGCGCGGGCAGTGGAAACCGTTTGAACTCGGGGCAGCCGGCTAAGTCCACGGCCCCACCTTACCGCTGGCGAACAGCCTCGAGAGTTCGCCAGCGGTAAGAACCATACCGCTGGCGAACAGGTTACAATGTTCGCCAGTGGGTACCCTTACCACTGTCGAACAACGAGATGCATTCGCCAGTGGTATGTTTTTTACATTTTTATTATTTTGTTTATTATTGTGTTTTCCCATTTCTTTTCTTTTTCCTTCTATTGTTTTTTCTGTTTTCTTGTTTTGTTTTCCATTTCATGATTTAGTTTTTTCTGTTTTCTTGTTTTGTTTTCATTTCATGATTTTAAAAATTACTAAAAAATGTAGGTTTCAAGTATGTACACTTACTAAAAAAGAGTGATTTAATAAAAAGTGTAAGTCATGCCAAAATTCACGGAAATTAAAATTAGTCAAATTTTGTAAAAGAGTGGCTTAATAAAAAAGTGTAAGTTTTAATGATATAATTAAACCCATAACAGAGGTACATATATATAATTAATTAATGCAATCACATCACACTTGATCATCATCAAAACAAGTCCGCTACAAAAGAGAGATACATATATATTTTCGCATGCAATGCTGACACAATGCGTCTTTCTCAGCGTTTGGCATTCTTCTTGCCTTTTTTGGTCGCTATTGCATAATTTAGCCCCACATCATGACTTCTTCTTTTGAATGGAAGAACTTGCCTAGGTAGTGTGGTTCTGCTTCTTCTTGTGGTGTATGTTGCCTTATCATCATGATCTTGATCATCGTCGATATTTGGGTCGCCGAACATGTCAAACTCATCTTCGTTGGTGACACCATCCATTCCGACGATGTTTCTTTTGCCTCTCCTGACGACGACATGGCTAGGCCTTGACGGGTCGGTTATGAAGAAGCATTGGGAGATGTGCTTAGCCAGTACTCATGGCTCATTTTGCGCGGTGACGTTCATGCTTGATGAATTGCCAGCTTCGGGTATAACCATGGTGGTGAAGTATTTGTCTTCTTTTTGGGCGGTCGACATCCTAGCCCATCTGACGCGGAACATCGGCACCTTCTCTCCAGAGTAGTTAAGCTCCGAGATCTCCTCGATCCTTCCGTAGTATCTTAACTTTTTGTCACCGGTGTATGATTCCATCGTTACCCCTGAGTTTTGATAATCCAATGTTTTGTCCTTTTGCTCTGTGTAGAAAGTGAACCCGTTGATATCATATGCTTGAAACGTCGCGAGGTTGGGGGCGGGGCCACGTGACAAGGCGTATAAGAGTTTAGCTTCCGCACTAGCTGTTGGGGGCGGAGCGTCAAGCTCATCTTTGAACCAACGCAAGAAAGAGGAGTTGTGCTCTCTAATTATTTCTCCTTTTGTCCTCTGCTTGCCCTAGTCAGTGTACTTCTTCTCAATCAGGCTCTTGTGCTTTTCCACCCAAATATCGACAAATTGAATGTGTTGGAGAGCCAGTAAGTTTGCCCTGTTAAAATCGGTGCGTCGAGAAGCGTGGCACACATGCAACTCCCTCCGGCCATTTTTGTGACCTGCTCCATCGAGCTTGCCAATGTGCTTGTTTCCGGGCAAACCAACAGGGTCCTCCCCGTCCAGAAAATTTGTGCAGAAAGAGGTGCACTCTTCGGTAAGAAAGCCCTGAATGATGCTTCCATCCAGATGGGCCCTGTTACGAACGAATCCTTTGATGACCCCGTTCATCCTTTCGAACGGCATCATGTTGTGCTGGAACAACGACCCGAGATGGATGATATCATCCACGATATGGACCAACAGATGCACACAGATGTCAAAGAATGCGGGTGGGAAGTATATCTCAAGCTCGCATATTATCACGACAATCTCTTGCTGCAGCCTTGAGAGTTGCTTCCCAGTGATTGACTTTCTGGAGATCACGTCGAAGAAGTTACAGAGCCCAAAAAGGGTTTCACGGATGTGCTTGTCTATTATCCCTCGGATCGCAACCGGAAGTATCTGCATCATCATCATGTGACAGTCATGAGACTTCATCCCGCTGAACTTTTGTTTCTGCGGGTCTAAAAATCTGCTTATTAGCCCCGAGTAAACCAAAGGCACTTTGACTCCTAGAAGGCACTTGATCAATTGTTCGATCTCATTCGGACTTAGAGTGAAGCAGGAGGGGGGAAGTAATAGTCGTTCCTCTTAACCCTTTTGCCCTTGGGACCGTCCGTCTCCTCTTCCAATTGGTCATGATCAATAGCCGGGCGTCCTCCGTGAAGCTCTTCCCGGATACCCATATGTATCAGGTCGCTTCTTGCTTTCGGCCCATCTTTCGTCCTCTCCGGCATGTTGAGCAGAGTGCCAAACAGACTCTCGAACACATTCTTCATGATATGCATTAGATCTAGGCAATGAGGCGTACCGAGGATGGGCCAGTACGGCAAGTCCCAAAACACGGACCTCGTCTTCCATACATCCAGGAGTGGTTTTGGCGCCATTTGCTTCTTTCCCGGTCGAGGGCACTCTTCCCATTCATTCAGCAAATCATATATTTTTTCGCCGCACCTCTTACGTGGAGGTCCCCGGAGCTCTTCTTCGCTGTTGAAAAGGTCTCCACGCCTTCTCCACGAGTCCTTAATGTGTAGCCACCTTCGATGGCCGATGTAGACGGTTTTTGAAGACCCGGGATCTTTCTGGAGCTGGTGAAACGTCGGGTCATCCATGCACCTCACACATCTGTTATGTCCGTGGCAGACCTGGCCTGAGACGTATCCGTAGCCGGGATAGTCGTGCACCATACAGAGCAAGGCGGCTCTCATAGCAAAATATTCTTCTGCGAGGGCGTCCCATGTGTTGACCCCGCCTTCCTCCCATAACGTGTGTAGCTCATCTTTCAGTAGCTTCAGATACAGATTGATGTCGGTGCCCGGTTGTTTCGGCCCTTGAATGAGCATGCTCATGTGTATGTACTTCCTCTTCATGCACGGCCAGGGCGGGAGGTTGTATATCCATACGAACACAGGCCAGGTGTTATGTGCGCTGCTCTGGTTGCCAAATGAATTGAGCCCATCGGTGCTCGCACCCAACCTAATGTTCCTTGGCTCTGCCCCGAAAGTTGGATATTCATCGTCTAATGCTTTCCACTGGCATGCATCCGAAGGGTGTGTCATATTTACCTTTTCATTCTGCTCTGGATCTTTCAGAACTTTCTCCCTTCTCTCCGCGTGCCAGCGCATGAGCTTTGCTTCCTTGCGGTCCGCGAAATAGCGCCGCAGACGGGGGATGAGCGGAAAGTACCACACAACTTTTCGAGGAGCTTTATTCCTCCCTTTCTTGTATCGAGTAGCCTTGCAGACCAGACATGTGGTCTTGTCCGCGTCCCCTTCCCGAAAGATGTAGCAGTCATTGATGCACACGTGGTATTTTTCCTGCGGTAGATCAAAGGGGCACATGATTTTCTTGGCCTCATCACAACTTTTAGGACACGTGTTCTCCTTCGGAAGCTTGCTCTGCCAGTATTGCAGACTTGCGTCGAGGCTTATGTCGATCCATTTGTATCTTGCCTTCATCTGCAGAACATCGAGCGCTACTTTCAAGCGGGTGTCATCCGGTTCGTAATCTGGATACAACGGAGTATTCGAGTCTATCTCTAGTTGCGCCAGTTTAGATTGCTCTCTTGCAGCAGATCTGGGGTTAGTCGTCTTCTTGAGAAGCAGTTCTTTGAGATGAGGGTCCCGCACGACTGAAGTTAGCGGTGTCCGCGTGTCCTCGTCTTCCTCCGTTACGTGTTGCTCATCACTGTCTTCTCCAGCATATATATCATGGTGCGGATGAGTAGGCTCTTGATCATCTTCTTGCACCTCGTTGTCATCACTGACCTGCTACCATTCCTGATCATTCCCTGCTGCCGCCTCATGGATTTCGTCATCGTCTTCGTCATCACTTATCCACTGAGTGTGCCCCTCCATGAAACCACGCCTGAGCAGGTGCTCCAGCAACTGTCTGCTAAAGGGGTCGAGGGCGCCCTCTAGTCTGCATTTTCGACACGGACATTGTATCATTTTGCGATTATTCCGTAACATGTCTTCCGTCACGTGCCTCAAGTATCTATTCACGACACGTTCGCTCAAAGTGACCATTGTCGCCTGCACGGTGTAGAACAAATAATACAATTATTATGACCATTTATATATCATTTTTCACGAAAAAATTCGGCATGACCTTCCTAGAAATAGGACCTAAGAGGGAGTGCCAAAATTTGCCGAGATGGAAATTAATCAATATCCCGGCAAAATATTGGCAACTCATTTTAATTTAAAAAAAAATCATTAATTTCGGTCCATTCCGACAAATTTCAGTCAAATTTCACAAAAAATCATTAATTTTGGTCCATTCCGTCAAATTTCGGTCCATTCCGACAAATTTCGGTCAAATTTCACAAAAATCATTAATTTAATTTATTATATAAAATTTAATCCACCTTAATTAGTTGACCACACGTACGATATCAAGTCAAGTTCACCGAGAAATTGATGTGTAATGCTTGTAGCTAGAACGATGTGTTGGAGAGAGAGAGAGATAGGACTAGATCTAGAGTTGTGGAGGGAAATCCTTTGGTGGATAGGTTGGAGAGAGGGAGGTGAGGCTAGATCTATCAACTAAAGTAGTTTTTATTGGTTGAAACTAGAGGAAATGATGGGGGGTGGCATTTAATGAAGTAGCAACAATGGGGAGTGAAGAGGAGAGGAAAGTGCAATAATGGAGAGGAGAAAGGGGCTGGTGAAAATGCCAGGAAATCACTGGCGAACAAATGGAAGGTTCGCCAGTGGTACATGCCTTACCACTGGCGAACAACGTGCGTTGTTCGCCAGTGGTAAACGCGGGACCGGGGGACCCCAGCGGGACCATCTACCGCTGGCGAACGACGTCCTCTGTTCGCCAGTGGTATCTAAACTACCGCTGGCGAACAGGTACGTGCGTTCGCCAGCGGTAGATGGCCCCACTCAGCACGCCCGGGTCCGCGTTTACCACTGGCGAAGCGCACACTCAGTTCGCCAGTGGTAAGGCATGTACCACTGGCGAATAAGTTTTAAAGTTCGCCAGCAGTATTTACCACTGGCGAACACGTTTTATTTGTTCGCCAGTGATTAACTAGCGGCTATAGCCCTTTTCCTACTAGTGTTTTTGTCCTCATATTCTACTGAACCATTGTCTCCATCATAGTAGATAAAATGATGCGTCCATTTGGAGGATCGAGTAATAAAAACATGCTATATAAGTTCTCAGTGACACATGGAACCTTTTAGAACATAAAGAAATGATTGGTTTCATTATACCAAGTATATGTTAAAAAAATAACATAAGTATCTCACAATCCCGTCTTCAATTAGCAACAATCACAGATGGTGTGACCTAGGAAGCATCTGCTATATTGTTCAAAAGGTACAAAAGAATAAAAACGTTGATCCGTGCTCTATTGTTGGCGATGCTCATTATATATGAACCCAATATCATATATGCATGACACACATCACACACAACATACACAAAATCCATCACACAAGCAAAGTTGAGATAAGAAAACAAAGATGGCAGACAAGAGAATTATGACCAGACAGCGCAATCATAATTTGTGTTGTTGAAACTGAATGAGATAATGGAGAGGGGAATGGATCTCTAGAGTAACAATTCCGCAATTTGAGATCCTATAGGAAGGTGATAGGCAGGAGGAGACCTCTCAACGGTAATGGAGGTACCCTGTCCTATCCGTGAGTGTATGCCTCCTCATTCCATGGTGATGGACATGGTCTCCATAGGAAGAGGTCAATAAGAATATCTATTGTTCTAGAGTAGCAGTACATAGTTGAAATAACTGAAACTTCTTTCCTTCTATATAACGAAACTTCTTTTGTTAACATATGAATGTTTAGGGACATTTGTGCACACTTAACGAAACTTCTTTCCTTCTATATAACTTGGAATGTTAACATATGAATGTAACATTAAAAAATTATATACACTTAGCAATATTAACCATATTTGTTATTTCGTTAGAACTCGTTATGTCAAAGTACAATATAACATGGTATATTTATTTATTACATGTACCGGAATCAACCATATTTAATGTTTATTCATAACTCGTTCACACAATGTATGACCATTATTAGTACACTTCGCTATTGTCAACGCATATCTGCTGACCCGGTCGTCCACTCCCTCCTCTCACGATCTCACGTCTGTAACTCTAGCTAGCTCAACTGCTCCCACGATTCTTTGCCACTACGGTGTGCACGATGTACATGTAATTGCTATATAAGCTGATCAATACGAGGCTAAGCACCTAAGGTGCATTGCTCAATTCGTCTTCATGGTATCAGACGCTCACCGTTCCTGAGCACTCTCATTCTTCCGCTGCCCACTACGTCGAGCCCAATGGCGACGCCCCCGCCCGGCTACGTCCGCGACCTCGCCGGGGCGTTCGATCAGGCCGGCGTCGCTCCTGCTGCCAGCGCCGCCCTTGCTGCCGGCGTCGCCCCGGCTACCGGCGTCGCCCCTGCTGCTCCACCTGCCGCCTCTGCACCTCCTGCGGCCCCTGCCATGCCCGTGCCGGTTGCGCCCTCGCCATCGGCTCCGGCGGCGCTCTTCTTCCCCCCTGCGCCCACGCCGGTCTTCCAGCTCGCGGCGCCACCCGCGCCCGCTCCGTCACCGCTGGGCGCCGTCTACATCAACCAGCACGTTCCGATCGTGCTCAGCCTTAGCCCGTCCAACTACTCCACCTGGCGCACCATGTTCGAGCTGGCCTTCGCCAAGTTCGGCGTCATGGAGCACATCCTCGGCGCGCCGCGTCCTGCTGATCCGCAGTGGGTGCAGGACGACGCCTTCATCACCTCATGGCTGTACAACCGCGTGTCCTCCGAGATCATCTCCCTCGTCCACCAGCGCTACCCCACTGCGGCAAGCGTGTGGCGCGCCATCGCGTCCCTCTTCCTCGACAACGCCGAGACGCAGGCGGTGTTCATCGGCACCGACTTCCGTCGTCTGGAGCAGGGCGACATGTCCATGATGCGCTACTTCGCGCGTCTCAAGGAGTATGCCGACCAGCTCGCCGACCTCGGCTTCCCCGTCGATGACAAGGCGCAAGTGATGAACATGTTCCGTGGTCTTAATCCACGGTACTTCTATGCTATTCCTATACTCACCATGCAGGCTCCGTTCCCCTCGTTCTTGCGTTGCCGCGCGTTCCTCATCCTGGAGGAGTCGCGTCTGAACATGGCGTCGCCCCCGCCGTCAGACACGGCACTGCACGCCGGACGCGCGCCCCCCGTCCACACCGGCAACACCGACAACGGCAACAGCAACCGCAATCGCAACAGGAACCGGGGCAAAGGCAAGGCGGCGGCCCAACCAACTGGCGACGCCGGTTGTTCCTCCAGTGGCACCCAGTCCACGGGCGGCCAGACAGGCGGGCGGCTCGTGCAGCTCCCTGCACCGGCCACGAACCCATGGACGGGCATGGTCCACGCTTGGCCCATGCCGTGGCGTCCCCATGCTCCGGGAGCCGGCGTCCTCGGACCGCGACCTGGCTTCCCACCGCCATTCGCCGGTCACGCCGCCCACCAAGCTGCTCCGCCACCGTCGCAGCAGATGCCACCGCCTGCGCCTCACTTCAACGGCGCAGCCTGGGACCAAGCTGCACTGATCCAGGCGCTGAACAACATGTCCCTCCAGCAGCAGCAGGCCCCGCCGCAGCCGTCTAGTGAGAGGTACCTGGACACAGGCGCCTCCTCGCACATGTCCTCCTCGCCCGGTATGCTCTCGTACCTTGCTCCCTCTTCTTCACGCATTGTTGTTGGTAATGGCAACACGCTTCCAGTCTTGCACTCCGGCCACCTCTCCATCCCCACCTCCACCTCTCCCATTAACCTACGCAATGTTCTTGTCTCCCCATCGCTCATTAAGAATCTCATTTCTGTCAAATCCCTATGTCGTGATAACCCTGTAAATGTTGAGTTTGACAACTTTGGCTTCTCTGTTAAGGACCGGCGAACCAAGAGGGTGATCCTCCGATGTAATTCCACCGGCGATCTGTACCCCGTCAGCGTGCCCTCGCCTCACTGCAACCTTCACGCCCACGCCTCCGTCTCCACCGATGTCTGGCATCAGCGTCTCGGCCACCCTGGGCGCAGCTCGCTGGCGCGCGTCCTTCGCAGCATCTTCCCCAACAACACCGATCCGCCTCCATCGCACACTTGTCACGCATGTCAAATAGGAAAAAATGTTAGATTTCCCTTTTCAGATTCACAGCATGTTTCCTACTTTCCCTTTCAACTTGTACATTGTGATGTTTGGACGTCGCCTATATTAAGTTCATCAGGTTATCGTTACTATCTGTTGCTCCTCGATGACTACAGCCATTTCTCATGGACTTTCCCCTTGCGCTACAAATCAGACGCCTTCGCTGCCATTCGACGCTTTCGTGCGCTTGCACAAACACACTTCAACCTGCCCATTCTCACCTTCCAAGCCGATAACGGGCGCGAGTTCGATAGCTACGCCACCCGTGAATTCTTCGACATGCACGAAATTGTCCTGCGCATGTCATGCCCTTACACCTCAGCCCAAAACGGCCGTGCCGAACGCATGCTCCGCACTCTTAACGAAACGGTCCGCGCCATGCTTACCCATGCCTCCATGCCGCCCGAATTCTGGGCTGAAGCTCTTGCCACGGCCACGTTCCTTCACAATCGCCGCCCGTGTAGCGTCCGCCAACATCTCACCCCTTTCGAGCTCCTCTACTGCGCTCCTCCCAATTACGACGGCCTCCGTGTATTCGGGTGCCTTTGCTATCCAAACACCAGCGCCACCGCAGCCCACAAGCTCGCGCCGCGCTCTGTCTCCTGCACCTTCCTCGGCTACTCCCCGGATCACAAAGGGTATCGGTGTCTCAATCGCACCACTGGCCGCGTCATCATCTCGCGCCATGTCCATTTCGACGAACTCACGTTTCCTTTTGCTGGCTCGTCACCTACAGCGGCATCGCCCCCGGAGACAGACGACTTTGTGCCCCCACCTGCCGTGCTCACCCAGCGCCCTGTCGCGGCAGAAATTCCTGCCGCGATTGCTCACTCTTGCCGCGACCCAAGCCCCCCATCGCGCCCTGCCGCGGCAGCAACTCCTGCCGCGATCGCTCAACCCTGCCGCGACCCAAGCCCTGCGCCATCCCCTCCTGCACCATGTCCCCCTGCGCCCATCCCAACGCACAACATGGTCACCCGTGCCCAGCGTGGAGTGTTCAAGCCAAACCCACGCTATGCCAACCTTGCCACCGATACACCATCCGTCTCGCCCATTCCCAAATCCGTGCGGACTGCGTTGCGTGATTCGTTGTGGCTAACAGCTATGCAGGAGGAGTACAAGGCGCTGATGAGCAACAGGACCTGGGAGCTGGTGCCGCGCCCGCCTGGCGCCAACATTGTCAGCGGCAAGTGGCTGTTCCGCCACAAGTTTCGCGCCGACGGCAGCCTGGAGCGATACAAAGCACGATGGGTCATGCGCGGCTTCTCGCAGCGCCCGGGTGTCGACTTCGCGGAGACTTTCAGCCCCGTGGTCAAGTCCGCCACCGTGCGTGCTGTCCTCGCCATTGCGGCCGCCCGCGACTGGCCTGTGCAGCAGATGGACGTCAACAACGCCTTTCTCCAAGGGCACCTCCGCGAGCGCGTCTACTGCCAGCAGCCCGTGGGATTCATCGACGACAACCGGCCTGATCATGTCTGCCTCCTCGACAAGTCGCTGTACGGCCTCAAGCAGGCGCCTCGCGCTTGGTATGAGCGGTTCGCGCACTACCTCAGCCGCATCGGGTTCATCGCCAGCAAATCCGACACATCGCTGTTCGTACTCCGGCGGGGTCATGACACTGCCTACCTGCTACTCTACGTGGACGACGTCGTGCTCACGGCCTCCTCCACCACTCTACTCCGGCACCTGATCGACCAGCTGCTTAGCGAGTTCTCGATGAAAGACCTCGGGCCGCTCCACTACTTCCTCGGCATCAGCGTCACGCGCGACGCCTCCGGCTTCTTCCTGTCACAGCAGAAGTACGCTGAAGAGCTCCTCGACCGCGCCAACATGGTGGACTGCCGGCCAGTCTCCACACCGGTGGACACGCACTCCAAGCTCTCCGCTGCCGCCGGTACTTCCGTGGACGACGCATCCGAGTACCGCAGCCTCGTCGGCGGTCTCCAATACCTGACGATGACGCGCCCCGACCTCAGCTATGCGGTGCAACAGGCGTGCCTCCACATGCACGACCCGCGCGCGCATCATCTCGCCATGGTCAAGCGCATTCTCCGCTACATCCGCGGCACCGACGACCTCGGTCTTCACATACATCGCTCGACAAGCCTGGACCTCGTCGGCTACTCCGATGCGGATTGGGCTGGCTGTCCCGACACGCGCCGCTCTACGTCCGGCTACGCGGTCTACCTCGGCGACTCACTGGTGTCATGGTCCTCCAAGCGGCAACCCACAGTCTCTCGGTCTAGCGCGGAGGCTGAGTACCGCGCCGTCGCCAACGTGGTCGCGGAGTGCTGCTGGCTCCGGCAACTTCTCAGCGAGCTGCACATCGTCGTCCCCAAAGCGACGGTCGTCTACTGCGACAACGTTTCTGCTGTCTACATGGCGGCGAACCCGGTGCATCATCGTCGCACTAAACACATCGAGCTCGACATCCACTTCGTTCGGGAGAAGGTGGCGCTCGGCCAGTTCCGTGTTCTACATGTACCTACTACTCAGCAGTTAGCTGACGTGATGACGAAAGGGCTGCCCACGGCAGCGTTTCAGGAGTTCAGGTCCAGCTTGTGCGTCCGGCCTCCGGACACAGCAGCTGCGGCGGGGTGTCAACGCATATCTGCTGACCCGGTCGTCCACTCCCTCCTCTCACGATCTCACGTCTGTAACTCTAGCTAGCTCAACTGCTCCCACGATTCTTTGCCACTACGGTGTGCACGATGTACATGTAATTGCTATATAAGCTGATCAATACGAGGCTAAGCACCTAAGGTGCATTGCTCAATTCGTCTTCAGCTATTACACTTTGCAAAATTAACTACATTTTATACTTATTTAGAACTTATTCTGTCAATATACTATTTTAATTAATATATATTTTCCATTACACTTAGCAAAATTAATCACATTTTTTACTTTTTTATAACTCATTCTATCAATACACTATTTTAACCACTATAATTTAAAATATGTTTCTTCTTCCATACAATTTTAACGTGTTCCATTAGGCTATACTTGCACATACCTTTATTGCAAGTCATGTTACATTATTTCTTTCTCTGTAAGACAATTCCAGTTCAATTTTTTTCCAAACAAACATTATTGTCATGTACATACAAAATAAGAACATTCCTCGATATGAGAAATAAATGCATAAATCACAATCCTCCATGAATTATTTTGTACCAAAAGATGAATGGTATTATATATGTGTGAGCAAGTACACCCATCATTCTGCAGTTCCCTTAAAATATTTCTGTCTAGTGCATCAAGTATAGCCCTGAATGAATAATATACATGTATATATTCTGCAGTTCCCTTAAAATATTTCTGCCTAGTGCATCAAGTATAGCCCTAAGTGCAGGAACTAAGCAGCAGGTTGTAAAATATTTCTCTACTCAGCCCAGTTTACCTCATACAGGCTACCAAACACAACACATTGAAACAACTTTGTATGTAGTCAGCTGGATTGGGCATGTATGAGATGAGATGGACCATACGGGCTACCAAACACACCCTACATGTATGTCATGCTTTGGTTCAGGCCCATTTGAACAGTTCCAAACAGAAAAGAACGGCTTAGATTAACACGTAACGCTTCAGAGTTAAAATTAGAAGGATACAGATTTGTGTGATTTTACATGAAGCTAAGAAGTACACGTCTCATCTAAAAAAAGTACACATCTCGATATCCGGTGACAACACGATCCAACGGGAAAGATGACACCCTATACACCAATTAACTGGTAAACAAAGGTGTGCGGGCAAATCATTAGTTGTCATTCGAAATAGAAAAAATAGCTATACATCTATGCCAATATTATGTAAAGTGGAAAATTAGGAAACTGCAAAGGTAGAATGCCAAGATCGCTGTCATATAGTTTCAGATCTCTCCGCCCAAGACTGACATCGAGCAGAGCATCATCGTGTCAGACTATGCCCAGATGGACCGCATCCTCCGTGAGGAGCGTAACTACATCCTGGGGGTGGTTAAGAAGATAAAGGAGTCTGGATGCAATGTCCTCCTCATTCAGAAGAGCATTCTGCGTGATGCGGTGACTGATCTGTCGCTGCATTATCTTGCAAAGGCTAAGATTCTGGTGGTGAAGGATGTGGAGAGGGACGAGATTGAGTTTATCACCAAGACTCTCAACTGCCTGCCAATTGCCAATATTGAGCATTTCTGTGAGGAAAAACTTGGGTATGCTGATCTTGTTGAGGAAGTGTCTGCTGGAGATGGCAAGATTGTGAAGATCACTGGTATCAAGGACATGGGGAGGACTACCAGCGTGCTTGTCCGTGGTTCCAACCAGTTGGTTCTTGATGAAGCTGACCGCAGTCTCCATGATGCCCTATGTGTTATCAGGTGCTTGGTGAACAAGAGGTTTTTGATTGCTGGTGGCGGTGCACCTGAGATAGAGATGTCAATGCAGCTGGCTGCTTGGGCAAAGGAGCTCCATGGGATGGAGAGTTACTGCATCAAGGAGTTTTCTGATGCACTTGAGGTAATCCCTTACACTTTGGCGGAGAATGCAGGGTTCAATCCAATCGGTATCGTCACCGAGCTAAGGAACCGTCACGCCAAGGGTGAGAAGAACACTAGCATCAATGTGAGGAAAGGCCAGATCACAAACATCCTGGAGGAGAATGTCGTGCAGCCATTGCTGGTGAGCACGAGCGCCATCTCGCTGGCATGCGAGTGTGTTAGAATGATCATGAAGATAGATGACATAGTCACTGTAAGGTAAGTTTGTATTGGGGGTTATCCCTTTTATGCTGTATCGTTATTAACTTCTGTGTGGGGGCATGACCACTGTGGTCTGTTTTGTTCTGTCAATTGTGAAACTTGCCAGGTTTATTTAGTATTGCCATTTTACCTAGCCCATCCCACGATTGTGTGACAAGTGTTTTGCTCTCCAATTTGATTCTTCTGAGCAATATTTGGAAAGGTAAAGGACATATCTGAGTGTGCCTTCTACACAATGCATGAGCAAGAAAGAGACAGAGGGCAACTTTCACTCAAGCTGCCGAAGTGGAGCCTTGCATGTTGGCTACTACTAGCTTGAAGCATTTGGCATTGCATTTGATTCAAGTGCTAGGCCTCGTATCCCTCTGCTGCCCCATAGGACAATCTGCATGTGTCACCATTGCTCCTTAGGTTCCCTTTGCAAAGTGAACCTTTTTTTTAACGATTACCTATAGTAGTCGGTATAGATTTGTACAACTATAGAATAGTGTGAATGCCACGCCTAACAGTTTGTACAACTATAGGATGACCATCTGTCAATAAAGTGAGCAGAGACGCAATTCTTTGTTGCTTGAACTAAGGAAAAAATTGTAGAAAATCATGTTACAGTTGTATCTTGTATCTTGTACTCTCTGGGGTGCATGCTCTCTCTACCTAAAAAAACAACTGAGTTTTTTTTCTTTGAAAAATCTGAAAGTAAAATTGGTGTGCACTTATTATAACGAGTCATGTGCTAGCAAGTTTGTATGAAAACAGGTAAAAAAATTGTATGAAAAGTTTCATTGAGTTGCGATCTGGGTGAAAAATAGAGATAGAATAACATTCATGGATTTGAAGAAGTGGTTGGGTATGTTATTTTTGGATAGCTCGCAAATGAATTGCAATTTTCACGAAAATATCTCGAAACTAATGTGTCATTTGCATACGTGTTTTTTTACATTTCCTAGATACACGCAAAATTATTTTTTGATAAAGGGAGTGTTTGCCTGCGTGCACACTTCAAAAAATTTCTTACCATGTTAGCTTAGGCGCCATGTTTCTACACCCATAATGTTGATGATGAAACTACACCGGTATGCAAGAGTCACGCAAACAGTAGGGAGGTTGTAAGAGCTCGAGGGATGATGTCGTTGACAATAAGCACACATGGATTTTATCCAGGTTCATGCCCTCAAAAGAGTAATATCCATACACTACTATGGTTGTATTTATCTCGACGATGGTTACACATGTACAAAAAGTAGATCCAATTTATAGATCTAGTTCTTGGGGATGGAACGATGGTGGTCCGGGGTCTTCTTCCGAGGAAAGATGGGATGTCCTTTGACTGGGATCTATGCGTCCCTTATATAGAGATGAATCCATCGATTCAAAATCTTGGATCTTCCAGTATGATATGACAGGATTTGGTCCTAAGTAACATGTTATCTTATCGAAACAATTATATCCGTATTTAATGTGCACACACTTATATCCTCTGAGTTCTCACCTGGCATGACTAGGTGTAGAAGGGTTGTTGTACCTCCAGTCTATCAGAGTTCATACTGATGTTTCTCAATTAGGCGGAATATCCCTTCAATGAAAAATGACGTTTTCGTCGATAGCAAGGCATCTGTAATGACTTCGTCAATTTTAAGACTCAATCCGCCGTCTCAGTATCTCGGAGGTGCTCAGGATAGGGTATACGTGTGTGCATTCATAGGAGATGAGTGTATGCGCATGTATATGAGCACCTGCGTTGTACTGTGTTAAAAGAAAAGAAAGCCACTGAGTAGTAGTGTCGTGTATGAGCATACAATATGTCTCTATGATAAGCTCATCACTACTCAACAAGCCCCGGACGAAATAAGTTTATGGCAATAGTGAATTGTCCAAGGAGTTACTTTCTGCTAACTCGCCTCTTCGACTGTTTTCCTACCGGTTCCCACCATTTGGGATCTTTGACTCACGACTACTGTCCATTCGGGTTACCACATCTTACAAATACCACACACATGTATGCACGTTTCTTGGGTCGCATGCTAAATTCATCAAAGACCAGAGGCTGATCCGGCGATCTCACTAATCTTGGACTAATCATAACTATGCTATGACTATGTACTAGTTGATGACTTTGCCTCCAGTACTTGATATATTCTTAGTAAAAATGCTCACAAAGCAATTCAAGGCCAAATGGAATCTGGGAAGGTCTAATTCAGTTCAGTTAAATTATAAGATAAGCTGCCTATGTTCCAGCTGAGCTATCGATGATAGACATAGGTGTATATGGCTTCCATCGAAACAAAACAAAAGGTGTATATGGGATAGGGCTGAACAATGTTCCATAGTTCATAACTGGAATGTGTAAACAGTGGTTGGGACTCCATTGAGTAATCAATAAAACTCCGTAAATCACAAAGGTAAATGCTACGATTAGACCAAACTATGTGTGGTTCAGTTCCATCATTACCTCGTTGTCTGTGGTAGACGTTTACATTGCCGGTGTCTAAATTGGGTCTCACTAGGTTGTATGTGTTGCCGTTGGTTGTGGCTGTTGTCGGTCACCTGCTGCGTTGTGCATGTCAACATTGTAGATAGCTAGACATATGCATCAAGTATTTTTTTCCCCAAAAAAAGGAAATCCCATATATATAAACAAGGGAAATCCATGTATGCCAATCTTTTCTTTCAACTTTTTTATCCTCATATTCTGTTGAACCATTGCCTCCATCATAGTAGATAAAAATGATGAGTCCATTTGGAGGATAAAGTGATAAAACATGCTAAGTACGTTCTCAGTGACACATGGTGCTTTTTAGAACATAAAGAAATGATGGGTTTCATTTTTACCAAGTATATGTTTAAACAAAATAACATAAATATAATCCCGTCTTCAATTAGCAACAATCACATATGGTGGTACCTAGGAACCATTTGTTATATCGTTCTAAAGGTACAAAAGGATAAAAACGTTGATCCGTGCTCTATTGTTGGCGATGCTCATTATATGAACCTAGTATAATATATGCATGACACACATCACACACAACATTTATCACAAACAAAATCCACCACACACTTAAAGTTGAGACAAGATAACAGAGATGGCAGACAAGAGAATTATGACCATACAATGCAAACATAATTTTTGTTGTCGAAACTGAATGAGATAATGGAGAGGGGAATCAGGCCCGGCCCATAGGGTGGGGCAACGGGGCATGCGCCCTAGGGCCCTGGGAAGTAGGGGGCCGGACCCAGCTAGTAGTCCAGTATACATATAGAAAAGAAAATAAATAAATAAGGCCCAAGCCCACTATGCTGCATTACTAATGGACCAAAAGATCGATCGGTACAGGATCCAATCGATCGCTACGCTCATCCGTCTCGTCTCCAGTCTCCTCGACTCCTCCCCCAAATTCTCCAATCCCAGAGAGGCAGAGAATGGCGCCACCGCTGACTGCTTCCGTCCCTTCCAAATTCGAGGTCGCAGCAGCCATTAATGGAGACCAACGGCACTATTTGGTCCCCCAATCATCTCTCTTTCCATTATCACAGATGGTACGTCTCCCTCTTCCCCTAATCTTCCTCGTTGTTAAATAGCCCGTCTCCCTGGATCTGACTGCTCCACTTCTTCTTCCTCAAAGCTTCGTTGGATCTGAGAGAGATAGAGAGTGCTTAGCAGCCAGCAGATCAAGAGATGAGAAGGGGGAAGGGGAATAAGCAAGCATTCTTCTCCTGCGTCGTTGCGCTGAGTGTTGCAGCCTACCTGCAGATCAGGTGCATTTGTTCCCTCTATTGATTTTACTGTCTGTTTTTCTGCAAATTGTTTGGTGGCATGTCTTCTAAAAAATGTTTGTCTGGTTGTGAGAAAAGGAAGAGAAAAAACAGAGAGATGAACAGCTAGAATCACAGAAAGGTTCAATTCACATTTTTTTAGAACCAGTAGTTCTTCTAGGAATTCCCTGCAACTGGCCATTGTAACTGTTGAAGAGCAACAAACTGAGAATTTAGATGACAATTATGATACCAACGAGGCTGATAATAATCATAGTCAGCATGAAAACCTAGCCGATTCAACAAATTCAGAAATTCCAAGTGTTGATGAACAACAACCTTTTACTGTTGATATTCTTGATCCACGACACTGGGATAATTTGGATGATAAAGCTAGGCAAATTTTAGTTGAGAAGGGGCCTGTAAGAGAAGAGAATATTTTGTTCCCATCAGATAGTAAATCTAGACATTTTTCACAAGGTTACTACTTCAAAAAGTTGAGAAATGGGGAGATGCATGACAGGAAATGGTTATTTTACTCTAAACATGTTGACAAAGTGTATTGCTTTTGTTGTAAGCTTTTCAAATCCCATAACAACAAGAGTTCGTTAGCAGGTAATGGATTGAGAGATTGGAAGCATCTTAGCGAGAGGATTAAACAACATGAAAATGGTGTAGAGCATATTAAAAACATGAACACTTGGAACGAGTTTAGAGTCAGATTATCCAAAAATAAAACAATTGATAAGGATTTACAACAGCAGATCACAAAAGAGAAAGAACGTTTGAGACAAGTGCTAATAAGACTAGTAGCCAATGTGAAATATCTTGCTAAACGCAATTTAGCTTTTCGTGGATCTAGTGAAAAACTTTATGAACATAACAATGGTAATTTCCTGGCATGTGTAGAGATGATTGCAGAATTTGATCCAGTCATGCAAGAACATCTTAGGCGAATTCAGAATGATGAAATTTATCATCATTATCTCAGCCACAAAATTCAAAATGAGTTAATTTCTCTATTAGCATCTAGTGTTACATGTTCTATCTTAAAAATTGTCAATGAGGCCAAATATTTCTCCATAATTCTTGATTGTACTCCGGATGATAGTCATCAAGAACAAATGACTTTAATTATTAGATGTGTTAACATGTCCAATAATAAAATTAAGATAGAGGAGTTCTTTATTGAATTTTTGAAGGTGGATGATACATCTGGTTTGGGTCTTTTCAATGTACTTCTTGATGCTATCGAGTCTAGTGGCCTAAATATTAATAATTTGAGGGGCCAAGGTTACGATAATGGTTCAAACATGAAAGGAAAAAACCATGGGGTACAAAGGCGATTGCTGGAAATTAATCCAAGTGCTTTGTATATGCCATGTGCGTGTCATAGTCTAAATCTTACTTTGTGTGATATGGCAAGTTCGTGCAGCAAAGCTATTTCCTTTTTTGGAATTGTGCAATGCATTTATGTTTTATTTTCAAGTTCCACTAAAAGATGGAAAGTGCTGCTTGACCATATTCCAAGTTTGACCGTGAAAGGTTTGTCTAACACACTGTGGGAGAGTCGAATCAAAAGTTTTAAAGCTATTAGATACCAAGCACCCCAATTAAGGTTAGCTTTGTCCGAGTTAAGTAAAATTTGTGATGATGCCAAGTCAAAGACCGATGCGAAAAATTTATATAAGGCACTTGGTAATTTTGAGTTTTTACTCGGCATGGTCATTTGGCATGACATTTTATTTGCTATAAACACGGTGAGTAAGAAGTTGCAGTCCGCGTCCATGTGTGTCGACTCTGCTTTGCAGCAAATCGAAGGAATAATGCTTTTTTTTGAAAATTACAGAAATGAAGGATTTGCATCTAGTTTAAAGATTGCAAAAGGACTTGCATCTGAAATGGGAATAGAACCATCATTTCCAGTAAAACGTAATGTTACTAGGAAGAAACAATTTGATGAACCCGATAACAATGAAGAAGTTCTATTAGCTGATAAGGCATTTGAAGTTGATTACTTCTTTGTTGTGGTTGATGTCGCAAAAGTCTCTCTAAAAAACAGATTTGAAGAGCTTAAAGTGTTCCAAGATATATTTGGCTTCTTACTTAGCTCAAAAGACTTGAAATTATTGAATGATATTGAATTACACAAATGTTGTGCTAAATTTGTAGAAACGTTTTCTCGGGGTGATGTTGAATTAGACGAGCTGTTTTCAGAATTACGACTGTTGCAAATGACTTTACCAGAATCTGATGTGCCATTGCGTGCTATGGAGATTTTTGAGTTTGTTAGAGACATAGACTGTTTTCCAAGTATATTAATAGCTTATCGACTTTTATTTACTGTACCAGTCACTGTAGCATCAGCTGAGCGTAGTTTCTCAAAGTTGAAATTGTTGAAAACCTATTTGAGATCAACAATGTCACAGGAAAGATTGAATGGTCTTGCTACTTTATGCATTGAGAAAGCTAAGTTGGATGAAATAAATGTTGATGCGATTATTGATGACTTTGCTTCTAGAAGTGTTAGAAAAAACAACAAGTTCTGATCATCACACTATAAACATGAAGTGGTAAAGGTTGCTTTGTTGTGCCTTATGCAGGAAGCTATAAAGAAATTTATTCGGGTGAAGACATGGAGTGAAGAACGTTGCATATTGGAGAGGCTAGAAACTAATGTAAGTTATCTGATCATCAATGTAAACATGAAGTCCCAGTTTGCTTTAGCTTTGGAAAAGTTTGCTATCAATTTTAACAAGCAGGTTATTTGTTTTGCAGATAAATTGATGGTCTCTTTGTGCCACTTAGACTCTTAGAGGAGGGATCTTTTGTAGAACTATTTATTTCGAGACTATTATGATCTAATTCCCTGGGGCATTAGAAATAAATATATTGTGGTGTGTGTTTTATCGTCTGTGTTCAAATACCATTGATCTATGATATGTACTGAACTGATCTCGAAATGCAATACATTCTATTTTTTGTTATGTTCAAGGGCCCTATTTTGTGTCTTGCCCCACGGCCCTGAAAATGTGTGGACCGGCCCTGAGTGGAATGAGTCACTAGAGTAACAATTCCACAATTTTAGGTCATATAGGAAGGTGTTAGGCAGGAGGAGACATCTCAACCGCAATGAAATGTCACGACCCTGACGACCTCTGCGGACCCAAGGCCCAGCAAGCCCAGCCCACAGAAGCCCAAGGCCCAGCAACAAGCTGCACGAGGGAAGGCACCGTCTGCGTCTGCTTAGGCTAGTCGACAGTGCCGTGTTGGGTTGACCAAAATTAGAACCCTGTTCTTCTTCCTTTGCAAGGAACCTGGGGATCGATCGATCCTTGTATCCAATTCCTCTGTATTTCGCTATCAGACTCCGATTCCCAGCATACACCGTACTATGCCTGTAACACTTGGTATCAGAGCTATCCACCACCCTTCCCCAATTTTTTTTTTCTGATCCCTAATTCCGACGCGGTGGGCAGTGATCTTGATCTGCTGCTGTGATTCCGGTCGCCGGTTCGATCGGAAAGGTTGGGCGACGAGCTGGCACCCAAGCGGGCTACGGCAGCCGAGCGGAAACTCACAGAGGCCATGGCGACCGTCTCAGACCAGGCCCAGGCGACGAACGAGAAGCTGGACGCCCTCTCGTCGCAGCTCTCCGAGATAACAGCCTGGATGAAGACCATGGATGCCTCCGTCGCGGATTTGGCCACGACGACGTCCAATCTCAAGCTCCACGCTGAGGACGCGTCCGCGCGGTTGGGCGCCATGGAGTCGCGTCCGCCCCAACAACCACCTTCGCCTGCAGTGTCCGCTCCGGCACCGCTCACGGGCGCGGCGGCGCGACGGCCCGATGGGCACGGCTACGACAACACTCCACGGGGGCAAGTCTATGAGATCCCCGGATCTCAACGATTTCCCCCGGCTAATGGTACGACAATTCCTCCCAATTCCATTCGTGGTCATGGAGAGCAAGAGCATTTTGACCGTTCTGCACACTCGCGTTTTCACTCCACTCCGAAGATGGATTTCCCCAAGTTCGATGGGACGGATCCTTCGGTGTGGAAGGACAACTGTGAGATGTATTTCGAGATTTATGGCATCTCTGAAACCATGAAAGTAAAATTTGCCATGCTCAATTTTGTGGGTAATGCGGCGCTGTGGCTAAAATCTCTGCAAGCTAAGCAACAAATCATTCTGTGGCATGATTTGCATATGGCAGTTGAGGCTTATTGGGGTAAAAACAAATTTAACCTGTATATGAGACAAATTTTAGCTGTCCGACAAGTAGATTCAGTAGCAGCTTACACTGAGAAGTTTAAGAACCTGCAGCACCAAATTCTGCTATATGATCCTAGCACTAGTGAAGTGTTCTTTGTAGAGCGATATGTTGCTGGCCTGTCCGATGATCTACGTTCACCTGTTCTGTTGCATTTACCTCAAGATGTGGATACTGCTAGTCTTCTCGCCCAATTGCAGGAAACGGAGCAGGAAAACATGCGACAGCAATATTCTTCTCGCTCGCAGTCGCGCTCAACTTATCGCGCGCTCACTGCTCCTGACAAGGCCAAGCAAGCATATCGTGCTGATGACACTAAGAAGGGTGACACTCCTCGCTGGGATGCTAAGCTGGAAGAACTCCGTGCTTTTCGCAAGGCTAAGGGCTTATGTTTCACTTGCGGGGACAAGTGGAACCATACACACAAGTGTCCAGCTCAAGTGCCTCTACACGTGCTGGAAGAATTGTTGGATGTCCTTCCTATGGCTGATGAGAAGAGCGGTGATCATACTGGCGACACAAGTTCTGATGAAGACCTCATGTGTCTTGATCTTGCGGCTGCGCCGTCAACTTCTCCGGCACGCCGTCGCACCATCCGTCTTCAAGGCAAGGTGGGACCACATGAAGCTCTGATTCTTGTGGATTCTGGCAGTGGGGCGACCTTTGTGGATGCAGCATTGGTGGCAAAACTGAATGCACCAACAGAGCCTTGCGAGCCATCCCGGTTCGTGGTTGCAAATGGAGAAATCATGACCAGTGATCACCGAGTGCGACAGCTATCCTGGAGTGTACGGGAACATAAATTTACCCAGGACATGAAAATTCTTCCACTCACCACATATGATATTATTTTGGGTGGAGACTGGCTAGAAGAGCACAGCCCCATGTGGGTGCACTGGCGCCATCGACGCATGCGTTTCAATCACAATGGCCATGAAATTACCCTTCAGGGCATTCAAGATGATGCTTCAGTGGCAACACCCATGACACCTGGGGAATTCCGTGGATTACTTCGCAAAGGAGCAATAGCGCAATGTGCTCAAGTCTTGCCTATCCATCAAGGCGACAGTCTTCACAGTTTGGACCAGCTGCCAGAGAACAAGTTGCCTTCTGAACTGGAAGAATTACTGCAGGAATTTGAACCACTGTTTGGCCCTATTCAAACATTACCTCCAAGACGGCAGCAAGACCACAAGATTCCTTTGGTTCCTGGTGCTCAACCGGTCAATGTTCGACCATATCGATATGCACCTTACCAAAAGAATGAAATTGAGCGGCAAATACACAAAATGCTGGCACAGGGGATTATACGTGAGAGCACTAGTCCTTTTGCTTCACCAGTCCTATTGGTTCGCAAAAAAGATGGGGAGTGGCGCTTTTGCATTGATTATCGTCAGTTGAACTCCTTAACAGTGAAACATAAACAACCAATGCCAGTGGTTGAAGAACTGTTGGATGAGTTAGCAGGCGCCCGCTGGTTCACTAAGCTGGATCTATCCTCAGGTTATCATCAGCTGCGAGTAGCTGAAGGCGAAGAATACAAGACAGCATTTCGCACACACCAAGGCTTGTATGAATTTCTGGTGATGCCTTTCGGGCTCACTAATGCCCCTGCCACATTTCAAAATGTGATGAACACAATCTTTGCTAATCTGCTACGAAAGGGTGTTTTAGTATTCATGGATGATATTCTCATTTACACCGAGACTTTGCAGCAACACAAACAGCTTCTCCGGGAGATATTCCAGATCCTTGCTACTCATCAGTTCTCTCTAAAAAAGTCTAAGTGCCTCTTTGCACAGCATAACCTCGAGTATCTGGGCCACATTATTGGCACTGCCGGAGTAGCCACTGATCCTGCCAAAATTAAAGCAGTTCAAGATTGGCCTCGACCTTTGTCTCTGAAAGAATTGCGTGGGATTCTTGGACTGACAGGTTACTATCGGCGCTTTATTGAAAATTACGGCATTATCTGTCGTCCTCTTACTCAGTTATTACGCAAAGGTGTGGCATTTCAGTGGACACCTGCGGCAGAAGAAGCATTTCAAGCCTTGAAGACAGCCCTTACAACTGCCCCTGTTCTGGCTCTACCGGACTTTGCACACCCGTTTGTCATTGAAACGGATGCCTGTCAGTATGGCGTGGGAGCTGTCTTAATGCAACAGGGTCACCCTATCGCCTATCTTAGCAAAGCTCTAAGCCCAAGGAACCAGACACTCTCGACATATGAGAAGGAGTGTCTTGCCATTTTAATGGCTGTGGATAAATGGCGGCCGTACCTGCAACAACAGCAGTTCACCATTCAGACAGATCAAAAAAGCTTACTGCATCTTACTGAACAGCGTCTTGGCACTGGCATTCAGCACAAGGCCTTTGTCAAACTCATGGGGCTACGCTACACCATTCAATACAAAAGGGGCATAACAAATGCAGCTGCGGATGCTTTATCAAGGAGGACCCCTGACCCTGACCCTGACCTCATGGCCATCTCCTCTGCTGTGCCATCTTGGTTAGACAAACTTGTGTCTGGATATATGGATGACCCTGAAACAAAACAGCTATGGACTGAGCTGAGTGTCTCTGGAACAAATAAAGACGGGTTTTCACTGGACAAGGGAGTCATAAAGCGCCATGGCAGAATCTGGGTGGGAGGAAATTCCTTAGCTCAACAGCATATCCTGAAAGCTTTACATGACAGTGGGATTGGGGGCCACTCTGGTGTGTTGGCTACTTATCAGCGGATCAAGAAGTTATTTGCGTGGCCACATCTTAAGCAAACTGTGGAAACGTTTATTCAAAACTGTGACACCTGTCAGAGAGCAAAATCTGAACACACCAAACTGCCTGGTCTGTTGCAACCCCTCCCAGTACCACCAGAAGCGTGGCATACCATCAGTCTTGATTTTGTGGAGGGTTTACCTAAGTCTAATGGATTTGATGTGATACTGGTTGTCGTGGACAAGTTGACCAAATATGGTCATTTTATCCCTCTTAAACACCCATTCACTGCACTGCAAGTTGCTGAGAGTTTCCTCAATAACATCTACAAATTACATGGCTTACCGCAGTGCATCATCTCTGACCGTGACAAAATTTTCACGAGTAATTTCTGGAAGGAGCTATTTCGCCTGACTGACACCCAGTTGCTTATGAGTTCATCCTACCACCCACAGACCGATGGCCAAACAGAACGGCTGAATCAGTGCTTGGAAAATTTTCTGCGCTGCACAGTTCATGCTTGTCCTTCTAAATGGTTCAAATGGTTACCGCTGGCGGAGTTTTGGTACAACACAGCGTTCCATTCAGCTATTGGACGCGCTCCTTTTGAAGCCCTATATGGACATCCTCCGAGACATTTTGGCATTTCAGCCTCGACTGCTTGTGTGGTACCAGACCTGGAGTTTTGGTTGCAGGAGCGGGAGCTCATGATGACACTGCTGCGTCAACACTTACTGCGTGCTCAGCAGCGCATGAAGAAGCAGGCGGATAAGCATCGATCTGAGCGCAGCTTCTCTGTTGGCGATCAGGTGTTCCTGAAGATCCAACCCTACGTGCAGACATCTCTTGCACCTCGCAGCAGTCAGAAACTTGCATTCAAGTTCTTTGGCCCGTACACAATTCTGGCTCGAGTGGGCGCGGTGGCGTACAAATTGGATCTTCCACCAACAAGCAAGATACACAATGTTGTCCATGTTTCACAACTCAAACAACGTCTTCCGGCGACACAAAGGTGACCGATGACATATCTCTCATTGCCTTGATGATTTTGCTGTCCTGCAGCCCGCAGAAGTGTTGGATACATGTCGTATATGGCGTGGTGGTGCTCAGGTGGACCGTGTGCTGGTGCGTTGGCATGGTCTTCCGGCGACATCGACCACCTAGGAAGATACTGGAGTGATGGAGCATCGCTTCGCTGGTGCACTGGCTTGGGGTCAAGCCAGTTCTCAAGAGGGGAGGAATGTCACGACCCTGACGACCTCTGCGGACCCAAGGCCCAGCAAGCCCAGCCCACAGAAGCCCAAGGCCCAGCAACAAGCTGCACGAGGGAAGGCACCGTCTGCGTCTGCTTAGGCTAGTCGACAGTGCCGTGTTGGGTTGACCAAAATTAGAACCCTGTTCTTCTTCCTTTGCAAGGAACCTGGGGATCGATCGATCCTTGTATCCAATTCCTCTGTATTTCGCTATCAGACTCCGATTCCCAGCATACACCGTACTATGCCTGTAACATGAAGGTACCCTGCCCTAGCCGTGAGTGCATGCCTCCTCATTCCATGGTGATGAACGTGGTCTCCATAGGAAAGAGGCCAATAAGAATATCTATTTTTCTAGAGTAGCAATACATAGTTGCAATAACTAAAACATAGTGGGATATTTGTGCACACTTAGCGAAACTTTTGTCCTTCTATATAACTTGGAATGTTAACATATGAATGTAAAATAGTATATTTATTTGTCAGAACTCATTCTGTCAAAGTACAATATAACATGGTATATTTATTTATTACACTTACCAAAAGCAACCGTATTTCATGTTTATTCATAACTCGTCCAGTCAATGTATGACCATTATTAGTTCACTTCGCTATTACACTTGGCAAAATTAACTACATTTTATACTTATTTATAACTTATTCTGTCAATATACTATTTTAATTAATATATATTTCCATTAGACTTAGCAAAATAAATCACATTTTTTACTTTTTTATAACTCATTCTATCAATATACTATTTTAACCACTATAATTTTCTATTACACTTAGAAAAATTAACCTCATAAATGGTGAACCTAAAATTTAAGATTAGACTTCTTCCATACAGTTTTAACCTGTTCCATTAGGCTATACTTGCATTATATTTCTTTGTAAGACATTTCTAATTGAAAAGATTTCTTCCAAACGAACATTATTGTCATTTACATACAAAATACAAAGAGTCCTCGATATGAGAAAGAAATGGACAAATCACAATCCTCCTTGAATTATTTTGTGCCACAAGATGAATGATATTATATATATGTGTGTGTGTGTGTATGTCCAGTCTAGTATACTTAAATATCTTGGCGGAGAGTCCAAAGTATGTGATCTAATGAATAATTAATGTGATAGAGCCTTCTAGAGTAAACGATTGTCTATCATATGTGTAAGTAAATAGAAAGCTCTAGAGTGCATGAGTTGCTTATAACAAGTTGTGCTGAAATCATTATATTAATTTTTATTTTGGTTTTTGTGATTGAGTAAGTGAAGTTTATGGTCGGACAATGTTTGATGCTTCATATTCTATTGGCATTGAATTTATTGTTTTGATCTATAATTTGCATGCAAAACTATGTAACTCAACCCCTGGAAGAATAAGGCTGGCCACAATGGGAGTAACTAAGATATTAACATCACACATCGGAAGGGAAGTTTGCTTATGTATCAAGTAGTTAATAAGGAGAGAGGTGTTTGTGATAACATAGTATGTTACTGTAACATTCCACATATCAAGACAAAATAAGTCTATAGACTAATAAATAAAGACTTGCATGACACCACATCTATATTACTATCCACTATAGAGGTAGCATGTTACTAGTCTAAGTTACTCCCCATTGTGACCAGTCTAATGAGTTTCTCTTCCTCTCAAGCTGCTTCACATGCTGATATGAAAAAACGTTTATCCTTTCGAAATCCATAGACATACTACTCTTCTATATTCCTTGTGTCTGCAACAAAAAATTCAAACATCTTGCATATGATGAGGGACCCTAGGCCACTGGGCTCTTATTTTCGTGCTCTGCTTATGAAGTACCATGTCGTATTAGTAAAAATTGTAGTAGAAAGTACAAGCTAGTAATTAAGCGTGCATGTATTTTCATATACAACTATAATTGGACACATAATAACTAATCAAATATTTCTAAAAAAGTGTGACATTGTTCTTACCAAATAGAGGATGCGTTTAATTTGTTGATTGCATAATATTTGACAAGAGTGTGTCATTGTTTTAACCTCATTATTGGCCTAACATAATAAAAAATCTATTTAAATATTATGCCTCATACACACAAACAAGAACACTATTAGGGAAACGTCCAGCAACCTGAAATAAGTGTTCTAAACGTCAATTCTTATCCTATGAGATTTTAGTGAAGTTGCCACTAAGATCAGGGCACATAGTAACTACTCAAATAACCTAACAAAGTGACATTTTTCTTATCAAATAGAGGATGTGTTTTGGTTGAGTACATAATGTATTACACGAGTGTGTCATTGTTTTACACTCATTAGTGGCCTCAGATAACAAATAGGCAATTTAAATATTATGCCTCATACACACTGATGTGCATCATATTTATACCATTTTCTGGGCACAATTCATTTGCATTTGAAGCTTTATTGATCAATTATGCTATGGAAATATTAGAAAAGAAACTATATTCATTCCATATACTACTTTACAGCCTTGCTACAATATTTGCAGGATTGGTGCGATAAGGCACCTAAATTCTACAGAAAAGCTGAACAAGGATCTGCTAGCGAGATGCACTTGATGAGTGAGGGCCTGAACAGAAAGTTGCAGGGATCTTCTTGGGCAGAAATGAAGAAAGGAGAGGGGGTAAAATGGAAAATAGAAAGATCAGATCGGGGCCTCAAAATCCCTAGCTGCAGCTCCAATTTGTTAGGCCTGGCATTCTGTACCCTATCCCCAAGGCTCCTTCTCCACCTCTGGCCGTCGCTGCAGCCAGGCCAGGCGTGGCGGCGCGCCACCGAGCCATCACCACCAGCTGCTGCACCTCCGAGCGCCACCACCACTCCAGCGCACCACCAGCCAACACCACGAGCTGCTCCGTCCCCTGCGTCCCGACCTGCTGCCCTTCACCAACGACTCAGCGATGACGACGACTTCCTCAAGCCTGCTGCTGCTCTTCCTCAACCCTCCCTGCTGCTCCTCTTCACCGAGACCTGCTGCTTCCCCAGGGTTAACCCACTCAATTCCTTTAATTTCCCTTTCTCTCTCTATTTTCCTGCAATTTCTGAAAGCCAGATTCGTGAGCTGTAGTGTTTTGTTGAGAACAAATATTTGTGCGTGAGTGTACTAGTTCTTCTACTAGTGAACCTGTGTTTAATATGTCCTGTTCGTATATGTGCTTGTGCTTGTGAAGTTTGTCTCCTGTGTGCTGCACGTGGTGTAGAAAAGTGTTTAATTTGTACATGTGCTTTTTAATTATTCATGTTCGTGACTAGTGTAATCTCCTTTGATGTGAATGTAAACGTGCTGATCTAAAACCTTTGCAATTTCGAGTTGATGTTATCCATTATATGTAAACGTGTTTGTTGTTCAAATTCCTGCTCCTTGTGTTGATATTCTGTCCATGTCCCATATACTTGCTTTCTCTCCCAATCTTTGCTGTATGCTAGTGCGTGTCTTTCTTCAAATAATAATTGTTCTATGTAGTGGTAATTTCTAAAGCGAAAATACAAAAAGATGCAGCTAGTTCCACTGTGTAAATATCTGTCCCTTTCTTGATGCTCTCATTTTTAATATTTCTTTACTCAAATTTGCTAGCTTAAATTTAAATCCTTACATCTTGATCATGTCCGTTTGATCTAGCTTAGCCGAAGCACGATTATCGATTTGCCTAGTCCCTGCGGAGAACACGACAACCTGCAGATTTGGGCGAAATACCCGCTGCTATTTACAATTGATCATTTTGGCGCCGTTGCCGGGGACTAGCGTCGAACGATTGAGTTAAGCTATAGACTAGGTCTTTGTTTGATTTTGTGAATATTTTTAACCTTTGACCTTTGTTCTAGTTATTTTCTGTGTTACTCTTTGTTTCTTCTTCTTTTGTGCTCGTTGGAGTAGAACCATTCCCATCTTGGATATGGCTTACTATTCCGATTATCATGGACATGTGAATGGTTGCTCTAATAATATGGAAAATCTTCAAGAACAATTGAGTACGCTATCTCAAAATTTGCATCAGTTAGCCTTGCAACGAGGTATAGTTTTAGAGGATGGGCCTGGCTATTATGATCCTGATTCTAAAGGCCATCCCTATGTTGTTCCTACATGCCATGTTTGCGGTTTTCATGGCCATTCACCCGCTGATTGTCAGCGTGGTGGTTATTCTCCCACTCAAGATTGTTATGGTATGTGTTGGGGAGATAAATCCCAGATACCCTAAAAGAGGCCAATTCACTAAAGGATTCGAGCCGGCTTCGTCAAGGCGGATCCAGCCATCCGGCTGGAGGCTGGCCACGTCTGGCTTGGGGCAGTCGAACCTACCAACCGACCGGTCGATACTAGTGGGCCAACCTCACACAACCGGCACCGATGAACAGTGTCCCCTGTCGGGGGTTACCGCTACAGTGTAATGATGAACCGGCCCAAGCCAGATTGTACTTTAGATGATGTCATAGGGACAACTATGTAACTTCCCTGTAACACCAAAACCCTAGCTCGTCGCCTATATAAGGTGGGCTAGAGCCTCCTGCGAGGGGCACGTCCAAGTCTTAGATCATCTTCATCTTCAACCTCAAGCCGTCTTAGTAGCTCAAGCTGGCTCTACCATAGAACAGCTCTAGGAGCACCTTTGTAGCCCGATTTCATGATCCAGCAATAAGAATCAAGAAGAGCAGGATGTAGGGGTTTTACCTTCACAAGAGGGCCCTGAACCTGGGTACATCGCGTGTGTTTGCGTGCTTGTTACCCAATCCCGCGCGAGCACCATCGTTGCCTTGTCCCACACTTCTTCTCCATCCTCGATGGATATGCCGTGCAACCCACCACGACATTTGGTGCCCACCGTGGGGCAAGCGACGAGCGGAATCACGTTCTGCGCGGGATCCCGGACTGTAGATGATCAGCGGGTCGTCTCCGGCCTCGTGCTCTCCATCGGCTCCATCGGGTGCGTCATCGACAACACCAAGAGCTTCACCGACGTGGGCTTCACCAGCGGAGGTACCGTCGTCACCTTCGGCGACTTCCATGTCTACGTCGCCGTCGCCGCCAAGGAGTACCCGGAGGAGGTCTAATCGTGCTTGGCTCCTTCGGTCTTCGACGCCAGCATCTGCGACAGCAACTCCTCCTTCGGCTACCTCGGCCCTGGCGACGCGGACTGCGAGGACGCCAAGCTCAACGTCTACGCCGAGGTGCACATGGTCGAGCACGTGGCGGCAAGAGGTGGCGTCGCCACAACCGTTCACGAGACCGGTGAGCCCTCTCGTTTCCAGCGCAACCTCGAGGCGGACTTCGAGTTGCTGAGCACTCCCATCGCGCCGGGTGCAGACCCAACCAAGACGGCGGCTGATCTCGAGAGGATGCGTCAACAAATGTACGATAAGGCGCTCCACCTCGCATCGACGCAACGCCGACTCAACGCCACGATGCGCGAGTACAACACCATCCATGGTTTCGAGCCGGCAAGGGGCAACACGGAGAAGCTGAATGAAGTCAGGCGCAAAGGAGGAGATCTCGGCGGCGCCTTGAACCGTGCTGGCCAGCCGCACGAGCATTCGGACATCATCTTGCCCGAGTACAGCTGCCCCGCTCAAAACATGAAGGCCGCGGAGGTGGCAGCAGCGGAACTACCTCATCTTCAAGGCGAGGATCTACGTCAACAGATGCGCCGGGTTCTAGAGCTCATCACCGCAGCAAACCGGCAGCAACGCGAAACCGAGCCTGCGGCAAGCAGGGCCTTGGCGCTTCACGACCCACCTCCAGGCTATGACGCAGCCGGCAAGTCCAAGCAAGGCGTCGAGGCGTCATCCACAAGCCGCGGCAGGGCAAAGGACAAGCAGCCACGAGCTCATCGCGAGAGAAGTGCAAGCTCGCATCCTCGTGATCACGGCCGCGATCCGGCTGGGAGGTATGAAGACGGCAACCGGAACGAGACTCGAGCCGGACGCAGCGTCAAGGAGCGAGTCGGCCACAAGGTCACCATCGACCATCGCCTGGGGCCGCTGGGACCCGAAACCAGCAGCGACGCGCGCCATCGCATCGACGCACTCAAGGCGTCAAGCATCATCGAAGAAGAAGATATCGCCGCCCATCGCTGCTTCGGACCCCGCATCCGGACCAAGCAATTCCTGAAAGGGTTCACGCTTCCAAGGGACACACCCAGGTACAACGGCTCCGCGAAGCCGGAGGACTAGCTCGCCGACTACGTTACGGCAGTCAACATCGCAGGCAGCAACAAGCGAGTGGCCGTACGCTACGTACCACTCATGCTCCAAGGATCAGCGCGAACTTGGCTGAACAGCCTTCCAAAGGAGAGCGTCAACAGCTGGCTAGACTTCGAGGAGGTGTTCAATCGCAACTTCACCGTCACCTACTTGCGTCCCGGCAACGCACAGTTGCTCGCGATGTGCAAGCAAAAGGACGACGAGTCGGACCGCGCCTACCTCACCCGATGGACCAGCCTACGCAACTCTTGCGAGGGAATACTGGAGTCTCAAGCCGTCCAGTACTTCGTTCAGGGCTGCAAAGAGCAGGCGCTGCTCAAGAACAAGCTCCTAAGGAAGCGCCCGCAAACCATGGCACACCTCATGGCCATCGCAGACGAATATGCAACCGCGGATGCAGCCATGGCGAACCCAATCTGGATTGATGAAGCCGGCAGGATCGTCACGGACGGCCACTACAAGAGAAATGACTTTTAGTGACAAAATGGCTCATGAAAAAATTCCAAACCGTCATTGATATGGATTAATCGGTGACAAGTTGCCTATTTCGTCATGGATATACATTAATCAATGACAGTTGCATATTTTGTCACGGCAAACTGTCATGGATTCACCCGTCGGGATGGGCGACTTAATAGGTGACGAAATTTAGACAGTGGTGGTTTGAAACCGTCACCGAATATCACGCTGGACCCACTCGTCAGTTTGTGGAACATTTTGTGCAATTTTTGATATAACGCTATCTTGTGGGGCCCAATAGTCAGGTAAATAAACAATGCACACGATTTTTAATATCATATGGAACCCCACTTGTGAATATCACGTTGGACCCACTAGTCAGTTTAATGGAAGATTTTGTGCAATTTTTAATATAACGTTATCTTGTGGGACCCAATAGTCAGATAAATAAATAATGCACAAGATTTTTAATATCATATGGAATCCCGCTTGTAAGGTACTACTATAGAAATCTTTACATCTTTACATCTTTACATCTTTAAGTAAGAGTTGCTTCTCCTAAAAATTTCGTCCAACTTTAGAATTACCACCAAAGTTGATGATATTTACCACTATTGCCACCGATAAGGGGAAAACACGGTTCGATTCTCCCGTTTCGCCTTGCTCGATTCGATCCGTCAAAGTCACATCCCTGCATCGCGCGGCCAGCGGAGCTGCCTACATCCTCTACGTCATGCGTGACTGGCGGCGCCTCCCCATCACTGCGTCACGCGGCCGACGGCACGGCCTACATCCCCTAAATCATGCGCGACCGACGGCGCCTCCCTATGCCCTGCATCGTGCGGCCGGCAGCACTGTCCACATCCCGTGCATCATGCGCGACCGGATAAGGGAGGTGATTTTAACGAGATGCTGACGATTCGAAACTGCAAGTCTGCAAGACGATGATGTGGACGGGAGTGACAAAACGATCCTAGAAATCGATCTATCGGAGATAGTGTAACACCCCGAAAATTCGCCCCTGATTTTTGTGGTGTTTTCCAACACCTGAATTTTTTTTTTCTAAGTGTTCCTCCAAAACTTTTTGAGAATGATTTGACTTGGGAATTGCTCTCTCAAAATTTCCCGGTGATCCACGAACCACTCCAGCACCCGTGATAATTTTTGTGCTTAGGTTTTTCTCTCGAAAACCCTAGCCCTGATTATCGAACCCCTAAAACCCTTTACTCCACCTACCAAAGAAAAGCCTGTTTCCAAAGCTGGAAAAATTCCACCGAAAATACCAGAGACTCCCCTCCTCATGCAAAGACAATCCATCCAAAAATATTGCATACTCCAAAGCAATATTTCCAAGTTTATCCATATTCTCCGTTATGCCATTTCCAATTCAGAAATCATCTGGACACCTTCCACTCATCCAAAAATCCTGCAATTTTGGTGAGGTGCATGATTTGACCTCCTGATCATTTCACTCCATTGGTCCAACCTCATTTGAGCAATATTTGAGGTACTTCCTTTAGAGTGGCCTTTTCATGCCTATTTGCAATTTCCAAAGCAACCCCTAGCTACAAGATTCATTTGGCATTGCCACTTTGCCAGATTGACCAACTCCCTTATATGACCACATATCCAGAATATCAGGTCAAGATCATTTGAATAAACACAATTGGCATGCCCATGCCATTTGGGCCTTTTTGGACACCAATTTATTTTACCAACCTACAGGCATCCAATTGAGCTCAAACTTCACAAACCTACTACATACACCTCTCCTAACCTACTGTGAATTTTGGGGATTTTTCTGAGAAGTGCAAGACCCTGGTCATTTCACCGAACACCTGGCACACCCTTAGTTTTCAGAAAATTTTGTTTTGCGAAGTGTGCAGTTTTTCAGTGTGGACAGTTTGGATGTCTTGGCCTTGTCCTTGTGAACCTAGTGGTGCAATCCTTTTTCAGTTTAGAGCTCCGAGTCGCCGGGAACGCGACGATGCCGCCCGTGTCGCGCTCTGGACGTCCGGGACGCGCGCTTTGGCATGACCTAATTCTCGTTACTGCCGTGGTCGGTGCCTAATACCCTGCTGCAGTGCACCTCGTGCGCCCCTGTGCATCCAGCACGGCAGCCTCACCCCCCCTCCTCCTCCTTATCTCCTCCCTGTGGCCAGGGACGTAAGCCATGACCTCGGTGGCCATTGATGGCAGCACCGGCCACCACCCACCTCTCCTCCCCTCCAGTCTATAAAAGTAGCCACCGAGCCCTCCCCTGGACGCACCACACCCCTTTCCACCCCCTGGAGCCTCCCCACGTTTCTCTCGGCGAGGGGAACCGAGCCGAGCTCGGCCATGGTCGACGTGACCATGTCGAGGACGAACCCGAGCCCTTCAGGCGACCCCCGCCCCATTTCCACCTCCCCGAGCTGCGGTACGCCGCCGCCGTTCCAACCCCGCCGATGCCAAGGTCGCCGGCCCACCTCGTCGCCGCCCCCCAGGCCCCACCCGAGCACCCACCGTGGCCGCTCGGCCAAGCACGCGGGCGACGCGCCGGAGTCGTCCCCGCCGTCGAAGTCACCGCCCCTGTTCGCGGTGGGCCACGCCGTGCCCGTCCCCGCCGCCGGCCGGTCCCTAGGCGCGCTCCTCGGCCACCCCCGGCCGGTCCCTGCTCGTCCCGGATCGGAACAGAGGAAGGAGACGACCTCCCGTAACGATCCCCTCTGTTTTTTTTTTTCAGCGAACGGTTTTCCGGCCCAGCAGGCCAGCGGCAGCTCGCGGCCCACCAGCGGCCTGGCGCAGCGCTGGCACGCGCGCGTGCGGCGAGCCGGTGGCCCAGCCGCGGCCCGTGAAGTTTTTTTTCGCGGATCCGGTTTTTCCTTTTTCCTGCTGGACAGATTTTCGAATCTCCGTATCTTTTGAACCGTAAGTCCGTTTTCAGTAATTCAAGTTTGTAAATTCCTAGTTTGAAGGGATCTATCCAGTGGTATATGTTGTATATTTTTGTGAGATGCTTGGATGCTCAGCACCCGCGTATGCATGTATAGGTGTTCCGCGGTACCGGCGAATCGAAACCCTATCCCGCGACGTGCCCGTGACCTCCAAGCCAAATGGCGTCGACCGTCGAAGGCAAGCTAACCCCTTGCTATGAGCAGTCCCGCAAAGTTGTTTGTTACTCGCTTAGTGTTTAGATTGTCCGCGTTTAGCATTTATATCATGTCGGTCTGTTATTGTTGCTTTGTTGTACTTCATCCATATATGTATTAGATTGATGTATGAATTATCTGTGCGCCTCGCACTTGCGTGGCTGTGACAACTAAATAACAAAAACATGCGTTGATTGTTTGCTTCTTCTTCAACGCCGAGGCTAGGTGCAGACAATTGTCGGCCCGTGATCCTCGGAGTTGGGGGCATTTGCCAAAAGAGTTATTTGCTTCTTGTCCCTCCGTCAAATATGGTTGGCTTAGACCACCCGGACTGCGACGCTTGGGAGCTGACTTTCCATTTGGTTCTTTTTGCCGAGAATGCTGACACCACGTCGAGGGAACCCTCGAGTGGAATGGATGCTCTCTCATTCTTATGATTGCTTTTCGGTTTAGTTTTGGAGACTATATGCCCAACTCCCCACTTCCTGGTCAACGGTCGGACGAATACGCCGCCAAAGACTTGCGCGTGGAGGAACGGATGCGTAACGGACTCCGCCTGTGCTATATTATTATACCAACCCCCGAGTGACACCGGCCGGGTTGCCCGCCACAGTCACCCGGGTATGCTTATTATTATTCTGTGACTCTAACCCCTGAGTGACACCGGCCGGGTCTCCCGCCACCGTCACCCGGGTATTCTTGTTGTTCTGTGACACTAACCCCCGTGTGACACCGGCCGGGTTGCCCGCCACCGTCACCCGGGTATTATTATTGTGATGTGGTTATTTATTCATGCAAGTGCTAGGCATGTTCTAGGCTATGTTTGTTTGTGCTTGTTAGTGTTGCTAATGCCTTGTTGGTTGTGATTATTGTGTTGAACTAATCCCTTGTTGGTTGGGCATGTGAATGCTGAAACTTGATTAAATGAAACCCCCCTCCAAACAACGATGAGGTCTATCCATAGTGCCACTAATCTGAACCCTTGAACGCACTACCACTGTCGCCCCAAATGGGAGAGCCTTAACCTATGTAACCTATCAAGCCTCCTTGGATGCTACCCTCTTGGCAAGTCTAGTCGGTTACTGCATAGTTGTGGTCGGGGCTAGTCTTGCGAAGGTTCCGGAGCTAGGCGTTGCTCATTCGTTGGGGACGTGCCGGATTCACTTCGTCAGAAGACTTAGCCCGAGTGGTAAGTCGGTAGTTATTCAAGGAGTGTCCTGGTATTGTGAACGGTTATGTAAGTGTATCTTGCCTTAGCTAAGTAAGGTGCATTTAGATGAGTGGTAACTGCAACCTCTCGAGAGTCTCAACCTAGCAAGCTAGCCTCGTTCATATCCATATGCTTCGTGCAATTCACAATCCTAAAATGTGTATACATGAGGAATACCACTTAGTGTTGATATATCACTATTATCTAAGTCTCTATGTGGTATGTCATGCTCATAGGAAATTCAAATTCTAAAATGTCCATTAATTATATCTAGTTGGATTTTATTTGCCTCTTGCTTAGATAAAATGGATAATCACATTATGGGGGAGTAATAAGCTTTGTGCATATTACAAGCCTAGAAAATGTGAACATATGAGGTGTTGCCACTTAGTATTGATTTTTTAAATTATCTTGTTCCTTTGTGGCATGTTGCTCAAACAAGTTACAACATACTTAAAATGCTTTCATTGCTCATATTTTGGATCTTGTTTGTGATGGACATTCTTGGTACGGTTTTTCCCAAATATGTTCGCATATATCTTTTTGGGGAACCGATTGCTTCAAGCAACTTTTAATAGTTGCTTTGCATGATCACGTCAATATTTGAAGCTATCAATAATATCTATCTATCTTAGCATTGTGTTTAAATCTTATCCTTGTCATATGCTTATTTGTTGTGAAGTTGGTCTTGAATATCATTCCTATATACCACCGATAAATATCTCTATATACTCCTTGTTCATGACAAGTGATACTCATAATTGTGGTGGATTTTGTAGACCATCTTCATATTGGCTCTTGCGTTGTATTGCCTCATTTATTGCCAAGTGTTTATCTTGACTCCCGTTGTCTTCCTTATCTCTTGCATGGATCCTATTTTTCAATTGGTATAGTTTAGTGTTGTAAATAACATATGGAGAGTAATGATCCCTTGTGTGTGCATTTCGCATTCAAATGCAAATATCAAGATAATGCATGAATCTTGAGGGAGCTTTTCTTTATTATTTAGAACCCTATCCTATCAATAAATATTTGATCCTTTCAATTGGCATTTAATTTCTATCTTATGTGTTTATGGAAAACAAATCTTTTTCTTTTGATGCTTTGTGCCATCATGAAAAGTGTAGAGGGTATTTGGTTTATTTGGTGTAACCTTGCTCTCTCTTGGTAGTCTTGCTTTCTCATTTCTTGTTTTATGTTTATCCTCTAGAATGAGAAAATCCTTTGAGCATGTCTCTTTCTTTTATCTTATATTCTCATTGGCTCTGTTTCGATATTTTCAGTTGGTATTAATTGGAATTTGATATCTCATCCATAGATATTTGTTTCAATTAGTATCTCTTATGGGAGCTTTGATACCTTGTTTCTTGTCTTCTCTTTTACTTGATATCTTTCAAGTAATATCCTTTGTTTGGTATCCTTGCTTCTAGTTGGTATCTTTTCCAATTTGGTATCTTATCTCTCTTATGTTGCTTGATTTGATTCCTTTTGATATCTCACTTCATGTGTTGATGTGTTTGGAATCAATAGTGTGTTGATTTTAATTTTGATGTAATCTGGACAACCTTTTTGTGTCACACTTTGGTGTGCCCTCTTCTTGGTTTACTTGGTGTTTTTGTCCAAATTGTATCTCGTTTGGTTCTTGAAAGTCTTTACATGTATGTTTACATTTATATATGCTTTTAGCATTCTTGTCTTTCTTGATCCAATATATAGGGGATACTCCACCGAATCCTAAATCGGCTAAGATGTGCATGAAATTCAATTTCATATCCATATGCACATATTTATGTGGAGTGTTTCCAATATATTGTGGTTTATCTGACTACTATGGGACCCAATGAGTTTGGGAACTATTTTGTACCCTAATTTTGTTTTAGGTACAATGGATATGCATTGGATGCTTGCCTCATCCATAAGGAAGGTGTCCTCACCATGATATTATAGGATTCAAGCTATGATGATTGTCAAAATCTCATATTCTTCATCACCAATGTCATATCGGTAACAAGTATCTATCCCATGCATACTTTTCTAGTCTCAACCTTGTGTAGGTTGCCTCTTGGCATGAAAGATTTTATGTGAAATTGTTGTGGTTTTGGCTTATTTCCTTCACTTGGTATATCTTTGTGATATTTGTGTTGAAATTGCAAAAACCTTTTCTTCAATTGGTATTCTTTCCTTGTGATACTTGTTGCCTATCTCAAAGCATCTCCACTATCTCTTGTACCCTTAGTGATATGTGTGATGCATTTGATGTGTTTGAAGTTCATTTATATACAATGAGATAAATTTGAGCTATGTGCTTTGTTTTTAAGAAATAATCTCTTTTGTATATTCATGACTTCCTTTTGGATACATTCTTCTCTCCTTCATCGACCATTTCATATGTGCAAGTTTCTTTGTGGATGTATATCATCATCGATTTGTCTACTTAGAAACCTATACATATGAGAGAGGTCACCTTTTATTTGGTATCCTATTTCTTTCAAGCCACCTTGTTTTTCATCTATAATTCTTTGGTGGCTCCAAATTTGACTCGTGAGTACTTGTCTCATTTCTATTGCATCTTTGCGCACTCACATTTTATTGAAGATCTTTGTCTTTATGCTTATCACGGTGAGCATGTTGATTTTATTGGCTAAATGTTCTCACTAGCTCTTGGCTTTTTTAATTGGTTTTAGTTTCCAATTGGTATCCTTGAGCTTGTGAACATATTCTTTTTGAAAAATCTTCTTTGTATCTTGGTTGGGCCTATCTGATGAGTCTTTTAAATTGGTATCTTCTTATGGATCAACCATATCTTTGGTTCAAGTTCTATGATTTGCTTTTGCTTTATGCACTCTTGCACTTGTTGCGTGTTCTAGATGATTTTGGGGGAGTAAGGATTCCATATTTGTGTACTCCTCAATAGTGCATGAACATTGGGGAGCTTCTCCATTTTTATTTAGAACTCTTGATTTGGATTTTTTGATTTCCTATCTCCTTTGTGGAGATGTTTAGAATGACTTCATCTTATTTCAAATCTTTGGATTCTCAATATAGTTTGATTTCCTCTATCTCGAGTAATGGAGAAGCTCATATCTCGAGTAATGCACACCTTGTGGAGGAACTCATATTATATTGGCCTTCTAAATTTTTCTTCCCATGTCGGCAATCGATGCCAATGGGGGAGAAGTTTAGAGGGTTTAAGGGAATTTGGTTTTATGCTTTTGTTTGGTTCTCAAGCATTTTCCTTTAATACACTTGCATCCTTGATTGTTTGTCTTGCAAGGTTGCTTAATTCATTATATAAACCCTCTTAAAAGGGATTGTAATCAACTACCAAAATGCGGGAGATTGAAAGTGCATGGTTTCCGCCATGTGTGGTTTTGGTAATTAATGACAATATCTATGGACTAATGTTTGTATTGAGCTATTCTTGTAGGTGTGTCCATTTGCATTGCTTGATCTCCATATGTTGGAGTCAAGGCTAAGGGAAAAAGATTTTATGTTGATCAAGGCTATATGCAAGTTGATCAACACACAAGGCTAGTGATGTTGTGTGGTGCAAGTTCAAGATTATCAACATGAAGATATCACATGCTTGAAGCTTGCCATCCACGTGAATATAATGGCCATGTGAAGATATGCCGAAGAAGAGGCTCTCCCATATTGGTGTATGGGGGAGCAACATGTGAGTCTTCACCGAGCGGAGCGTAGCCAAGAAAGGTGGTCCATCTTGAGAAGATGAAGATCGTCATCGTCGACCTCAAGTGGATTATGCGCAAGGCAAAGGTATGATCTTGATAGGTTTTCTATTTTACCGGTCTCATGATGTTGGTTGGGAGACCGGGTTATAGGATAGATAACCGTACTATCAAGAGGGGCTCTCGACCAAATATCTTGATCGTATCGTTCGTGGAGAGCTCAAACCTTTGCATCCTTGGCATCATCTTTATTGGTTCTTATTTGGCTCTTATCGTGGTGTGGTCTTGGTGCTTGTCGTGCTTGTCATGACAAGGCCAAGGTCACCGAAAACGGTTTTCATATGTGCCTCCTATTGAGTTTTCGGTGTTGGAGATTTTGCCGGTCCATCCATGCGGAAGGTTTCACTCTTTCATTAATTAGCAAAATCTCCCTTACTTGGTTTCAATATTTTCACTTGTTATTGGGTAACATTTGTCGTCTTCTTTCCAACAAAATTGGTTTCACTTCATTCGGACTTCATTTGCAAAAGATATGGTTTTCTGGTTTTCAATAGAAAGGTTTTACCTTTTATCATTTGGTTTTATTCTCCCTTGTTGGACTATGATGTTTCTCTGTATATTGTTGTAGAGCTTTTCGTTGCATTTCCAACGAGCCCAAGAACATCGAAAACGGAGTTCGGATGATCAAAATATGTTCGTTTTCGTGTTGGATGTTTTTCTGCAGTTTGGCCAGCCCAGGCCGGGCTCAGGCCGGGCCAAGGCCGGCCTCTTCTGGTTCCTGCCCAGCCAGGCCGGGCAGTCGGGCTGCCTCCTCTTTTCCCCTCCAACGGCTCCTTTTTGTAGCCCCTTTTAAGGGGCCTTCTTCCCCAATTCTTTCCAACCACTTGGAGCTCTATTTTTCCTCTCTCTCCTCCATTGTTGACCTCCAAAGCTTTGATAACTCTCAATCCCTCCAATGATTCTTGCTCATATTTAGGGAAACAAGAGAGGAGATTTAGATCTACAATTCCACCAATTCATTCCTCCTCTGAGCGAGGGGAACCTAGTAGATCTTGATCTTGGAGTTCTTGGTGATTCTCCTCTTTGTTCTTCCTCTCTTCTCCCCCATATGCATTTGTTGCTTTTGGTGGAATTTGGGAGTGAAGGATTTGAGCACTTCTTGTGTTCTTGACATTGCTTTTGTTGCATAGGTTTGTGCTCCTCATGGTGATACGTGGGATTGAAGTTCGAGAAGCTTGTTACTCTTGGGTGCATTGTGTTCCCAAGAGCTTGTGCCTCTTCGGTGCATTGTGTATCCTAGACGGTTGGTGGTGTCGCGAAGACTTCGAGTTGTGAAGCTTTGGGCAAGTTTTGGGAGCCCCCGATTGAGTTGTGGGTGTGTGCCCCAAGATCGTTGTAAAGGCTCCGGATTCTGCCTTGAAGGATTCCGATAGTGGAAGGTGAACCTAACCCTTGGGGTGAGGTTCATCGAAGAATAGGGTGAGGCCTTTTGTGGCGTCTTGAGTAGGCCTTTTATGGCGAGCTCACACTCCTCCAACGAGACGTACTCCCTTAACAAGGAGGAACTCGGGAATACATCCTCGTCTCCGTGTGCCTCGGTTATTTCTATACCCGAGCTCTTTACTTATAAAATTTACATTGTGATAGCCTTCGTGCTTGAAGTTTTATATTTTGCTATCACCTTGTTGTTTGTCTTGCTTAGCATAAGTTGTTGGTGCACATAGGTGAGCCTAGTTTTTTAGATTTTGTTGCTTGATAAATTAAACACTAGTTTTATTCCGCATTTATCAGGCCATAAATCGAAAAAGTTTTAATCGCCTATTCACCCCCCTCTAGGCGACATCGTTTGTCCTTTCAGAGGGGACATGCCTGGGGCTGCCCTCGACACAGGGCTAAGGGAGGCCATGAGTGGGAGCCACCCCTGTCCCTAGTGACTCCCCTCGGCCCCCTCCGACGCCTATAAAATCGTCTTTACCCTAAAAACATCGGGGTAATGATTATTTTCCGCAGAAGCTCTCCCGAAGCCGCCGTCATCTTCAAAGCTAATTCGGGAGGGTTCTGAAGCTCTTCCCAGGACCCTGCCGGAGGGGAGATTGATCCCGGAGGCCTCTTCATTAACATGGTCGTTGCTGGGATGATGCGTGAATAGTTCCCCTTAGACTATGGTCCATAGCAGTAGCTAGTATGTTGTCTCTCTCTTTGTGCTTCCATGCTTATGATCTCGTGAGTTGTCCTACATGATCGAGATCGATATTATGTAATGTTACGTGTTGTGTTTGTTGGGATCAGATGAATTGTGAAGTTATGATCAGATTATTCATATTATCTTAGTGTTCTATTTATACTATTGCATGCTCTCTGATGTGTGTGATCACTTTGGCCAAGTGATTGCTTGTATCTCCAAGAGAGAGTATTTATGCTAGATGGTAGGTTCATGCCCCTCCGTGCCTTCGGTTGTGTGACAGAAACGTGTAAGGATAAGGGTGTGTTGTTGCTACTAGGGGTAAAATAATGGTTTTTATATCTTTGTGATCATGAATATTGCTTACATCATGTATCGTGCTTAATGCAATTGTCAGTTCCTTGCAACTTAATACCGATGGGTGACATGCTGGTAGCGATCCCTAGGTGGATTTTTAGTTATAGATGCAGTTGGATTACGGTATATGTATGTTTGATGTGATGCCTACATGAATATTACACATGAACTCTCTATAGCATAGCTATATTAAGTTTGTGTCATAATTCTGTCAATTGCCCAACAGTAATTTGTTTACCCGTCATGTTTGCATTTTATCTTCAAGAGACACCACTAGTGAACCTATGGCCACCGGTACATCTTTTTACACTGATTACAATCTCGTTTAATTGCTTTCCATCATCACTTGCTCGCCGGCCCGTTTTCATATTTTGTTCTTTTCACCATTAGATTTAATCTCGTTGTTTTCAGCAGACCGGGAAGATTGACAACCTTTATAGCCGTTGGGACAAAGTGAATCGTTGAGTGTGTGCAGGTACACGCCTCCAAGCACATTGTTGGAGACCTCCGAGTTATACTGGTTCGATAACCTTGGTTCTTAACTGAGAGAAAACTTGCTGCTCGTTACATCCTACACCTTACTCTTGGGTTGACCACCGACAATTAATCACTACATCATTGTAGCCATCACCCTCCTCTAACACCGCCAGTGTCGGGTTCTGGGAAGAGCGAGTCATATTTCTCCCACTCATCCACTGCTTCATCGGCGAGCTCTGGATCGTCCGCTCGTCCACCTCGTCAACTCCGTCCTCCTTTGCCGACACGGGCCCACGCCCAGCGGCCGCGTGCGAACCACTCGACCATGAACTTGTTTACGCGGCGCGTTCCTTGCGGAGGCGCTAAACAACGTGGCCTACTTAGTGACCATGGTCATCAACAACCCAGGTTTGACATGCCACGTCGGCGAAATTCCAAATCAAGCAGCCTTAAGGTTTAAAATAGTCCGGGATTCAAAAGTGCAGTGTGTTAATTTCGGGAATTGAAGTTTCAGGTTCGATTTAGATAAGATGTATAAGTTTAAAATTAGATTTGGACTTATTCCCAACGAAACTAGACAAGACCTCGCTCGTTGCTGCGTGCGAGATACTAGTTTTGCTAACTATACAAGTGGGAACTTATGCTCGTCAAACCGTTTGAACGATTGTAGCAAGTAAACCATACGATGTAAGGTGTTTCATGACACTCTTTTCAAAAAAAAAAATGATAAATTTCGGATATGATATTAATTGAAAATGTATGTTTTCCTTAAAATCTACCAATGGTCATGTTTACTACATGAACAATGAAGCCTGCCGTTTATTGTTTCTCTGTCCAGTTGGTGATATTTGAAAGGAAATAGAGTGATATAGACATGTTTGCTCGACAACAATGAAAGAACCTGGCCTAAGCCGAGAACGTATCATGTACAACGGGGCAATTGTTGCACCCGATGGATCCGGCCCCGATTGACCAACTAAATATTTTCAAAATATCTGAAAAAAGTTTGGACATTGACATAACATAAATATATATTGTCACAAAAATTTAAGTCAAAATTTGAACACAATATCAACAGTAAAAATGACAAATTTGTTATCAATAATGACAATGGGCCAATTTAGCCCAACTTGAATTTTGACACTAACTATTTCTTTTTTTCTATTTTATTTCTTGATCTATGTTATGAATTCCTATTAGATTTTTTATATGTTAGATATTAGTATTACCTATGTCCAGACTTTTTTTCCAGATTTTATATTTTAAATGGTCAACGAGAGTTGGATGCACCGAGTACGCCAATTCGTTACTTGAACATGATACGTTCTCGGCCTAAGCCTACCATTATGAATCAACAATGTGTTTATCTGAAGTTATGTTTCTGCTATGGAGCATCTTAGATGTACGGTTGGTTCATGGGCATAATTAACCTCAAGGAGCATAACTGGTTTACTATGCAAGTGATGTAGGGATATCCAGATCTTCACGATTTTGGGGGCGAAAGACACGTGGCAAACGAAGGGGAATGAGGGGGGCGACCGGATAAACACGGGAAAACAAGAAGATGCGCAGCAAAACCTGCAAGGTTGATCACCCGGCAACAATCTCCGAACGAGAGGGCCTCCGGATCTCACAAACCAAACCAATCTTACTCTTGATGAAACCAATTTCTCTTATCGGCTGGTCCATCGATCCAATAGAATCTCGAAAGGAAGATTGGCTATTTCCTACTAAAATCTATCAAGAAAGAATAGGCAAACATAAGAGGAATCATCTCCACAAGATGAGCCCTTGCTGCCTTGCAAGGGAAGAGGAGTCATGCTCGTTCTAAATTCAAGTCTATCCTAGATCTGAGTCACCGGTACGATTATATAGTAGGTGGGGCGAAGGGGTAAATAGCAAGGGAGGTACATGGGCCCGAGCCCTTTTTCTGCTCGTCCGGCGTTTCCCCTGCCAAACGGTCCGGGGCTTCTCTTCTTGGCCTCTTCTCCTCTCTTCCTTCTTCTTGGTCTCTTTCTTGAACTTCATCGGCGTCGTCTTGGGCTTCCATGGAGCATCTGAACTTGAGCACACAAAGAATGTGGGTATGAAGTAGCATTGCATCCAAGGGGGTGTTGAAGTCACACAACAAGAGGAGCGAGTTCACCTTAGTTTGGATTGCCTTGGTGCGTGCTCTTATCAATGGACCTACGGGTGATGTGTTTTGAGTGACGATGTCCGATGTAGGCCTACATCATCAAGCACGCTCATAACATCACTTGTATGGTTGTTGGTAAATTTTCTATAAATTTGGTTAAAGATATGAATAAAGTTGGCTTTTGAAAAAAGCAAATATGCCCCACAAAAGGAATGTAGGGTATGATTTTTCGACATACATAAAACTGACTGGAACATCATTCTTTTTATTTTTGAACAAGGGAGCATCATTCTTAAGAAGCGACTAACTGACTGGTTAAGAAAGGCTGACTTGTAATAAGGAAACAAGTGGCCAAAATCAGAAAGAAAAACAATAAACGAAGATACCGAAATCTAAGGATCGGCACACGTTTACCAGATCAATATGCTCTGTTCAGTTCAAGTCAAGAAGAAAACAGCTCTCATAACATCGTTTCATCTTTTGTTACAGTTCTCGTAGCACTCACTTCAGTTCCGAGCACAATGCAGCTACGCTTGTCCTAGATTCAGGCTAGACTAAAATGCAGGAAACTTGGGGGCCATCCATGCCCATAGACGAAGTAACTGACGGTGGTGATGGACGGACGATCGAGCTTGTCAGTGGAAGTGGTCGAAGCAGAACTCTTTCCGGGCACCGCACGAGTAGGTCACGCTCACCACCATGTCGGCGCCTGCACACGCCGCCGACGAGCCGGCGCCACCTCCGCCCACACCGGCCAATCTTGCACCGCGCTCCTGGACGACCGGGATTTCATTTTGCAAACAAATTAATACCAGAATGCTAGTAGTAGAAAGAAGATAACCAAACATTAACTGAAGAAATGCATCCATGGAACTGAACAAAATGTTCAAGGTGAAGCAGATAAGAAGTCATGCGAATTGCGAATGATTCAGGTGAACGGAAGAACTGGAAAGTGAAAAAGGCCTAATTACCGGCCCGCTCGCCTTGTCCACCGCGGACGTCCCGGCCGCCGATGACGAGTGGAATGCAGCGCTGGCGGTGAGGATGTCCCTTTTGACTTCCTGCAACGACCGAATCCGGCGTAATCAGAGGCGCAAATGGCAAATAACTACAGTACTTGCGGACGAAAGAAATCAAAAGCTCGATCGATTGAAGACGCGGAAGATCGAAAAGGGAGGCGGAAGCGTCGTGATACCTCCTTGCTCGCCTTCGCCGGCGAATTGACGAACGTGCAGCACGGCCTGGTCGACGGCACGGACAGGGCGGCTCGACAGGCAGTCTCGCCGGCGACCGATGATCCCGTTTTGGCGACCTTCATCGGCGGCAGGGTGATCATCAGCTTCTCTTCCCCTGCCGCTTGTTCCCACGGCGCCGTGACCACAGGGTGCTCCCTCGGACTTGCGCACCGGAGAGACCGGCATCCGGGGGGGCGTGAGGACGAGTGGAAGCGAGACGGCGAGATCGCCACCGCCGCTAATCCCGGGGCCTGCGGGAGACAACACCTTGCCTACCGGGGACGCTGAAGAACCTGTGGGCCCGAACGCCGGTCTCGGAGAAGCGAAGAGCGCCAACTCCCCGCCGTCGTTGCCGGTGGACCCCGTCCGCGCCGGCTTCGGGGAAGTCCAGAACGCGGTGACGCCGGTTGCGCTGGTGCCCCCGGAACCGGGCGACAACGACGGCTGAGAAGACAAGACCCCAAACCGCTGCTGGCGGTGGAACCCATGGGTGTCAGCGGCCCGCTCCAGCGAAGCCAATAACGCCAAGGCGCTGCTGCGGTTGGACCCCGCGGGCGCCAACGGCGGCTCCGGCGAAGCGCGGAACGTGAAGCTGTGGTTGATCCCGCTGGAAGGGGACAGCGGCGACGAGAAGACGCTGGCGGTGCGCCCCGCGCTGGCTGGCGGGGAAAGCGCGGGCGCGGAGAAGGGAGGCAGCTCGACCAACATCTTCTTGCGCGGGGAGAAGACGGGGAAGAGGCAGCGGCGCTTGCCGCCGGCGGCGCAGGGATTGGAGAAGGCGACCGGCGACTGGTCAGCCTCGATGCGGAGCTCCGCGAGGTGGTGCTGCCGCTGCGGGGTGAGGAAGGCGCGGGCCACCTCCATGGCTGCGGCGCTCGCGGTTGTTGGCTTTCTTGGGTTCTTGCTATGGCACAAACGGTTTTGGCAGAGGCAGTTAGTTGGTGAATACATGCCGTACACGTTTTTATAGTAGCCACAAGACTGCAACATTAACCGTCCCTAAGGATTTTTGCAAAGTTTTTTTTTTTTTTGTGTGGAGGATTTTTGCAAAGATTGGCCGTGCAGTTTAGGCAGAAGTATCGCAGAGCCCTTTGAACCTGCAAAATTACAGAATTCGTAGAACATTTTTTTTCATGACAAATTAAAAAAATAGAAAAAATGGTGGCAAAAGGACAATTCACACAAAGAAAGGAAAAGGTATTCTTTCAAAGACCGTAAGGTTATTGAAAAAACTGAACAAAAAGGCTGTTCAATTTTTGAAATAAATATTAAAAAAGAAAAAAGGAAATCCGTAAATGTTCCAAAACATAAACCCGATAAAACTCACACATGATTTACCAAGAACAGTGAAAAAAAAAGAACCTTCATGCTGAATTATTATTTTTTCTATTTGCTTGTTTTGATTATATAAGTTTTCATAGTACATTTTAGGGTTTAAAATGAAATGTTAACAAGACATTTAAGCAATTTATGGCGTTGTTAGTAACTTCTATATTTTGATTTCTCGTTTCTCGAAATTATCTCCTATTCTGTATTTCATGTTGCATTGAGTGCCATATGTGAAAAATTACCGGCATGTAATATGTCATAACACTTTGACCATGGCCATGGACCGACTAAAACTTGTTCAACTAAAAAAAGTATGATCTAGGTATCATTAGTTGACTTCAAAGTACTATATATGGAATTAACAAGTGTTTATGACACAATAAATATATAATCATTCCCATAATCAATATCCTAACAATTGAGATTTTACATTTGCACTTTCTTGCCCATTATATACTTAGCAATGATGTTATAGTATGTTACCGTGTATGTGTATTTTCAGCATTGATATATAAACAACATGTGTTCGTAAGATAATACCCATAATTTTTATAAACGGGTCTAATGATTCTTTTACAACCAATCTCATTTAGCACGTTTAGCTAAATCGAGCCTAAAGAGAATAAAGAGCTTGTATAGTATCTAAAATAGGATTACATACATTCAAACATGGCTACTAAACAAAATGGGAACAAAATCAACGAAACCATGTTGTTGTAGATTATTGCATGGCTAGGTAGTCCATTGGGCTACTGTGTTGCTCTCTCTCCTAATTCTCCATTATTGGCAACTGAAAAACATCTTCCTTAAGTCACTGGCTTTGGCATAGATGACACACCATTTTGATACGTTCATTGGCTTGGGCATAAGAACTTTAAACTGAGTGGCTCAATCTATTTCCAATAACAAAGGACCATTATAATTAATGGGACACAAATGTTTCATGCCCAGCAGCGTTGCACTTGCTTTAGTGTCTTCTGCATCAAGACAATTGGCGACTTTACAACGAGTAGAAGGAAGCATTGTGCCTTCATTGGAACGAGCTGCAATGTCGGAACTTTATTTGGCCCACCTGGGAGTGTTGCTTCTCTTGACATGGCTCGATAAAACATTGGATGCTTGCCTTTGCTATCAATGTGGCCCAAATAATTTTGAAGGAAAATCACCAAAGTAATAATTGTACCATCTCCCTTCTAGCGAGCCGCATCATTATGCAGGTGTTAGGAAAACCATAGTAGAAGCAACAATGTTGCTTTGGGTTTCTTATAAACCGAGAGAAAGGAGGAGAAATAACCAATCAGGATCACATGATGTGAAAGACCACCCTTCAACATCTCCAAATTCTTCGCATCACTCCTAAGCGTTACTTCTTTGGTACATCTTGAAGTGGCTAGTATGCATCCTCCTATTCATGCCCACAAATGTCAAAGGTGTTGTCAAGTTTAAGGGTGTGTGTCTGTTTATTCTATTTATCTTTATAGATCATCAAGCACCACTCTTCAACCAAAATTGCTCAACTTTGTGGAACCATGGTTTTCTAGACTATGTCCCGCATTTTCTGTTAACCATCAGCGTGAGAAGTATTACTCATCTCATACCATTCCCTTCATTTTTAGTTGCAAATCCAATTTATAATAGCTCATAACATTAAAGCATCTTGTTTTCTCCAAGTGCCATGCCATGGAGTCCTCGGATTCCTTATAGGGAATTTTAATTTTGACATTATAGTATTTGAGAAGTTCGTTTAGCGATGGCTCATCCCATTCATTTGTATCATACTTCATGAGTTGGTTTACGCATCACAAGAAAACCTCTCTTCAAAACTTACCACCGATAACCCTTTATCTCTTGGAACCCATTGATCTCTTAGGATTTGAATTGTCCGTCTGTTTCCACTCTACCAAATTATTCCCCCTTTCATCCATTGTAAGGCGAATTGTATACCCCTCTAGGTTGGTGACGCGTCATAGGCAAAGGCGGCGTCGAGCAGATTACATTTAGGCACAATTTAGATTTATGACCCTTGCACACATGTTGTTCAAGGTACTGAAGTATTCTTCGCGCTTGCATAGTCAGCACGAGCTGATTAAAGCTCACCACACATCTTCGGGTTGATCATATTTTTCCATGCCAATAGATGAACCATGTGGTGGCCATGTTCATCTACCCACCAAAAATCGGGAACAAGTTCCTCATCTTGTTCACGTTGACATAAAAATCGCATGACATAAAATTGGATATAGCAGCAGACTTAGCAAGAACCTATCTAAGCCCATTGTGAAATGTTTTTCTATCAAATTTGTGAGTCTCTTTGTGAACCTGCTCATAATCGGCTAGACGTCAACGGATTTCACGTTGTTTGAAATATGCCCTAGAGTCAATCATGCAATGAGATATTCCCCAATGAATTCATAAGTTATTACATATTGTTATATGCTCATCAAGCACGTGACTTGTGATACGTCTCCGACGATCTATAATTTTTTATGTTCCATGCTTGATTATATATCATTGCCACATGTTTTTATAATTATTTTATATCCTTTTGCATGATTTATGGAACTAACCTATTAACAAGATGCCTAGTGCTAGTTCCTATTTCTGCTATCTTTTTGTTTCAGAACAGTTGTTCTGAGAAGTTTCTCGGAATGCGCTGAGAATTTACGGGATTTATTTCCAAGCTGAAACAAAGACGAAGCCAGAAGGACGGCCGGAGGGGGAGACCACAGCCTCCAGACGCCCTCCAGGTGCGGCCCCACCCTAGGCCGCGCCTGGGCCTCACCTGGGCAGCTCCTTCGCCTCCTCGAGTCACCTCTTCGCCTATAAATTAGTCTTTGACTAAAAACCCTAAGTCCCGATCATATTTTCCAGAAGACGTCCGAGGCCGCCGCCATCGCCAACCCTAGTTCGGGAGGGTTCTGCAGCTCTTCCTGGCACCCTGCCGGAAAGGGGAATCGACACTGGAGGCATCTACACCACCATGCCGGCCTCCGGAGTGATGCGTGAGTAGTCCACCACGGGACTACGGGTCCATAGCAGTAGCTAGATGGTTGTCTCTCCTCCTTGTACTCCATTGATTAGATCTTGTGAGTTGCCTATCTTGATCAAGATCACATTATCTGTAACTGCTACATGTTGTGTTTGCA